>JAFEMH010002511.1:0-335608 GCA_022495995.1 Adenophora triphylla var. japonica | reverse complement strand
TCTTCACCAGCCTTATCTAAAGCAATAAACTCGATTCCATCGTTGATCGAGCTATACATGTTTGCTTAGAAGATTTCCATGATATGGCAGCTCCACCAAGAGTAAATACATAGCCACTAGTAGACTTGGATTCATCTGTATCAGATATCCAATTTGCATCACTATATCCTTCAACTACTGGAGGATAATTGCTATAGTGCAATGAATACTCTCTAGTTCGTTTTATATATCCTAAAACTCTTAATAATGCATTCCAATGCTCATTATTAGGATTACTAGTAAAACGACTCAGCTTACTTACAGCATAAGCTATATCCGGCCTTGTGCACTGTATCAAGTACATTAGGCTTTCAATAATTTGATAATACTCTAATTGTTGCTTCGCATTCCCAGTATTCTTATAAAGAATTATATGGGGTAGAAATGGATTATTAGTTTCTTTAATTCCATAAGAATTAAATCTCTCAATTATTTTATCAACATAATGCGTTTGAGATAAACTAATTCCATTGGAGGTTCTTGAGACTTTCATTTCCAAGATTACATCTGCTTCACCCATATCTTTCATATCAAAGTTATTGGTAAACATTTTCTTTGTTTTATTTATAACATCAATGTCATGACCAAATATGAGCATGTCATCTACATATAAACAAACAAATACATATGTGTTACCAAATTTCTTTGAATATACACACTTATCACATTCATTTGTGATCAAACCATTCCTAATCATGACATTGTCAAATTTCTCATGCCATTGTTTAGGAGCTTGCTTCAAGCCATACAAGGACTTAACAAGCTTGCATACCTTGTGCTCTTGTCCTTTTACTTTGAAGCCTTTTGGCTGCTCCATGTAAATTTCTTCATTCAAATCACCATTCAAATGCGCTTTACATCCAATTGATGTATATGCAAATTATACAAAGCTGCAATGGCTATTAAGATTCGAATTAAAGTAATTCTTGTAACAGGAGAGTATGTGTCAAAGAAGTCAAATCCTTCCATTTGACGATATCCTTTTGCAATAAGACGAGCCTTGTATTTGTCCACGGAACCATCCGGTCTTAATTTCTTTTTGAAAATCCATTTGCATCCTATTGGTTTAGAACCTTTTGGAAGATCAACCACTTGCCAAGTGTTGTTACTTAAAATGGATTCAATCTCACTATTTACAGCTTCTTTCCAGAATGTGGATTCAGAGCTGTTCATGGCTTCCATAAATGATTGAGGCTCATCTTCAATCATAAAGTTAGAGATAAAATCTGGACCAAAAGTTTTAGCAATTTTAACTCTCTTGCTTCTTCTTGGTTCAACATCTTCATTGTTTTCAGAAGTGCTTTCACGTGGTCTCTTAGGAGTATTTTCACAAATATCCTTTTTCATAGGGAACACGTCCTCGAAAAATTCAGCGTCACGAGATTCAATTATTGTATTGACATGAATGTCATTTACTTCAGATTTGTGTACTAAGAATCTGTACGCACTGCTATTCATTGCATATCCAATAAATACACAGTCAACGGTCTTAGGTCCTAACTTTGACCGTTTAGGAGGTGGAACGGCAACCTTTGCGAGACACCCCCACACTTTGAGGAATTTATAGGAAGGCTTTCTTCCTTTCCACAATTCATATGGTATAGAACCAGTTTTCTTGTGTGGAATCCTATTCAACACAAAGTTAGCGGATAACACTGCTTTCCCCCACAAGTTTTGTGGTAAACCCGAACTTCCAAGCATACAGTTAACCATATCCTTGATAGTTCTATTTTTCCTCTCAGCAACACCATTTTTCTACGGAGTATAGGGTGCAGTTGTTTGATGAATGATACCGAATTTGGAACATAGGTTACTAGATTCCGTTGATTCATATTCACCACCCCTATCGGACCTTAACATTTTAATTGACTTTTCAAGTTGATTTACAACTTCAGTTTTGTAAGTAGTGAAAGCATTCGTTGCTTCATCTTTACTACTTAGCAAATAGACATAACAATATCTACTTCGATCGTCAATAAAAGTAATAAAGTATTTCTTACCGCCTCGAGTTGGGACAAACTTTAAATCACATAGATCACTATGGATTAATCCCAACAGTTGTCTAGTCCTTTCAACTGGTTTAAAAGGTTTCTTTGAAAACTTTGCTTCAACACAAACTTCGCATTTGTGACCTTTCATTGAGTCAAGTTTTGGAATAAGTCATAAACCAACAAGCTTTCTCAAAGAAGCACGATTCACATGTCCTAAACGACCATGCCATAAATTAGAAGACTCGCACAAGTAAATAGAATTGTCAATTTTATTCATCACTTGAGGGTACAAATATGTGGACTTTTAGTCCACTACAACAGCATTTGCCTTAAATAGGCCATCTAGCAAGTATCCCTTTCCAACATACATACCTCCCTTAGTAAGTACAAACTTATCAGATTCAAATACAATTTTGAAGCCTTTCTTACTAAGTAAATAACCAGAATTAAATTCTTTCTTATGTCGGGTACATGCATCACATCGTTGAGAGTAAGCTCCTTTCCCGATGTGAACTTCAAGATCACCTTCCCAATGCCTTCAATCTTGGAAGTTGTAGAATTTCCCATATAGAGAAAATCTTCACGTTCCATCTTCTTGTATTCTGCGAACAAGCTTTTGTCGTCACATATGTGACGAGTGGCTCCGGTGTCCACCCACCAATCCTTGACGTTTGACACCAAGTTGGCTTCACATACAACGGCAGACAGACTTACTTCTGAGACACCCGTAGATAGAGTATCTATTTCAGTCATGTTTGCTTGGGGAGGCTTCTTCTTCTTGCTTCGACAATCCTTTGCCCGATGACCGCTTTTTCCACAATTGTAGCAGTCCCCTTTGAACTTGAAGCGTTTGTTGCTGTCATTACTTGACTTCTTCTTGGAAGAGTCATCATGCTTCCTTTTTTTGTTCTTGGGTCGGGATTCTTCCACCATGTTAGCCTTTGCTTCCATGTTTCGTGCATTGGCTCTCTTTTCTGCACTTCAATTGTCTTCTTCAATGCGAAGACGAACAAGCAAGTCTTCCATTGACATCTCCTTGCGCTTGTGCTTGAGATAGTTTTTGAAGTCTCTCCATGAAGGAGGCAACTTCTCAATTATACATACAATTTGGAAGGACTCACTCAATTGCATCCCTTCGGCTTCAAGATTATGCAATAGGACTTGCATCTCTTCGACCTGATTCATTACAGTTTTAGAATCATTCATTTTAAAATCCAAAAACTTTGCAACAAAGAACTTCTTTGTTCCAGCATCTTTGGTTTTGTATTTCTTGTCGAGAGAATCCCAAAGTCCTTTTGCGCTTGAATGGAGTAGTACACATTATACAATGTGTTGTCTAGTCCATTCAAGATGTAGTTCCGGCATAGATAATCTGCATGTTTCCATGCATCAATAGCCATTTGTGTAGCCTTGTCTACTACACCTTCAGCCGCTACGGGACATTCTTCCCGTAAGAATTTTACTAGTCCAAGCGTTGTGAGATAGAAAAACATTTTCTGTTGCCAACGTTTGAAATCAGCCCCATTGAACTTCTCCGGTTTCTCGTACTGCGAGGCCGGTGGCATCATGAGTTGATTAGCACTTGACGTACTCCCTATTGCATTAGTATTCATTGCAATAGTCTCACTAATAACGGAGTCATTTCCATTAGCCATTTTCTGTTACGAAAACAGAAAATCCAATAAGAAAAAGATGAAGTAGAGAAGATAAAATTCAAAACAAATACCTGAAGATATTGTCTTAAGATTGTTGTGTGTATATGTTAAGATATCTTCAATACGGAAATCAAAAAGACGGAGATTAAAGCGAGGTATGCCGAAGCAAATCTCCTTAAGACAATATTTCGCCTCCGTAATTGTGCAAACGGATCGATGGCGAATGTCTTCCAAGATACAACGCTTTTTACCAAGAGTTAGTGTGCACTTTACCAAGAGTTAGTGGCCAACCAAATTGATAATATTCTTAACTATTTATAAAGCCTGCAATCCAGGCTAGATTCATTCATTTCCGTGGTGTAAATTTTAAAACCCTTATCAAGATCTTAATTTCCAGGTATTAAATGCAAAGAGACCAAGAACATTATAAATTGCTGCAATGCTTGACCTTATCTTAGCAAGGCAAAAAATATAAAGGATGAAAGAAAGTTGTACATGAATGTGTCCCTAGAGTTCCTTTGAACCACTTCACTGGCTTGGCTGCAGTGATTAATTTTGGCCATGGCCCACTGAAGTGTTTGGGGGAACTCCCGGGGTTCATTTGATTCACTATGCAAGACAGGATTGACCGATGTTTTCTTACTTTCTCTCTCTAAATTAATGTCGTAAAAAGTTCAAATTTGTTTTTAATCAATAGTAAATTTGAAAAAACAAAATCGACATTTGTTTAGGAATCGATGGAAGGAGTAATTTAATATCTCGTTTTTTTAGGTCTAATGCAGTTGTATTCTCAGAGCTACCGATTAATGCAGCTGCATTCCTAGGCTTGGATTGTTGATTGTTACCTATATACTCTTACTTAACTCGATTAACTTTATCATGTTTTAATTATACGACTTAAATTATCCTGGTAAAGTTCTAAAAAATAAGAAAACAAAACTATTGATGCACTATTAATAATACATTTTATATTTCGTGAGGATATTTAAAATGAGTAAGTTTTAGAGGAAACCTGTTTCTCCATAAGTTATAAAAAACTTACTTTTCATCCTTAAAAATATCGAGTTTAAACCTTAAAACATTGAGTTTAGGCCTTAAAATACCTAGAAAATAAAATAGTGAGTTTAGGCATTAAAACAATGAGTTTAAGCTAGAAAATAAAATAGCGAGTTTAGGCCTTAAAACAGCGAGTTTAGGCTTTAAAACACCAAGTCGATATATTTAAAAATAAGACTTTTTATAACTTATGGAGAAACAGATTTTCCCCAAATTTTTTTGATTTAAAATTTTATAAAACCTTGGTAAAATTTCAATTTTATAAAGGGTAAATTATAAAATAGGGTCTAACGTACCGAGTATTGTTCGCTCACCCTTTCATTCTCTTCATTTTTTCCATGTAATAAATAGAAAGAATTTGATATGGTTTAAAGAGCATTAAAGAAGTTCAAGGATTGTTTTAGCTTAATGCTAATTTAGATTCTTAGTTATTTCAAATATTTGAGAGTTGTAAGACTTTAATGATTTTGTTGGATTTTAGTTATTCCTTTTGGGTTGATATAAAACCATGGACGGATCTAGTGCTATAGATGGGGGTGCACGTGCACCCGGTCAAATCAAATGGCTAGTTATAAAAATTTAAAAAAAAAAACTTTTTGACATAAAAGTGCCCCGCACTTTTGGGATATATAAAAGTTATTTGTTTGCTATAATACAAAAGTGTTTGGCCGAGTGGTAAGTTGGCAGTTGTATAACCTGGAGGTTACTTGTTCAACCCTTGTTAACTTATTCTTTTCTTATTTCATTTCTCACTTTTGAAAGCCAAACTCTCTCTCTCTCTACTGTCGGTCTATAATTTTTTTTCCTTCTCACTTATAATTCTTTGAAAGCCCAACTATGTTGCTTATTGTTTGCTTCACCAACTATGAAATATTTTGGATCTAAATCATTTTTATTCAAATTTAGTGTTTGATTTTGATTTATTTTCAAATTTAGAGTTCAATTGATTTTAGATTTAGAGTTTGTATTCGAAAAAACAAAAAATACTTTTCATTTTCAAATTTTGGGAGATTTGGGAAAATAATATGAATTTAGAGCATGGATTTGAAAAAAAAAAATGTTGTGTAAATTGTGCACCCGCTATCGAGACATCCTAGATCCGTCCCTGTATAAAACATAGGTAAAGTTCATGAGATACTAGCAATATGCATCTCAATATCTCATGAATCACAACTACAAACAAGCAAAAAGAATATATGGACAAGAGACTCTTGCCAAAATTCAAAATTGAAACCCTAAAACCAAGAACAATGATCCATCATCAATATAATTAATCAATCGCTCGTCGTTAATGGATTCTCCACGTAAATATCCTTGCCTTCTTTATCATTGCGATCATCGACAAAGTAAACAGTGGTTAAATCAATCTCCACATTCATCACCCACAACTTGTTCACCACCTTTTCCTCTTTCCGACTTAACGGACCATTCAATACCTTTCTAACAGTAGAAACTATCTCCGCAACCAGACACTCCCTATCAAAAATGTCAATTCCAACCAATGGAGTCAACATGCTTGAAACAACCCGAGTCGCAGCCATGTCATAGTGGAAAAGTGGGACCCGAACAATTTTCGGCCCTTTTCCAATGATGGAATCCATTTTTTTGTCGAGAATAGTTGAAGGGGAAGATGCCCATATTTTGTTGTGGACGGAATAGGGGTGGATTGATAACTGAATGAGAGAGAGTGGTTTATTGTCTTCTTCAATAATGAGCTCGTACTGTTTGGTCCATATCCGAAAAACTGGGTCGGATATCTGACGAACAGGTTCTTGTTCTGTAAGGTTTGTGGAATCCATGGTGAGAAGTTTGAGATTGAGAGATTGAAGGGCAAGGCGAGTGAAGAAGGGAGAAGGTGAGGGGGTTGTTTTAAGGCAGGGAGTTAATTTATATAGAGGATGGAGTTAAGTGTAATTCTAGACGGATTTGAAAAATCTTGACAATGGAGTCCTAGTGTAGAAAGGAATCATGTAGTTTTAGGACGGTAGTATCAAGGGTTTATTAAAAAAAACTCACTAAAAAAGATGGTATTTTCAAAAAAAAAATATGTAAGATGGGAAATTACAAAAAACTATTTTTTTTTCTTTTTTTACAAAAAACTTTTTTTTTTGGTTTTTTTTTTATCAGTTTTGGTCAAACAACCGATAATTTCAGTTATCAATTGTTCAAACAAGTGATAACTGAAATTATCGGTTGTTTGACCAAAACTGATAAAATAAAAAAAAAAC
Source organism: Adenophora triphylla var. japonica (assembly GCA_022495995.1). NCBI lineage: Eukaryota > Viridiplantae > Streptophyta > Magnoliopsida > Asterales > Campanulaceae > Adenophora > Adenophora triphylla. Next base: position 328,639 of record JAFEMH010002511.1, on the reverse strand, counting down.
CAAAAAGAAAAAAAAATTGTAATTTCGAACTTATGTGTTTTTTTTTTTTTTTTGTAATTTCCATCTTTCTAAAGTTGTTTTTTGTAAATGATAATATGCCGTAAGTTTCTTTTTATGTTGTATTATTCTATAATAATATTGTATACATGATAATGTATAATACTGTATACTCATATAATACAGCATTGATGATTACAGATGGTGTGGGCGAGTGACAACCGAATATCAGCGGCAGGCGGCGGCGGCGGCAACAGACCGAATATCAGCGGCGGGTGGCGGCGGCGGCAACAGGCAGTGAGGATGTTGTATTATAATTTTTAAATAATGCACTTAAATACAGTATAATATAATTAAAAAATATAAGAACTTATGAAGCATTTAAATAGATGAGAAACTTGAGGTGAAGTGATTTGTTATAAAAAGGAACTTATGAGCAAATTCCAAAGGATCAACTGCAATCAAGATTTATCAAGACAGACAAGCCCAGGGTTCTCCCGCAATTGGCTTTAAAATATCTAAAAGACAGAGCAAAACTGCATCTTTCCATTGTCAGATAACACAGATTGAAGAAACTCTGCACAAGAAAATAAGCTAGCCTCGTTTACACTTTGAAAACATCATTAGATTCATTCTACATTATGCAAGAATCTAATACAACATACTAGACAAAGCATATACATATACAAACAACAAATGTGGAATTAAATAAAATACCCGAGTATAATATATGTTGTTTTTCTCCCCCTCATCGAGCAGGCGATGGAGATGCTAGAGCTCCACGGTGGTGTTGTCTCAATGGTGATTTTCCAACTGGGCTATTTCTGATACGAGGTTCTGGTTGGGAAATTTTTGAAGCGCCTCTTGGGCCTTGGAGTTCTTCAAGTGAAGCTAAAATTACTGACATTCGAGGCCTTTGTTTACGCTCGGAGCTCAGGCACTGCACAGCCAGAGAAGCTGCAGTGTAGGCTGCTTTCTGTGGGTACTGCCCTTCTAACTTGGTGTCCATTATCCGAAACAATTTTCTTTTGTCGCCTAAATATGGTTTTGCCCAGTCAACAAGATTCTGCTCTACGCCTATTTTTCCCTTCTCAACTGCACGACGACCAGATAAAAGTTCTAGCAAGACAACCCCGAAACTATATACATCACTTTTCGCTGTCAATCGACCTGTTAATAATCATCAAGGTCTTACTATTTAGAATCTCATGAGAAAGTAAAACAATTTCTTCAAATAATCCGGAGAATAAAGAAAATGTATTTCAAACGGACTGACCTGTGGCAATATATTCTGGTGCTGCATAGCCATGAGTACCCATTACTTGAGTTGACACGTGAGTCCTGTCACCAGTAGGCCCAGCCTTAGCTAAGCCAAAATCAGATAGTTTTGCGTTGAATTCCTGCATCCCAGAAGAAAAGTAGTCATCAGATGATGAACTTTAAATATATTATCTGTAATGCAAGCTTAATTCTAATTGCAATATTTCTCATAGTACCGCATCAAGAAGAATATTAGAAGCCTTGAAATCACGATAGATAACTTGAGCTTCCGCATCATGCAGGAATGAGAGCCCTCTGGCAGCACCTATGGCCACTTTGATCCTTGTAGCCCAAGGAAGTGGTTGAGGCCCTCCTGTGAAATATACGTCATCAAAGAAAATCAAAAACTGCAGTGCAGATGTTTCATTATATTTATACAATATATTCATGCATCAATCACGTTGAAAAAATACATAACCATAGATTGAAAAAAAAAAAAAAACATGTGATGATCAGCTGCATTAAAATGTCAAGGATAGGAGGATTATCTTTTAAAGCATGGTTTCCATGGGATATCAAATATCAATGCAAATAAAAATAAATACACACTCCCTCCGTCCCTCACAGATAGTCCCACTATTTTGATGGTTGATTTGATTAAACTTTGACTAGAGATTTAGGAAAAGACTAATTATTCAAATGAAGTTCTAAAACTTGTTATTGATACACCACAAAAGTGGGACTATCATTATGGGACAGAGGAAGTAAGTAAATAGAATGAGCTAAGCTGATGCGGTATAGTTGGTGTTCTGCATATGCATAATAGATTTGGAGGCTGTAAGTTTGAATGTTCGTAGCAACTTTCAAGTAAAATAAAAATAAAAGATAATTTAAACGGGTGAAAGTGTGGAACATACTTCTGAAGAGATGATTCTCCAAGCTCCCTTTGGGCATAAACTCATACACCAGGAGTCTGTTATCACCCTCCGAGCAATAACCAATAAGTTTGACCAGATTTGGATGATGCAGCTGACCAAGATAATTGACTTCTGTCTGCAAATAGTAGGCCATCAATGAGAAGGCAAAGAAAATATAATTATAATCCCTCCGTCCCAGAATAAATGTCGCAGTTGACTTGTCTAACATTTTTAAGGAAAGTGTTTTACTAATTTGTAGATTACTTGTGCAATGATGAAATTGCACTAAGTCACTTTCCTTATTTGGAAACGCAACATTTATTTTGGGATGAACCAAAATTGAAAGTGCGACATTTATTTCGGGACAAAGGGAGTAGTATATAACAACAATAAAACGAGGGGACACACACCAGCCACTCCTTGTGCCCTTGGAAACCCTCAGGTTTAAGTTTTTTAACTGCAATGACAATCCCAGATCCAGGTTTTGCAGCAGTGAGGGTAAATTCGTCAATCCATCCTTTAAAAACATATCCGAATCCTCCTTCACCAAGAAGAATATCGGGTCGGAAATTTCTTGTTGCATTTCTTAGCTCATTAAATGAAAAGGGTTTCACGGTGGGGGAATGCAATATTTCACCTTCGGATCTTGGAGTTGGAAGACTCTCCAGGCTGCTTCTTCCACTGTACGAAGATGGCACGGTCGGGGTAGAAGGAGCAGAAGAATTAGTAGTTTTGCTGCCGAATTTTGGGGCTCCTGATAAAGGAAGAAGAAACATGTAAAGATAGAAGTTACTTGAATTGCAATAGCTACAAAAATTAACCATATGACCTCATTTAGCTAAAGTACCTATTTCGTCCCCAACCTATAGTCACTTTTTCGTTTTCGTCCTAATAGTATTTTTTTTTCGTTTTCCCCCATAACCTCGTATTTTTTGGTTGATGTTGTCCTTCCGTCAATTTTCCATCCATTCCTCCGTTAAATATGCCTATATGGCATAGTGACATCATTAAATTGCTGAGTTGGCCTTACAAATCTATAATGTTGGTTGAGATGAAAGTATTAGGGGAGGAAAGTGTAAAATATTAAACTAAAGGCCTTTAATTTGTTTTTCATAGATATAGGGTTAAAATTAAACATTTACCATTAATATAAATTTCTCAAACCCTAACCCTAGATCTATTTGGAAACCCTTCTCTACTCTCATTGTCCGCCTCTCAATCTCTCTCTCTCTCTCTCTCTCTCTTCCCTCTCCAGTCATCTTCTTCGTTAATGGCCGTAGCCACCATCGTCGTTGTGTCACCGTTGCCACCGTCGTTGTTGCCGTCGCCGTCGCCAACGACCCTCATCCTCTTAATCACCTCCACTTTCTTCCCAACTCACCATCTTCCCCCTTCTCAAAACCGCCGCCGTTTCTTCTTTTTCCCTCTCAGATCTCGACTCTCTCCCCTCCCCAAATTGCTCGCCGACTCCTCCCTTAAGCAGGCCCAGATCCATTTTTCAGATCCACCGTCGTTAATGGCCGTCGCCACCATCGGCTCCGGATTGAAGTGGGGCATTTTCCCAATCGCCGTCGGCTGTCGAGCAGAATTCCCCTTACACCCCCACCCACCATTTTCCTCTCTCTCTCTCTCAATATGATGCTTCTCCCCTGTCTCTCTCTCTCTCTCTTTCTCTCATAGCAACTTTGCTAGTATGTCCTTGTTTTCAATTTGAGCCTCAAAAAGTAAAATTTGTGAGGGCCTTGATCAAATCCATTAGTGGATGGTATGTTTGATTGACAATTTCAATTTCAATTTTATGTGGCTCTGTTTCTCATCAGAGATTTAGGGTTTAGGCGGTTTGAGTGTTAGCAGTTGAACAATTTTGAAAAATTACATTGTAGGTGTGGGATTGATTCACCTTTGTTTTGCGTTGAACCTCTCTATATCTGATACTGTTGTTTTTTTCTATTTTTGTTATGATTATGATGATAGTGGTAGTGAGGTGATGGAGGTGGTAGTGAGGCGGTGATTGCAAAGATGGACCTGAAGAATTAGTCTGATGATAATGAATGATTTCAAATAATTTTAAATTCTAATTAAAATTGAGAGATAAAAAATATGGACTTGATAAATAAAAAAAAAACTATGAATAAATTTTTAATGATGTAAATTTAGTGAAAACAAATTATATAATTATAGCATAATGAATAACTAATAAAAAATATATTTTTAAGCAATAAGCAATAATAATAATTTTTAAATGAAAATAGTATTTTTATTTTTTGTTTACTAAAAAACAAAAGAACATTTTTATTCTCTAAAAGAAAATTTATTTTTAAAATATATTAAAAAGTTACTTTAAGGGGTTTATAGTTTAAAACTATACACTTTCATCCCTTAATACTTTCACCTCATCGGCCTATTTTATAAAATCTTAAGGCCAACTCAGCATTTCAATGACTTGACATGCCACATGGCAATTTTTAAAGGTCAAATGGATGGTCAATTGACGGAAGGACGACATCAACAACAAAAAACAAGGTAGATGGGAAAAACGTAAAAAATAATATATTCAAGATGAAAACGAAAAAGTGACTATAGATTGGGGACGAAATATGTTCAAACTATAGACCAAAAGGTCCAAAACAAAGTGAATGATGAGCCTCAAACAAAGTTGACACGTATTTCAGTTCAAGCATCTATGGAAAACCAACGTCCCAAAATGAATGTCTAATTTTCCAATATGTTGTCCCAGAATGAATGTCTATTTTTTGAAGAATTTAAATCATCCTTATCAAACAATAAATTCTAATTCACACTTCGACTCATGATACAATATTGTCAAAAATCATTATTAAGGATTTTTATGTACTTATGCTACTAAAATGCTTAAATCCCAAATTTCTTAAATCTTACTCGAAGCGAAAATTGCACATTCATTTTGGGGCGGAAGGAGTACTAGATTAGGATGTTATTACTTCTAGATGCATCCGCATTCAGGGGTGATAGTTTAAGAGGCATTAAAACGTTGTATGAGAACACTATAAAGATGGAGGAAATGTTAGCTGTCTATCCCGGAGTTTAATTTCCATTTCTCAAGTTGCTTTATATAGTTAATCGCCGAAAGTACTTCAATTTATAAGGAAAGGGAGAAGTTGACGTTGTTATTGCCACCAGAAGCTTGAACCTGGTCAGAAATGTGTCTAAAATCGGAAGTGTGAAGATATATTGTCTAGTATAAAATGGCTATATATAAATATGGAGAATCTGATCCCTCCCATCTCTAAAGTTTTTCAAGTTTTTATCTTCAACTATTTCAAACCTTTTTGAACTACAGAAAAGCCTCTCTTCTTGCAAACCAAGATCAGGTTATATGAAACTAGTTGAATCTAGCTGATATCCCAGCTAAATTCGTCCACGACAATGAAAATGCAAGCACATTAACCATAAAAAAAGATACTCCTCTATCCCTAAGAGCAAATTTGAAAAAAAAAACATCTGACATTCATTCAGAAACGGAGGGAGTACTTTCCAGGATCTCGTTGGACCGGACTGGGGAAAAGAAATACAGATTCATTATTGTCAGGACCTAACTATGTTTAAACATAGTTAAGTGGTTTTGACAAAGGAAAGGAACATATTTAAGAACATGGTTTATATCAAAAGACCTCTGACAGTAAAGCAGCAATGATCAATGTCAACCCCATAAATCACAACCTGCTCATTTCTGGATCAAGGCTTCAAATCAAGAAATGCTTATTATGTCATAAAGTTTATGATCAAATAAATAGCCATGTGAAATAATCTAGTAAAAATCTTTAATTAGATTAACTTTATACCTTGACAATACTGACAGTAATGATTTGAATCACATTGATCAAAGAATAAATTACATGAGTTATTCCAATACACTCATAGAGATCATTCATACACAAAGATGCAAATCAACTCATCTACTCAACCTAGATCTGACAGTGAAGAATGCTTGATCCAGCAGCTAAGACTCAACATCAAAGATTTATCATCCTGACAGCAAAGATCTTCAGTACCAACAGCTGTGTGTAAATCAATTGATATCAGAGATGTCCTATGATGCTCTGTCATATCTTCTAGAAGATCTTCATGATAAACTGCAAACATCAACTTGTGCAGTTCCCAGTCAAAGACAAAGCACTGCTGTAGCACTGTTTCAACCACCCAAGTTGCTGTCTTGTCTCCTGAAGTTAATGTCTTGTCTCCTCAACGGCTCTTTTGTGGCCTATATAAGCAAAGCTCCTGGAATGATATCCTCACCCCTTTTATAACCTTCTGCAACCCTTCTTAACATCCTTTACCATTCCATTACAACTCTTCTTAAATCCCTGCATACCTGCAAACCTGTGAATAAACACCAAACAATTTTAGTTACAAATTGTAGACACTTGAGACTGTACTTTAAGTGTATAATTAGGAAGAGGGAGTTCAAGAAACTTGCCTTCTCAATCATTGTAATTCTTAACGCGACCTAGATTATAGTTGATTGAGCTCACTTGTCAAGATTGACAGTGGAGGTGGACGTAGGAGGAGTGAACTCTGAACCACCTTAAAATCCTTGTGTCTATATTGGTATTTATCACACACACACACACACCTACACACACTTACACTAATCACCTTGCCTTTACATTATTTCATATTATTTATTCTGTTGCAAATTATTTTCTTATTATTTAATCAGTTAATATCTGACAGCCAAGAACTAATCTTAGCTGTCAAAGCTTAGCTGCCTGATCTCATCTTAGTTAATCAAGTAAACAGGGCCTTTCAATTGGTAGTGTGTTGAAGGAATGATTTGGAGAAAATGATTGGTTGTGATTCTGGTGATACTGAGGTTGGCTATGGAAGGTGTTTGAATATGATGATCTTGGTGAGCTATATTGACTAGCATGACATTTTCCATTTGAGTATTGCCATTTAGGTCTTTGTTGTCTGGAGTATTTATGTTGATTGTAGAATCTTTGCTGTCTAGATGATCTTTGTTGTCCAGGAAATCTTTGATGTCCAGGCAATCTTTGCTGTTCAGGCAATCTTTGCTGTCTGTTTTCTTTCAGCTCTTTGATTCCCTTTTGTTGCCAAATGTATCTATTTCTGTGTCCTGGTTTGGTTCCTCCTTTTGGTTGCCTTGAATTGGCTTTTGTGGTTACATTCACAGTGTCTTCACTTTCTTTCTTTGAATCTTCCTTTGTTTTTATTAGATAGAAAGGTTTTTGAAGTTTGATAGAATTCATACTTTCAAGAACCATCTTCTCAATGGCTCTTTCACCAGTGGGAGGGGTATATATTTTTAGAGTGGGATTCTCTGCTCCAATTCCTGACTTATCACTATGATGTTTTTTGTTGTAATGAAAAAGTGATACAGTATCTCCTGATTTATTCCAGGACTCAATTTTCTTTCTTAGAGCTTCATTCTCTTTTTCAAGATTGATGGCTCTTTGATTGTTTTCCTGAGAGATTGAATTCTTAGCTGTTAGATCACAGTTCTTCTTTTCAAGCATAAGACATTGTTCTTTCAATCCTTGATTGGCTTTCTCAAGATCAGTATTGGCTTTTATGAGATTTTCAATGGTTTTGGTTTGGGATAGGTTTTCATTGATCAATGAAGCAAAGCTAGTTTTTTGTTTCTTGGTTTGAATTAAAAGGGTGCAATAAGTTTTATTTTTGTTTTGTAGGTATCTAGGAAAGGAGTATGGTACTTGGATAGTGGATGCAGCAGGCACATGACTTACAACAAAGAATGGCTACAACAATATATCCCTAAAAATTGTCCAAATATAACTTTTGGTGATAATTCTCAAGCCAAAGTCAAAGGATCAGGAAATCTTATTACTAAAGACATCGTTTTCACAAATGTGTCTTATGTAGAATGTCTCAAACACAATTTGATTAGCATTAGTCAAATTTCTGACAAGGGATATTATGTTGTTTGTACAAAGAGGCAGTGCATTGTCAAAGATAACAACCATAAGGTCATTGTCACTGGAACAAGGAAAGGAAATATCTACTGTCTGCACTTAGAGATTGTGGAATCTTCCAATGCTCACTGCCTGCTGTCCTATAGTCAGTCTGATATGTCATGGTTATGGCACAAAAAATTGGCTCACCTTAACCTTAAAAGCATCTCCAAACTGGCAAACTCAAACCTGGTCAAAGGTCTTCCCAAAATTCCTTTCAAGAAAGACAAGCTGTGCAAAGCATGTCAATGTGGAAAACAAAAGAAAACTTCATTCTCAGCCAAAACAAGATTGGATACTACAAAACCATTGCAACTACTACACATGGATTTATTTGGACCTATTAGAACAAGGTCACTTGGTGGTAAAAGATACTCACTAGTGGTAGTTGATGACTTTACTAGATTTACATGGATCATTCTTCTAGAATCCAAAAGTGAAACCTTGGATCATTTGGTCAAATTGTTCAACAAAAATCAAAACCAAAAAGGTTTATCTATCATTAAAATTAGATCTGACCATGGTAAAGAATTTGAGAACACTGGTGTTGAAGAATACTGTGACCAAAAAGGAATTGAGCATAACTTTTCTGCTCCAAGAACTCCACATAAAAATGGTGTTGCAGAAAGAAAGAATAGAACTATTTGTGAAGCAGCTAGAACAATGATGTAAGAGAACAACCCGCCTAAATATTTTTGGGGAGAAGCTGTCACCACTGCTGTCTATATCCAAAAAAAGACTCTTATCAACAAATTTCACAACAAAACTTCCTATGATTTATGGAATGGTAGAACACCAACCATTTCATACTTCCATGGATTTGGAAGTAGATGCTTCATTCACAATAATGACAAGAACAACCTTGACAAGTTTGATTCCAAGAGTGATGAAGGCATTTTCTTAGGATACTCCAACACAAGCAAGGCCTACAGAGTATACAACAAAAGAAGACTTGTGGTAGAAGAATCCATTCATGTTGACTTTGATGAAAACAATGATCAAAGTTGCACTGAATTGTGCGATTTTGATGAAGTTGTTGGAAATTCAGACAACATTCCAGAAGTATCTCCTGTGCATGACTCCTCAAGTATCATTCCTGAAGAAGAATCACATATCCTTCCTTATATTATGCCCAAAGACATCATCACTAACGCCAATATGTCTAACAGCAAAGATGCATCTGACAACTATGATGCTCCTGACAGCTTACCCTCATCAAGCAACCAAAATAACCCTGACAGCAGACCAGTTCAACCTTGCTGCAACAAAATTCATGTGTGCCCTCAACCTGAACCTACCATTCATACCATTCCTTCCAACAATGACATTTTCATTGACCTCCCCATTCATAAAATGACCATTCCTCCTGACATGCCTGTCTATGACTCATTAATGAGTGCATTCATCTCTCAAATAGAACCAAAGAAGATAAATGAAGCCCTTCAAGATCCTGACTGGATTGAAGCAATGGAGAAAGAACTTGAGCAATTTGAAAGAAACAAAGTCTGGCAACTTGTCCCTAAACCAAAAAATCCGACTGTAATTGGAACAAGGTGGGTATTTAGGAACAAAATGAATGAAGATGGCATTGTTGTGAGAAAAAAAGCTAGACTTGTAGCTCAAGGATACAGACAAGAATAAGGAATTGATTATGATGAAACATTTGCTCCTGTAGCAAGACTAGAAGTCATTAGACTATTTCTTGTTTTTGCCTCATACAAGAAAATGAAAGTGTTTCAAATGGATGTCAAAAGTGCTTTTCTAAATGGTGTTCTAAATGAGAAGGTATTTTTGTCACAACCCCCTGGCTTTGAACATCCAAAATTTCCAGATCATGTGTACAAACTGGATAAAGCCTTATATGGACTCAAACAAGCCCCTAGAGCTTGGTATGACAACTGTCAAAATATCTCCTTGGTAAAAGATTTACAAAAGGACATATTGATAACAATTTTTTATCAAAAAATATGGAGAATATCTACTGCTCATCAAGTATATGTGGATGGTATCATTTTTGGATCATCAAATGAATCTCTGTGCACAGAATTTGGGGCAATCATAAAGGACAAATTTGAAATGAGTATGATTGGTGAGCTAACTTTCTTCTTAGGTCTTCAAGTCAAACAAATGAAGGAATGAATCTTTATTAATCAAGCCAAATACACCAGGGATATGATAAAAAAAAGTTTGATATGCAAACTGCTTCTCCTGCTAGAACTCCACTATCAACAACAACCAAGCTCCATGCTGATCCTGATGGTCAAAGTGTTAATCAAACACTTTATAGGAGTTATATTGGTTCTCTCCTATATGTTACCGCATCTAGACCTGAGATTATGTTTAGTGTATGTCTTTGTGCAAGGTTTCAAGATGATCCTAAAGAATCACACCTCTCAGCTGTCAAGAGAATCTTAAGATACCTTAAAGGAACACCTGATTATGGTCTATGGTATCCCACTGATTCTCCATTCTCACTAATAGGATTCACAGATTCTGACTATGCAGGATGTAATCTTGATAGGAAATCCACCAATGGAGGATGTCAGTTCATTGGATCAAGAATAATATTCTGGTCAAGTAAAAAGCAAACTTCAGTTGCTACCTCAATAGCAGAGGCTTAATATATTGCTGCAGGCCTTTGCTGTTCTCAAATTCTTTATCTCAAAAGTCAACTTTAATACTTTGGGATGGACATGACCAATGTACCAATTTTCTGTGACAATTCTAGCACAATTGTCATGACAGAAAATCTTGTCCAACACTCCAAAACCAAGCACATTGAAGTAAGGCATCACTTCATTAGAGATTATGTGGAGAAGGGAAATATTAATCTATCAAAAGTTTGCACAGAAGACAATGTTGCAGACATTCTAACAAAAGCTATGGATGAAAAAAGATTTGAGCTTTTGAGGGCAATGCTTGGTATGATTAATATGCCAAAATAATCTTTATTCATAACTGGAAAGAAGATACATATAATATAGGATTGCTGTCAACAAACTAGCTCTGACAGCTAACCCCTGTTACTATGTAAAGTACAACCCGTAAAGCCAAAATTACTCTACTACCCTTACTAATATACCACACAAACTAGCGATCAAAATACCAAAAGCTTCACTTTTTCATCTCTCATCTCACTCAAGTTGTCCTCTGATGCAACTGACAGCTAAATCTCTTCACTTCTAATTTTTCCCTGGAAATGCAAGGGAACCTTCTGCAGAAGTTTCATACTCATTATGTCCACCATATGGAGCCTCATAAATCCTTTCTCCGGTCTCTCCATATCTTTCCAACCAAATTGGATGCCTCTCCAAGAGAGGATCAATAGATGTTACTGAAAATTGAAGGGATGGACATACTCTTCTTGGTTACCACTCTTCCACTGGATCATAAGCTTGAAACTCATCCAAGGGAGATAAGAAGCTGAAGGTTCCTGAAGTGTTAACACTTTTCTGAGAATTGAAGGCCATTTCAGAGTGAGGACCAACATTCTCCTCTTGATTCACTGCAACTAGACTGCAACATTTCAAATACTGAGAGAATAGCTTAATATAGGTCCTATAAGGAGATATTTTCACCCCTGCAAAATTGTCTCCTGCTCCCTCCAAAACTGCATAGCTTACAGAGAGAGAATCCCTCTTCACTGCGGTATATTCACTGACAGCTAAGGATTCATGTCTGACAGCTAAGGAGTCAGATTGAACAACTGAAGGTTCAACCTTAACCTCTTCTTGTTTCTCAACCTTCATTAGCTCCCCCAAAGTATAAACCCTCTTTACTTCAGGCCTAATACATTTACTACTCTCTCCCTCTTCAATTTCTATCTCCTGTCTAAACAGCTTAATCTTAGTTGTTTGACTCCTAACATCATCATCATCCTCCTTCTTAGCTTTCCCTCTATCATTTGCTATTTCTCTCAATCTCTCCTGCTCTCTCTCTCTCTCAATCATTCCTAGTCTCACCTCCTCCCAATATCTTTTTCTTTTCTCTCTCTCTCTCTCTCAATTCATTATCCTTATTTGGATCATCACTTAAGATCTGATCCACTTCCTGAACCAACTCATTATCAGATTGTATTACGTATGACAAAAACTCTCTTTCAAATCTTTCCTCACTTGTCTCTCTAAGTTTGGGACTCTTGAAAACCAGCTTCTTAGTTGTTTTAGACATTTTACTAGGACTAAACTTGGAAAGAAACCTACCCATTCAACCAAAGAAAGATTGAGTATGATAAAACCTTAACTGATTCATTCCTTTTATAGGCAAAAATTGGTTCTTAGTCATTCTAGTTGTGATGATTATTCAAACTAGACTTGACTGTCAAAAGGGATAATTACTGTCAGGATGATGTGACAGGTATGAAATTTTATGTATGATGAATCGTGCAAATCAAGATTTTTGGAACTTGATACTCACATACATCATTTATTTTGGCCGACTTTATCCTCTGAAAATTTGCTTGGTGTATGGAATTAATTTCCTTGTTTTAGGGAAGTTATTTTGAAAAAGCAAGTGGGGGACAAAAATAACGGTTCATGAACAATTAACCCCTTAAATGCAATTCCAACCGTTATCTTCCCCCACGACTTTTAGCCGTTTAAATATTAACTTGGTTTCATTCCCTCTATCTTTAATCTTTCAAATCTTGATTAAATCTCTATAATCTCGATTTTTCTCTCCTAATTCTCAATCTCAAAATACTATGTTTATCATCGATTCTCAAAAACCCTAGAATCTTTCTGACAGCAACGACATACAAGGATGCCCATGGATATTTCATCAGACCTGAATTTTATGATCACGAAGTTGGAGCCCTAATTCAGATGGAAATTCAGATGGAAGACAAATTCAGAGAAGAAACCAACTCCGATCACATATTCAGAGACACTGATGAATTTGATGGAGGAGAAGAAGAAGGTGACAGCCATATAGTTGATGAGGAAGAGCAACAATTTCAGGATGTTATTGCAATATCTCTGGCTTAGGCAGTTCAAAGAAAAACCAGCAGTTCATCTCTAACAGCTAAGGTCACTCCAGCTCTGACAGCTAAGACTTCTCAACCATCAACTGAGGTACAATCTAACCAATCTCTCTTAGTAAATACTTTTACTAGGAAAATAAAGACTGATAAGAGTGCTCCCCTCTCAAAAAGACTTAAACCTAACACTTCTCCACCTTCACCATCCCAAGAACAGTCAAGTTCTCCACACATTTCAATAGCTGAGGGCATACTGAATTTAAATCCTTCCAAACCAAGATCTAATGAAGCTAGTGTTGAAAAAGATAGGGGAACACCTCAGAGTCTATAGGAGATGACCATGGGGTAAGGGGGAACAGTGCAGACCCTTCTCCAGACTCAACAACTAAGATTATCCCTCCTAAACCCACTGATATCCCAAGCTCCTCTCAATCATCATCTGTCCCCTCACATATCCTTAAAGCCATTACAGGCTTAACTCTAGAAAGATCAAGTGATATGTATCTTGCTGCCCTCTTGTACCTTAGGCAAGTTTTGACAGAAGAGGATACCTTGACTGCCATAGAAGCTATAAGGGTATATGATGCTGCTAGAAAAGCAAGTATTCTTGATGATACAATGAAATAATCCATCCCTCCTTCCTCCATTCCTGAAAGTGAGTATATGCATGAGTCACCAGTCAATGAAGGTTTTGAAGCTACTGGTGAAGACCCTCAACTTGGTCCTTAACCAAACCCTACCTCTGTTGACATTGATAGCACCACTTTAAAAGCTCAAGAACCCTGGATTCTTGACTGTGATATTTATTTCTCTTTCAATCAGTCATGAATGCCCACTTAAGGTTCAAAGGGATTTCTCATTTTCCTGAAATTGCAAACCCTCACCTAATAGAAAAACCTTGGCTGTTGACAAACAATGCAATGATAATTCATGCAAGGAAATTGGCAGGCATCATAATGTTTGGATATGAAGAATGGAAGAAATACAGAGCAGCTCTCCCTTCATCCTTCTTCCATACTGCCCCTAGATTGCCTAAGTTCATGGATATATCCACCATAATTGACTAGGAAGTCTTGTTTTCACAATTTCTATCTGGCAAAATCAATGAATGTATCTACATGCCTTCAAATCTTGTGTATGCTCTGTGTGTAGACTTATCCAAAGAATTATACTAGAGAATGTGCAGCAACAAGTTAAGAATCATGGCTGTTATTGCAAAGGATCACCTAACAGTGATGTTTCCTTCAGCAAATCCTGGATCCCCTCCAATTATTCCTCCCAATTCAAGATCCCAACAGCTTGACTTTCCAACCAACTTCAACCCTTCAGACTATGTCCCTCCCTACTATGTAACCATCACTGACATGCAAAAGTTCACCAGAAAAATGATCACAAAGATGAGGCACATGAAGGAAGAAGTTGTGCTTGCAAAGTCAAATGGAAAGAATTCCAAAGGAAAATCCAAAGAATCTGATGAAGATACAATCAATCTTGAGAAGAGAGCTTACAAGCCTGCTGCAAAATTCATAGTCTCTAGTGATGATGATGAAGATCATACTCAGAAGCAAGTGTCTCCACCTACCACCTCAACTGTCCACTATGTCACAACAGTGATCCCTCATCATCCATCTCAACCATCCTCATCTATTCAAGCAAACCCCTTCTTCTATAACCTTTTTGCATGTTCAAAAAGTTCAATCACAAGAGGAAAGAAAGCATCAAAGTGGGGGAACTTAAAGCTGCTTGATGATCAAGAACCTCTATCCAGAGCTGAACTCAAAGCTAGAGAGGATGCAACTTTCAAATATAATGATGCTATGAGCTGGGAGTGGAACAATGAAATGTATTTCAGAGGAGTGGAACCCAAGATAAGAAAGGAGCTGGAATTTGAAAGAAATCAACTCCTGAATGCCATAAGGGAAAGAGGGGAAGACTCTGACTAAGTCTTATGGTTAAGTTATTTTTATGCCTTCTCGAAATTTTTTTTGTTTAAACAATTTTTTATGATGTTTTTTTCTCTATGCCTGGATAATGCTTGTGTTTGGTTAAGCACTTTTGATTAAATCAAGAAGATGTAATTTCTCTTCATTGGTGCATTCAAATCATAAGTATTCTTGCAGGTCTTATCTTCCTAGATATCTTCCTTTACCTAAAAGGGGGAAATTGTTAGGACCTAACTATGTTTAAACATAGTTAAGTGGTTTTGACAAAGGAACATATCTAAGAACAGGGTTTATATCATAAGACCTCTGACAGTAAAGAACTGTCAGACAGCAATGATCAATGTCAACCCCATAAATCACAACCTGCTCATTTCTGGATCATGGCTTCTAATCAAGAAATGCTTATTAGGTCATAAAGTTTATGATCAAACAAATAGCCATGTGAAATAATCTAGTTAAAACCTTTAACTAGATTAACTGTATACCTTGACAATGCTGACAGTAACGATTTGAATCACATTGATCAAAGAATAAAGTACATGAGTTATTCCATTACACTCATAGAGATCATTCATACACAAAGATGCAAATCAACTCATCTACTCAACCTAGATCTGACAGTGAAGAATGCTTGATTCAGCAGCTAAGACTTAACAGCAAAGATTTATTACCCTGACAGCAAAGATCTTCAGTACCAACAGCTGTGTGTAAATCCATTGATATCAGAGATGTCCTATGATGCTCTGTCATCTCTTCTAGAAGATCTTCATGATAAAACTGCAAACATCAACTTGTGCAGTTCCCAGTCAAAGACAAAGCACTGTTGTAGCACTGTTTCAACCACCCAAGTTGCTGCCTTGTCTCCTGAAGTTAATGCCCTGTCTCCTCAATGGCTCTTTTGTGGCCTATATAAGCAAAGCTCCTGGAATGAACTCCTCACCCCTTTTATAACCTTCTGCAACCCTTATTAACATCCTTTACTATTCCATTATAACCCTTCTTAAATCCCTGCATACCTGCAAACCTGTGAATAAACACCAAACAATTTTAGTTACAAACTGTAGACACTTGAGACTGTACTTTAAGTGTATAATATGTAATTTGCTTAGTAAGAAGCAAGCCCTAATTGACTGTACTAATTAGGAAGAGGGGGTTCAAGGAACTTGCCTTCTCAATCATTGTAATTCTTAACGCGACCTAGATTATAGTTGATTGAGCTCACTTGTCAAGATTGACAGTGAGGGTGGATGTAGGAGGAGTGAACTCTGAACCACCTTAAAATCCTTGTGTCTATATTGGTATTTATCACACACAAACACACACACACTTACACTAATCACCATGTCTTTACATTATTTCATATTATTTATTTCGCTGCAAATTATTCTCTTATTATTTAATCAGTTAATATCTGACAGCCAAGAACTATTCTTAGCTGTCAAAGCTTAACTGCCTGATCTCATTTTAGTTAATCGAGTAAACAGGGTCTTTCAATTATCAAGCAAGCGCAAGTACATATCTGATAATGAACAAAGAAAAGATAGATTTGCATGTGGCCAACCAAGTTGATAATATTCTTAACTATTTATAAAGCCTGCAATCCAGGCTAGTTCATTCATTTCCATGGTGTAAATTTTAAAACCCTTATCAAGATCTTAATTTCCAGTTATTAAATGCAAAGAGATCAAGAAAATTATAAATTGCTGCAATACTTGACCTTATCTTAGCAAGGCAAAAATATAAAGGATGAAAGAAAGTTATACATCAAGGTGTCCCTAGAGTTCTTTTGAACCACTTCACTGGCTTGGCTGCAGTGATTAATTTTTGGCCATGACCCACAGAAGTGTTTGGGGAACTCTCGGGGTTTATTTGATTCACTATGCAAGACAGGATTGACCGATGTTTTTGTTGTGTGTATATGTTAAGATATCTTCAATACGGAAATTAAAAAGACGGAGATTAAAGCGAGGTATGCCGAAGCAAATCTTCTTAAGACAATATTTCGCCTCCGTAATTGTGCAAACGGATCGATGGCGAATGTCTCCCAAGATACAACGCTTTTTACCAAGAGTTAGTTTGCACTTTAACTAACCTTGACGGGCGAACCAAAATCAGACTTGCTCTTAGTCTTCGAACTTTGAAGAAATGAAGAACGAAGTCTTTGAAACGAATCAAGAACACTTTGAATGAGGGAGAGAGAGAATTGGATTTCTTGTGTTTGATTTGATAACAACTTTGTTGGATTACTTGATGACTGAATGAAGGAATAGGGGTCTATATATATAGGGTAGATCAAGCCAGATCAGTTGTGACTATTTCACAAAAGTCACAACCCTTCAAGCTAGCACTTGTTCAGACATTAATCTGAACGGACAGCAACTGCTCGGCCGAGCACCATTGGTGCCTCGCCCGAGCATAGGCTAGTTGCTCGGCCGAGCACTTTGGTGACTCGCCCGAGCAGAGGCCAACAGAGGATGCTTGTTTCTGGTCTGTCATGCTCGGCCGAGGCTTATGCCTTGCTCGGCCGAGCAGTCCACAGAATTTGAACTGTCGTGTCTTTTCGAATTCAGACCTTTTGACTTTTCAATTCACACCCTAATATTTACCCAATATTCCAACAATCC
Organism: Adenophora triphylla var. japonica; assembly: GCA_022495995.1. Classification (NCBI taxonomy): domain Eukaryota; kingdom Viridiplantae; phylum Streptophyta; class Magnoliopsida; order Asterales; family Campanulaceae; genus Adenophora; species Adenophora triphylla. The sequence continues at coordinate 310,948 of JAFEMH010002511.1, read as the reverse complement.
CCCACATGAATGGGGAAAAGAAAGAAGAAGAGCATAGCTGAGAAGTAATTGCATCAAGATAGGTGGCTTTCGCTTTGAACCTTCTTTAGTAAGAATCTATCGAGCTTACTTGGCTGATCAGTGTACGTAACGTATTGAACTGTCAGACGTTATTGTAAGCTTAAACAATAGACCAAACACATTTAAATCTCATATCAGATTTTGGTTCTCTATTATGTTCATTATTTCGGCCCTGAACTTTCTTGGTTCTGCGAGTGCTTTAAAGAATTTGCCTAAGTAAAATTCTCAACGAACCGGCCATGTTCACACTAACATAGGTGATGTGCTATAAAGAGTATCCTACATTACCCCACTTGTACTAATTAATAAGATATAGTCATCATTAAAAGCAATAGCTTAACCTCTACCATTTTGTAGGCAGCACTTTTGCATCATATATAGAAATGGGATGAAGATAAACTTCCAAGTGCTTCCCTCAAATCAATCATGACTTGTTTTTCCTATTGAACCTAGTCCGTGGGATCTCCAGTCGCCAGGTTAGGTTTCCATCAAGTTGATTTATATTTGTTTAGGCTTTAGCCCCATTTCTTCCGATGCACAGTTTATTCTCTCCTTAGATAAACCTTTAGTAAATGGATTCGCGAGGTTATCCTTTGATCGCACGAAATCAATCGAAATCGTTCCGTTGGAGAGTAACGGTGTTATGTCTACGACGTATGTGTCGAGATTTGCTGTTGTATATAAAATTCTCTGCCCTTGCTATAGCTGCTTGATTATCACAGTGTATACATATAGCAGGCACGGGTTTTGGCCATAGAGGAATATCTTCTAAAAAGTGTCTAAGCCATTCAGCTTCTTCACCAGCTTTATCTAAAGCAATAAACTCAGATTCCATCGTTGATCGAGCTATACATGTTTGCTTAGAAGATTTCCATGATATGGCAGCTCCACCAAGAGTAAATACATAGCCACTAGTAGACTTGGATTCATCTGTATCAGATATCCAATTTGCATCACTATATCCTTCAACTACTGGAGGATAATTGCTATAGTGCAATGAATACTCTCTAGTTCGTTTTATATATCCTAAAACTCTTAATAATGCATTCCAATGCTCATTATTAGGATTACTAGTAAAACGACTCAGCTTACTTACAGCATAAGCTATATCCGGCCTTGTGCATTGTATCAAGTACATTAGGCTTTCAATAATTTGATAATACTCTAATTGTTGCTTCGCATTCCCAGTATTCTTATAAAGAATTATATGGGGTAGAAATGGATTATTAGTTTCTTTAATTCCATAAGAATTAAATCTCTCAATTATTTTATCAACATAATGCGTTTGAGATAAACTAATTCCATTGGAGGTTCTTGAGACTTTCATTTCCAAGATTACATCTGCTTCACCCATATCTTTCATATCAAAGTTATTGGTAAACATTTTCTTTGTTTTATTTATAACATCAATGTCATGACCAAATATGAGCATGTCATCTACATATAAACAAACAAATACATATGTGTTACCAAATTTCTTTGAATATACACACTTATCACATTCATTTGTGATCAAACCATTCCTAATCATGACATTGTCAAATTTCTCATGCCATTGTTTAGGAGCTTGCTTCAAGCCATACAAGGACTTAACAAGCTTGCATACCTTGTGCTCTTGTCCTTTTACTTTGAAGCCTTTTGGCTGCTCCATGTAAATTTCATCATTCAAATCACCATTCAAAAATGCAGTTTTTACATCCAATTGATGTATATGCAAATTATACAAAGCTGCAATGGCTATTAAGATTCGAATTAAAGTAATTCTTGTAACAGGAGAGTATGTGTCAAAGAAGTCAAATCCTTCCATTTGACGATATCCTTTTGCAATAAGACGAGCCTTGTATTTGTCCACGGAACCATCCGGTCTTAATTTCTTTTTGAAAATCCATTTGCATCCTATTGGTTTAGAACCTTTTGGAAGATCAACCACTTGCCAAGTGTTGTTACTTAAAATGGATTCAATCTCACTATTTACAGCTTCTTTCCAGAATGTGGATTCAGAGCTGTTCATGGCTTCCATAAATGATTGAGGCTCATCTTCAATCATAAAGTTAGAGATAAAATCTGGACCAAAAGTTTTAGCAATTTTAACTCTCTTGCTTCTTCTTGGTTCAACATCTTCATTGTTTTCAGAAGTGCTTTCACGTGGTCTCTTAGGAGTATTTTCACAAATATTCTTTTTCATAGGGAACACGTCCTCGAAAAATTCAGCGTCACGAGATTCAATTATTGTATTGACATGAATGTCATTTACTTCAGATTTGTGTACTAAGAATCTGTACGCACTGCTATTCATTGCATATCCAATAAATACACAGTCAACGGTCTTAGGTCCTAACTTTGACCGTTTAGGAGGTGGAACGGCAACCTTTGCGAGACACCCCCACACTTTGAGGAATTTATAGGAAGGCTTTCTTCCTTTCCACAATTCATATGGTATAGAACCAGTTTTCTTGTGTGGAATCCTATTCAACACAAAGTTAGCGGATAACACTGCTTCCCCCCACAAGTTTTGTGGTAAACCCGAACTTCCAAGCATACAGTTAACCATATCCTTGATAGTTCTATTTTTCCTCTCAGCAACACCATTTTTCTACGGAGTATAGGGTGCAGTTGTTTGATGAATGATACCGAATTTGGAACATAGGTTACTAGATTCCGTTGATTCATATTCACCACCCCTATCGGACCTTAACATTTTAATTGACTTTTCAAGTTGATTTACAACTTCAGTTTTGTAAGTAGTGAAAGCATTCGTTGCTTCATCTTTACTACTTAGCAAATAGACATAACAATATCTACTTCGATCGTCAATAAAAGTAATAAAGTATTTCTTACCGCCTCGAGTTGGGACAAACTTTAAATCACATAGATCACTATGGATTAATCCCAACAGTTGGCTAGTCCTTTCAACTGGTTTAAAAGGTTTCTTTGAAAACTTTGCTTCAACACAAACTTCGCATTTGTGACCTTTCATTGAGTCAAGTTTTGGAATAAGTCATAAACCAACAAGCTTTCTAAAAGAAGCACGATTCACATGTCCTAAACGACCATGCCATAAATTAGAAGACTCGCACAAGTAAATAGAATTGTCAATTTTATTCATCACTTGAGGGTACAAATATGTGGACTTTTAGTCCACTACAACAGCATTTGCCTTAAATAGGCCATCTAGCAAGTATCCCTTTCCAACATACATACCTCCCTTAGTAAGTACAAACTTATCAGATTCAAATACAATTTTGAAGCCTTTCTTACTAAGTAAATAACCAGAATTAAATTCTTTCTTATGTCGGGTACATGCATCACATCGTTGAGAGTAAGCTCCTTTCCCGATGTGAACTTCAAGATCACCTTCCCAATGCCTTCAATCTTGGAAGTTGCAGAATTTCCCATATAGAGAAAATCTTCACGTTCCATCTTCTTGTATTCTGCGAACAAGCTTTTGTCGTCACATATGTGACGAGTGGCTCCGGTGTCCACCCACCAATCCTTGACGTTTGACACCAAGTTGGCTTCACATACAACGGCAGACAGACTTACTTCTGAGACACCCGTAGATAGAGTATCTATTTCAGTCATGTTTGCTTGGGGAGGCTTCTTCTTCTTGCTTCGACAATCCTTTGCCCGATGACCGCTTTTTCCACAATTGTAGCAGTCCCCTTTGAACTTGAAGCGTTTGTTGCTGTCATTACTTGACTTCTTCTTGGAAGAGTCATCATGCTTCCTTTTTTTGTTCTTGGGTCGGGATTCTTCCACCATGTTAGCCTTTGCTTCCATGTTTCGTGCATTGGCTCTCTTTTCTGCACTTCAATTGTCTTCTTCAATGCGAAGACGAACAAGCAAGTCTTCCATTGACATCTCCTTGCGCTTGTGCTTGAGATAGTTTTTGAAGTCTCTCCATGAAGGAGGCAACTTCTCAATTATACATACAATTTGGAAGGACTCACTCAATTGCATCCCTTCGGCTTCAAGATTATGCAATAGGACTTGCATCTCTTCGACCTGATTCATTACAGTTTTAGAATCATTCATTTTAAAATCCAAAAACTTTGCAACAAAGAACTTCTTTGTTCCAGCATCTTTGGTTTTGTATTTCTTGTCGAGAGAATCCCAAAGTCCTTTTGCAGTTTGAATGGAGTAGTACACATTATACAATGTGTTGTCTAGTCCATTCAAGATGTAGTTCCGGCATAGATAATCTGCATGTTTCCATGCATCAATAGCCATTTGTGTAGCCTTGTCTACTACACCTTCAGCCGCTACGGGACATTCTTCCCGTAAGAATTTTACTAGTCCAAGCGTTGTGAGATAGAAAAACATTTTCTGTTGCCAACGTTTGAAATCAGCCCCATTGAACTTCTCCGGTTTCTCGTACTGCGAGGCCGGTGGCATCATGAGTTGATTAGCACTTGACGTACTCCCTATTGCATTAGTATTCATTGCAATAGTCTCACTAATAACGGAGTCATTTCCATTAGCCATTTTCTGTTACGAAAACAGAAAATCCAATAAGAAAAAGATGAAGTAGAGAAGATAAAATTCAAAACAAATACCTGAAGATATTGTCTTAAGATTGTTGTGTGTATATGTTAAGATATCTTCAATACGGAAATCAAAAAGACGGAGATTAAAGCGAGGTATGTCGAAGCAAATCTCCTTAAGACAATATTTCGCCTCCGTAATTGTGCAAACGGATCGATGGCGAATGTCTTCCAAGATACAACGCTTTTTACCAAGAGTTAGTGTGCACTTTAACTAACCTTGACGGGCGAACCAAAATCAGACTTGCTCTTAGTCTTCGAACTTTGAAGAAATGAAGAACGAAGTCTTTGAAACGAATCAAGAACACTTTGAATGAGGGAGAGAGAGAATTGGATTTCTTGTGTTTGATTTGATAACAACTTTGTTGGATTACTTGATGACTGAATGAAGGAATAGGGGTCTATATATAGGGTAGATCAAGCCAGATCAGTTGTGACTGTTTCACAAAAGTCACAACCTTCAAGCTAGCACCTGTCCAGACATTAATCTGAACGGACAGCAAATGCTCGGCCGAGCACCATTGGTGCCTCGCCCGAGCATAGGCTAGTTGCTCGGCCGAGCACTTTGGTGACTCGCCCGAGCAGAGGCCAACAGAGGATGCTTATTTCTGGTCTGTCATGCTCGGCCGAGGCTTATGCCTTGCTCGGCCGAGCAGTCCACAGAATTTGAACTGTCGTGTCTTTTCGAATTTAGACCTTTTGACTTTTCAATTCACACCCTAATATCTACCCAATATTTCAACAGTTTTCTTACTCCTCTCTCTAAATTAATGTCATAAAAAGTTCAAATTTGCTTTTGATCAATAGCAAATTTGAAAAAAAAAATCGACATTTGTTTAAGGATCGATGGAAGGAGTAATTTAATATCTCGTTTTTTTAGGTCTAATGCAGTTGTATTCTCAGAGCTACCGGTTAATGCAGCTCTTTCCTACAGTATACTCTTTCCTTCTCGATTAACTTTATCATGTTTTAATTATACGACTTAAATTATCCTGATAAAGTTCTAAAAAATAAGAAAACAAAACTATTGATGCACTATTAATAATAAATTTTATATTTCGTGAGGATATTTAAAATTTTATAAAACCTTGGTAAAATTTCAATTTTATAAAGGATAAATTATAAAATAGGACTTAACGTCAATGGTAGTACCAGGGGGGTTGTATATAAACTTACTGAGCATTGTTCGCTCACCCTTTCATTCTATTATCTTCTTCCATGTAATAAATAGGAAGAATTTGATAGGGTTCGGAGAGCATTAAAGAAGTTCAAGGATTGTTTTAGCTTAATGCTAATTTAGATTTTTAGTTATTTCAATTATTTGAGAGTTGTAAGACTTTAATGATTTTGTTGGATTTTAGATATTCCTTTTGGGTTGATATAATAAATGATTATTTAGGATTTATGAAATTTAATTGTTTAGAATTGTGAATGGTGACGTATCCAGACCACGGATCCATAAAGTTGGGACCCGGAGTTTGAGTCGTTACACAACACCTCTTTCGCTATCAATAGCATTTTACTTTTTATTCATCCCCTCTCATTAGATTTCGGTCTCACTTGTTATATAGTACGGATGAAGTATATAGCAAGGTTCTAAAAAGCGCTAGGCGGATGCTAGGCGGCGGAGTCGGGCCTAGCGCCTAGGCGGGGACTAGTCGGGGACTAATCGGGATTAGTCGGGATTAGTCAGGACCTAGGCGGGGCTTAGAACTAGGCGTTGGAGAGGGGCCTAGCGCCTAGGCGGGGCCTAGGCGCCCTTAGGCTAGGCGGGGTCTTTTAGAACATAGGTATATAGTATCTCTTATAACAAACTAGGACTTTTAATTATAATGTTCCTGATAGAATATAGAATAATAGAGATTTATGTGATCATTTATATTTGTGTAGATATGTGTATTTCTGTATGGTAGGTAAGTAAATATTCTTGTTATGGTAGGAGACTAAGTCAATCCCTATGATTAAGGGATTAGAGTTATATATACGTTTGATAGTTAATGAGAAAGGCAAGGACCATATTTCTTTAGTTCCTACGGTATATTTTTTTTTTAAAAAAAAGGTTCAACATATGTTTCCATATTCCCGCATTGATGACTCGAACTCGGGACCTTTGCTCTCAAGTGAGGAGTGCCTACCACCAAGCTACAACCTTCTTGTCTTCCTACAGTATACTCTTTCCTTCCCGTTAAATGTACTCTTACTTTGATTTTCATAATTAAATCGATTGAATTTCACCATGTTTTATTAGACTTTAATTATCCTTGTAAACTTTTGAAGAAAAAATATTTATTGATACACTATTCATAATAGTTTTTATATTTCGTGAGGATATTTAAAATTTTATAAAACTTTGGTAAAAGTTCAATTTTATAAAACATTGGTAAAGTTCATGAGATACTAGCCATATGCATCTCAATATCTCATGAATCACAACTACAAACAAGCAAAAATAATATGGATAAGAGACTCTTGTCAAAATTCAAAATTGAAACCCTAAAACCAAGAACAATGATCCATCATCAATATAATTAATCAATCGCTCGTCGTTAATGGATTCTCCACGTAAATATCCTTGCCTTCTTTATCATTGCGATCATCGACAAAGTAAACAGTGGTTAAATCAATCTCCACATTCATCACCCACAACTTGTTCACCACCTTTTCCTCTTTCCGACTTAACGGACCATTCAATACCTTTCTAACAGTAGAAACTATCTCCGCAACCAGACACTCCCTATCAAAAATGTCAATTCCAACCAATGGAGTCAACATGCTTGAAACAACCCGAGTCGCAGCCATGTCATAGTGGAAAAGTGGGACCCGAACAATTTTCGGCCCTTTTCCAATGATGGAATCCATTTTTTTGTCGAGAATAGTTGAAGGGGAAGATGCCCATATTTTGTTGTGGACGGAATAGGGGTGGATTGATAACTGAATGAGAGAGAGTGGTTTATTGTCTTCTTCAATAATGAGCTCGTACAGTTTGGTCCATATCCGAAAAACGGGGTCGGATATCTGACGACCAGGTTCTTGTTCTGTAAGGTTTGTGGAATCCATGGTGAGAAGTTTGAGATTGAGAGATTGAAGGGCAAGGCGAGTGAAGAAGGGAGAAGGTGAGGGGGTTGTTTTAAGGCAGGGAGTTAAGTGTAATTCTAGACAGATTTGGAAAATCTTGACAATGGAGTCCTAGTGTAGAAAGGAATCATGTAGTTTTAGGACGGTAGTATCAAACTGAAATACGGAGTAACAAGTTTCATAGGGCCATAAAACCTTGGAGGCTGTTTATTTAACAGGCCCAATAAATTTTGTGCTCAAGCCCATTGTGCAACTAAGCTCGGTAATTACCCCATTAAATTAAACTACTCCCTCCGACCCGGATTAAATTAAACGTAAATTATGAAAAATTAAATGTTGTCGGTATAATAAAAAGTAAAGTAAAAGAGAAAAAGTGGGTAGGAAATTTTTGTTGTGAAAATGACAAGTTGGTCTCATTATCCATTTTATTCAATAAAGCAACTAAGAACTTTAAATTAGTACAGATCAAAAATGAAAGTAAGAATTTTAAACCGAAACAGTAAGAATCTTAAACAGGTTTTTTTTAAACCGGAATGGAGGGAGTAAAATATTTAAAAATCCATTTTTTCCTAAATATTAAGATATTAGGAAACCTGGGATTTATTAAAAGGGAACTTTACTGCAGTAAAACTACCCTACTTTAAACTTTAAAGAGTATTAGGCTCCGTTTGTTTGCCGTAAAACATTTTTCGGAAAACGTTTTTTTCATTTTTTGATGTTTGGTAGGCATTGAAAAATGGGGAAAATATTTTTCGAAAAATGATTTCCCCCCTCTTCGCCGTAAAATGACTTACGAATTTTTCCTACACAAAACATTTTTCAAAAAATGATAACACCCTCACATACCTAACTTTTCATACACCCCCCCACGTTACCCACCCTACTCACCACCACCACCCATTGCTCACCACCACCACCTCACCCCCTGCCCCAATGCCCTTGGGTAAAAATAAAGGGAATTTGACCCGAAAGTTCCTTTTGGAACAAATCACTTCCCCTCAAGTTCCTCATTAAATCGAAATGACCTGAAAGTTCTTATGCAGTAATATATAATACTGCATGCTATATTATTATATTCACTCATATGTGAATATAATACTGCATCTATAATACAACATAGAGAAGGAACTTTTCGGGCATTATGATACCTTTTTAGAACTTCCCGGTCACTCTCCCAAAAAAAATTAATCATTTAAAATTTATTTTTAACAATACTCACCACCACCACCCCTGCCCCTGCCCCTGCCCCCACCTCCCCATCGGGTCAAAAAAAAAATCATTTAAAATTGATTTTTAACAACTTCCCACTAGGGATGGCCAAACCGGACCGGAATCGGACCGGAACCGGAAAATCGGACCGGAACCGGACCGGAAAAGTTCGGAACCGGAGCGAACCGGGGAGAAAACCGGAACCGGGGTTAGTGCGGGCCGGTTAAGGGTTACAAAAATGCCAAACCGGACCGGAACCGAAACCGTGAACCGAACGAAATTTTCACGTTTTCCAATGAACCAGACCGGAACCGGGCCGGAAAAGCCCGAAATCGGAGCGAACTGGGGAGAAAACCGGAACTGGACGAACCGGAACCGGGGTTAGTGCGGGCCGGTTAAGGGTTACCATTTGGCCAAACCGGAACCGGCGGTTCAAGGCCCGGAACCGGAACCGGACCGGATTTGGTCATCCCTACTTCCCACCCCACTCCACTCGCCAGCACCACTCCTGCCCCCCCACCCCCCGTCGGGTCAAAAAAAATTTAATCATTTAAAATTTATTTTTAATAACTCTCCACCCCACCCCACTCACCACCACCACCCTTGCCCTCAACCCCTGCCCCCCCACCCCTCTCAAATTATCTTAAATTGTGTTTTTATCAATATTTTTATTAAACACATGAAATTTTTTTCGAAAAACATTTTCCTTACTAAATAGCCGAAAACATATTTATCTCATTTTTCGAAAAACATTTTACATGAAATTCATTTTTTGAAAAACATTTTACAGGAAATCATTTTCCGCAAGTTATTATACTCGAAACAAACGGGGCATTAGTATAATACAGTATAATACAACATGCAACTAGTACACTATTGGGATTATTACGGATACTTTTCACGTGTTTGCATCTCGTCTATTGATTTTAGCACCATGTAACTGGTGCTTCAATCGGGGACGTTTCTTGGCCCAAATCTAAAGTAATATAAAACGAAACACCTTGGAGTCAAAATGTCGGGGTATTTTGGTAATTTTACACGGTGGCATTTTGGCAATTAACAAGGCCGAGGAGACACGTGGCAAGCGGGGATCGGGCGCGTGCACCACACGCGCCTACGGGCGCGTGAGACGCGTATAATTTTTTTTTTTTTTTTTTTTTTAAAAAGCCACGACACGTGGCGCGCTCCGATTGGCCGGTTTATTTTCGGATTTTTTTCCTCCCATTTTTTGACCTCAATTATTTTATCAAAAAAATTTTTTTAAAAAATTTTACACCAAAATTCATAATTTTTTTCCTCTTTAATTAGAGACTAATTTCATTAAATTTGGACCAAAAAAAAAATTCACTATTTTTTAAATATAAATTTCTTAATTATCCTATCTTAATTTTTCTTTTTTATTTTTCAATATCTTTTTTTTGCAAATTAATTAAGTGTGAATTATATATTTTTATTATAAATGATAATAATAATAATCATAATTTTACTTTTTAAATATACATTAATGTTTGTAATGTTATTTCTTTCGTTTCAAAATTTTACATTAACTTTTTAAACATATTAAGTACTATTTTATAAAATATTCCTTGGTACGAATATATTAATTTATTTTTTTACCCGAAGTAGTATTATTTTGTAAAAATTAATGTTTATAATGTTCGTATCTTCGTATCTTCGTGTCAAAAAATAAATATTACTTTTTGAGACAAGTTAATTCATTGAGGCAAAGGAAATAATTTTTTTTTTTTATATAGAAAGTAGTATTAATTATGGGATGAAAGTAATATTCATTTTTTGAATTGAATGAATTTTTTTTTGTTAAAAAGTAGAATTTTTTTATATGTCCAAAAAAAAATTAACATTGCTTCTTTCGTCTCAATGAACATTTTAAAAAATAATACTACTTTTTTCTTCTAAAAAATTAATGTAATATTTTTAGACGAAGACACTAACATTACAAACATTAATTGCATAGGCGAATGAAGTAGTATTAATTTTTAAAATATTCATTGAAATTTGAAGGAAACAATGCTCATTTTTTTTTGAAAAAAAATGTAGTATTATTTTTGGGTTATTCATTTCGAATCGAAAGTAATATTCATTTTTGAAATATTGTAATGTTAGTGCATTCGTTTCAAAATATGACATTATTTTTTTTAACAACTTAAGTATATCCGAAGTGGTATTATTTTGAGAAAATTAATCTTTATAATGTTTGTATCTTCGTTTGTCAAAAAATAAATATTATTTTTTGAGACAAGTAAATTCATTGAGGCAATATAATTTTCAAATAATTGTTTTGCAATGTCAAACATCTCTATTTTCTTTTGTATTTGTTTCGATTTCGATCAGTTATGCATTAGTAACTGTCTGTGCATCGCACGGGGGTACTGCTAGTTCTTTTAAAACCCACAATTTACAATTTAAATTCCCGCTTACTAGTTACTAGTTAACAAATTATTGTTAACGCTTTCAAAATCCCAGTTTACGAGCTAATAATCTGTTAACTAGTTAAAGCTCTTATCTACTTGCATTATCGACCACTTGTTCAGTTCCAATGCTATAAAGATAGATTTTCCCAGTGTTACTGAAATACCAATAAAAAAAATGTTATTTTGCTCTGTAATTTGCTCAATCCTTATTGATCTCCGCTTGGTGATTCCTCTTTCTTGGACAAATGTCATTTGACATTCATAACTGTTAGAATTGGGTCCTCATCCCCTTAAAAGGCCTTGTTAAGGGGTGAGGTTTAGCCAATCTAATCTATATACTTGATCAATTATTTTCTCCAAGTTGATATGGGATACATGGGACTTCAACACGCCTCCTCACGTGTAGGCCGGTAACTTGGCACTACAGGTGGACTTCAAACCCAACACGGGCACCCAACACGAGTTAACTTAATCCCAACATCAACTTGGGCCAGCTTTGATACCATGTTAGAATTGGGTCCTCATCCCCTTAAAAGGCCTTGTTAAGGGGTGAGGTTAACCAACCTTATATATTGGATCATTTATATTCTCCAAGTTGATGTGGGATACATGGGACTTCAACAATAACAGATGTTTACACCTTTGGAGTACTGTGCTTAAGATCCTCAAACTCAAAGGATCAACTGCAATCAAGATTTATCAAGACCAACAAGCCCAGGGTTCTCCCGCAATTGGCTTTAAAATATCTAAAAGACAGAGCAAAACTGCATCTTTCCATTGTCAGATAACACAGATTGAAGAAACTCTGCACAAGAAAATAAGCTAGCCTCGTTTACACTTTGAAAACATCATTAGATTCATTCTACATTATGCAAGAATCTAATACAACATACTAGACAAAGCATATACATATACAAACAACAAATGTGGAATTAAATAAAATACCCGAGTATAATAGTATGTTGTTTTTCTCCCCCTCATCGAGCAGGCGATGGAGATGCTAGAGCTCCACGGTGGTGTTGTCTCAATGGTGATTTTCCAACTGGGCTATTTCTGATACGAGGTTCTGGTTGGGAAATTTTTGAAGCGCCTCTTGGGCCTTGGAGTTCTTCAAGTGAAGCTAAAATTACTGACATTCGAGGCCTTTGTTTAGGCTCGGAGCTCAGGCACTGCACAGCCAGAGAAGCTGCAGTGTAGGCTGCTTTCTGTGGGTACTGCCCTTCTAACTTGGTGTCCATTATCCGAAACAATTTTCTTTTGTCGCCTAAATATGGTTTTGCCCAGTCAACAAGATTCTGCTCTACGCCTATTTTTCCCTTCTCAACTGCACGACGACCAGATAAAAGTTCTAGCAAGACAACCCCGAAACTATATACATCACTTTTCGCTGTCAATCGACCTGTTAATAATCATCAAGGTCTTACTATTTAGAATCTCATGAGAAAGTAAAACAATTTCTTAAAATAATCCGGAGAATAAAGAAAATGCATTTCAAACGGACTGACCTGTGGCAATATATTCTGGTGCTGCATAGCCATGAGTACCCATTACTTGAGTTGACACGTGAGTCCTGTCACCAGTAGGCCCAGCCTTAGCTAAGCCAAAATCAGATAGTTTTGCGTTGAATTCCTGCATCCCAGAAGAAAAGTAGTCATCAGATGATGAACTTTAAATATATTATCTGTAATGCAAGCTTAATTCTAATTGCAATATTTCTCGTAGTACCGCATCAAGAAGAATATTAGAAGCCTTGAAATCACGATAGATAACTTGAGCTTCCGCATCATGCAGGAATGAGAGCCCTCTGGCAGCACCTATGGCCACTTTGATCCTTGTAGCCCAAGGAAGTGGTTGAGGCCCTCCTGTGAAATATACGTCATCAAAGAAAATCAAAAACTGCAGTGCAGATGTTTCATTATATTTATACAATATATTCATGCATCAATCACGTTGAAAAAATACATAACCATAGATTGAAAAAAAAAAAAAAACATGTGATGATCAGCTGCATTAAAATGAGGATAGGAGGATTATCTTTTAAAGCATGGTTTCCATGGGATATCAAATATCAATGCAAATAAAAATAAATACACACTCCCTCCGTCCCACACAGATAGTCCCACTATTTTGATGGTTGATTTGATTAAACTTTGACTAGAGATTTAGGAAAAGACTAATTATTCAAATGAAGTTCTAAAACTTGTTATTGATACACCACAAAAGTGGGACTATCATTATGGGACAGAGGAAGTAAGTAAATAGAATGAGCTAAGCTGATGCGGTATAGTTGGTGTTCTGCATATGCATAATAGATTTGGAGGCTGTAAGTTTGAATGTTCGTAGCAACTTTCAAGTAAAATAAAAATAAAAGATAATTTAAACGGGTGAAAGTGTGGAACATACTTCTGAAGAGATGATTCTCCAAGCTCCCTTTGGGCATAAACTCATACACTAGGAGTCTGTTATCACCCTCTGAGCAATAACCAATAAGTTTGACCAGATTTGGATGATGCAGCTGACCAAGATAATTGACTTCTGTCTGCAAACAGTAGGCCATCAATGAGAAGGCAAAGAAAATATAATTATAATCCCTCCGTCCCAGAATAAATGTCGCAGTTGACTTGTCTAACATTTTTAAGGAAAGTGTTTTACTAATTTGTAGATTACTTGTGCAATGATGAAATTGCACTAAGTCACTTTCCTTATTTGGAAACGCAGCATTTATTTTGGGATGAACCAAAATGGAAAGTGCGACATTTATTTCGGGACAAAGGGAGTAGTATATAACAACAATAAAACGAGGGGACACACACCAGCCACTCCTTGTGCCCTTGGAAACCCTCAGGTTTAAGTTTTTTAACTGCAATGACAATCCCAGATCCAGGTTTTGCAGCAGTGAGGGTAAATTCGTCAATCCATCCTTTAAAAACATATCCGAATCCTCCTTCACCAAGAAGACTATCGGGCCGGAAATTTCTTGTTGCATTTCTTAACTCATTAAATGAAAAGGGTTTCACGGTGGGGGAATGCAATATTTCACCTTCGGATCTTGGAGTTGGAAGACTCTCCAGGCTGCTTCTTCCACTGTATGAAGATGGCACGGTCGGGGTAGAAGGAGCAGAAGAATTAGTAGTTTTGCTGCCGAATTTTGGGGCTCCTGATAAAGGAAGAAGAAACATGTAAAGATAGAAGTTACTTGAATTGCAATAGCTACAAAAATTAACCATATGACCTCATTTAGCTAAAGTACCTATTTCGTCCCCAACCTATAGTCACTTTTTCGTTTTCGTCCTAATAGTATTATTTTTTTTCGTTTTCCCCCATAACCTCGTATTTTTTGGTTGATGTTGTCCTTCCGTCAATTTTCCGTCCATTCCTCCGTTAAATATGCCTATATGGCATAGTGACATCATTAAATTGCTGAGTTGGCCTTACAAATCTATAATGTTGGTTGAGATGAAAGTATTAGGGGAGGAAAGGGTAAAATATTAAACTAAAGACCTTTAATTTGTTTTTCATAGATATAGGGTTAAAATTAAACATTTACCATTAATATAAATTTCTCAAACCCTAACCCTAGATCTATTTGGAAACCCTTCTCTACTCTCATTGTCCGCCTCTCTCTCTCTCTCTCTCTCTCTCTCTCTCTCTCTCTTCCCTCTCCAGTCATCTTCTTCGTTAATGGCCGTAGCCACCATCGTCGTTGTGTCACCGTTGCCACCGTTGTTGTTGCCGTCGCCGTCGCCAACGACCCTCATCCTCTTAATCACCTCCACCTTCTTCCCAACTCACCATCTTCCCCCTTCTCAAAACCGCCGCCGTTTCTTCTTTTCCCTCTCAGATCTCGACTCTCTCCCCTCTCCAAATTGCTCGCCGACTCCTCCCTTAAGCAGGCCCAGATCCATTTTTCAGATCCACCGTCGTTAATGGCCGTCGCCACCATCGGCTCCGGATTGAAGTGGGGCATTTTCCCAATCGCCGTCGGCTGTCGAGCAGAATTCCCCTTACACCCCCACCCACCATTTTCCTCTCTCTCTCTCTCTCTCTCAATATGATGCTTCTCCCCTGTCTCTCTCTCTCTCTCATAGCAACTTTGCTAGTCTGTCCTTATTTTCAATTTGAGCCTCAAAAAGTAAAATTTGTGAGGGCCTTGATCAAATCCATTAGTGGATGGTATGTTTGATTGACAATTTCAATTTCAATTTTATGTGGCTCTGTTTCTCATCAGAGATTTAGGGTTTAGGCGGTTTGAGTGTTAGCAGTTGAACAATTTTGAAAAATTACATTGTAGGTGAGGGATTGATTCACCTTTGTTTTGCGTTGAACCTCTCTATATCTGATACTGTTGTTTTTTTCTATTTTTGTTATGATTATGATGATAGTGGTAGTGAGGTGATGGAGGTGGTAGTGAGGCGGTGATTGCAAAGATGGACCTGAAGAATTAGTCTGATGATAATGAATGATTTCAAATAATTTTAAATTCTAATTAAAATTGAGAGATAAAAAATATGGACTTGATAAATAAAAAAAAAAATTATGGATAAATTTTTAATGATGTAAATTTAGTGAAAACAAATTATATAATTATAGCATAATGAATAACTAATAAAAAATATATTTTTTAAGCAATAAGCAATAATAATAATTTTTTAAATGAAAATAGTATTTTTATTTTTTGTTTACTAAAAAACTAAAGAACATTTTTATTCTCTAAAAGAAAAATTATTTTTAAAATATATTAAAAAGTTACTTTAAGGGGTTTATAGTTTAAAACTATACACTTTCATCCCTTAATACTTTCACCTCATCGGCCTATTTTATAAAATCTTAAGGCCAACTCAGCATTTCAATGACTTGACATGCCACATGGCAATTTTTAAAGGTCAAATGGATGGTCAATTGACGGAAGGACGACATCAACAACAAAAAACAAGGTAGATGGGAAAAACGAAAAAAATAATATATTCAAGATGAAAACGAAAAAGTGACTATAGATTGGGGACGAAATAGGTTCAAACTATAGACCAAAAGGTCCAAAACAAAGTGAATGATGAGCCTCAAACAAAGTTGACACGTATTTCAGTTCAAGCATCTATGGAAAACCAACGTCCCAAAATGAATGTCTAATTTTCCAATATGTTGTCCCAGAATGAATGTCTATTTTTTGAAGAATTTAAATCATCCTTATCAAACAATAAATTCTAATTCACACTTCGACTCATGATACAATATCGTCAAAAATCATTATTAAGGATTTTAATGTACTTATGCTACTAAAATGCTTAAATCCCAAATTTCTTAAATCTTACTCGAAGCGAAAATTGCACATTCATTTTGGGGCGGAAGGAGTACTAGATTAGGATGTTATTACTTCTAGATGCATCCGCATTCAGGGGTGATAGTTTAAGAGGCATTAAAATGTTGTATGAGAACACTATAAAGATGGAGGAAATGTTAGCTGTCTATCCTTATGTGGAAAAGCCCCACGCTTGACCCCAAATATAACACTCTCTAGTGAGGTTGTCACTTGGTTGTTACTCCTATTTGTTTCTTTACAGTTGGGATATTCTACCTCAAACGACCTTATATCTAGGACCAGATGCTCTAAAACGAAATTTTTAACAAAACTGTTGGAGCAATTATCCCACATCGGGAATTAACAAGCCAAACCTTCAATATATAAAGATCCAGGG
Source organism: Adenophora triphylla var. japonica (assembly GCA_022495995.1). Lineage (NCBI taxonomy): Eukaryota > Viridiplantae > Streptophyta > Magnoliopsida > Asterales > Campanulaceae > Adenophora > Adenophora triphylla. The sequence continues at coordinate 293,935 of JAFEMH010002511.1, read as the reverse complement.
CTACACCTCTCATAGCCAACTGGTTTTGAGATGAAACCTCAGACTTTATCAAAAACCAACATAAATGTAGATCATGGAATTAGACAAGCCTGTTAATTTATGGAATATAGATTATATAGGGAACAATTCAGCAACTCCGGCCCCAACTGATAGGAACTGGAGCATAGGTAAATCCTACCAAAATACGAGCTTTTAAGCAAGCATAATGAGTCAAGACAGACATAATAACCCATTCGAATAATACACTCCGCCTTCAAAAATGTCAATATTGTGGATCCCTTGTTTAAGTAACAACCATCTCAAACACAGAGAACACCATAAATAACAAAGTCACAACCAAAATCTTAACAAAAATAGTAGTCATATTTCTGCCCAATCAATCACTTCCAATATTGACATTTTTGAAGATGTCAATAGAGATTAACAATCCATTCACCTTAAAAAGGAAATATGTCAATAGAGATTACCAATCTATAACCCAAAAAGGAAATTAAAAAAGATCCATTCACCTGAAAAAAAATCTGAGGCTCTAAGTAAAACACCAGGTTGTTGCCAATCAAAGCTATCCAAACTAATAAATGCAACTAAAACACACAAAATATCAAGAATCTTACAAAAAAAAAAAACTTTTACTAGTGATCAAACAGTAAATCAAGAAAATTTCTTTAAATCTTTCACTATGTGAAGAAAAAGAGCATAAATTCAAGAAGCTTGAAGGAGACAAGGAGTCATACACCCATCTAGCATAAGAACCTAAAATTCCATCAATTCCATAAAATTCAAGACAAACTATCTTCACACACACACACACTTACCAAGGGCCTGGGAGTTGAGAGTAGCATCAACTCTAGCAGAAGAGGAACCTAAGCAGTTACCCATTATGGTGATTTGGGTTGATGCTGAATGAACAGCCCAACTCCAAATTAAGGGTTTCTCTGTGTGTAATCAGTACGTGAGAGAGAAAGTGGTGGGGGGGAGTTTTCAGGGAAGAGAAATCAAATCAATTAAGCATATTAATGGAGCAACTGCAACTGAAAACAAAATCAAGATGTCGTTTTTTTTAAGTCAACTGATTTCTTTCCAAGAAAACAAAAAAATTGGGGAAAAGGATCAAGAAAAGAAAAGGGAAAGAAGGGCATTTGATTCAAGTGGGAATAGAAAAAGAATTGAATTGGGAAAATAAAAATTGAAAATTAATGGAAAGGTGTGTGAAAAGGAGAAAAGAAAAGGTGGGAAAATGCTAAGAAACTGCCAGCTTGTACTAATTCTGCTTTGTTTATCTTCAAGGAGTGTTTGCTATTCGCACACGTAAATATTTTACGGGGACGGTTATTTGTAAGGCATGTTATTTGCAAGGTACGAATAATTGACAAAACTGTCTTCACTCGTATGCGAATGTTTCGTGTAATTATACACGACGTTGTCAGATATGTTTCGTATAAAAATACACGAAATGTATTGAGTTATTTCGTGTAGATTTATACGAAATATTAACAAATATTTCATGTATTTTCATACGAAAAATTACCTGAAAAATTCATGTATATTCACACTAAATAAACAGTCTGCATAATTCATACTTGCAAACATAAAAACTGGAAAATTCAAAGATCAATACAGTTTTCTTGAAAAAAAAAATCATAAAAAATGATATACTTTGCCATATTTCACATCACACATCCAAACTTCCAAATAGTTTTTAACAAGGCTCAATAAAAACTTCATGATTCATACATACAAATAAAAAAGGCTCAATAAGTCAAATGATACACTCATACTATGGCCTATTTCTTGAAACTCTTTCTTCGTTCGACAATCTGCCATGATAGTGGCTCCTCCTCACCCGCACCCTGCCTCCTCCTCCGTCCCTGCCCTCTAGCCACATCCTGACCCCTCCTCCTCCCATGCCTCAATGGTCTAACATCACGTATCTCCTCCTCCGCCTCCTCCTCCTCCTTCTCCCCACCCCCATCAGAGTCAGAAACTGAGACCTCCGCATCTGCCTCGAGAATACCCGTCTCATCATCAGACTCTACATCCTCAGAACTCTCATCAGCCAAAACATTCCTGTCATGTTTCTTTTTGGTGCGTCCAGGAAATTTCGTTGCTGCCTTCTCGGCCTTCCTCTTCCTGTTAGACGCAGTCATACGTTCACGTCCCTACAAATTTTTTTAATAAGATAGTTAAATATAACAGACAATAAATAAGCTGCAAGTCTAGTAAATTTGGACAATTCAACAAATCAACAGTGATAAAAACAATCTACAATAAATAATCATCAATCAACAATTTTTGATTTTTTTTTTTCAGTTCATAGTTCACATTTCGTGTGCCTATACACGAAATGTAGTGAGTGATTTCGTGTAAATTCATACGAATGATATGGAATCATTTCGTGTATAGGCACACGAAACACAATGGAACAATGTTTAGTTCATTTCGTATGCCTATACACGAAATGCTAAGAACAATTTCGTGTAATTTTCATACGAGATAGAAGGACCAGTTTCGTGTATAGGCATACGAAACAACCTAAACATTGTTCCATTGTGTTTCGTGTGCCTATACACGAAATTTTTGAAACCATTTCGTGTAATTTTACACGAAATAATCTCAGTCCAGAAACATATTTCGCACTTCAATTTCAAACCCAGTTCATCAATGAAATTCTAAACAACAAATTCAAACCCAGTTCATCAACATCTCATTTTAAAACCCAATTCATCAAACTAATTTTTGAATAATAATGACATACTCTATTTGACCTAAACTCCAGAAAATCGAGGCTGGTGAGGGAGGGATTACCTTCTTTACAGGCACGGTGGTAGACGAGGTTCCGACGGCCATGGCAGCGACGGTAGCGGCGGCGAAAGCGCCGGCAGAGACGGCCTGAATTTTCATTCTCACCATTCTTTGCGTCCGTCAGTCTTCACAGTAAGCGTCGTGTACGAGAGAGAGAAGAGAAGATGGTGAACGGTGTTGGAGGAAATGAGAGAAATTGAGAGGGTTTTGTTATATATACAAAGGCATTGTGGTCATTTCAATGTGCCTTGTAAATTTGGTGCCTTGCAAATAAAATTCACCATATTTTACTCCCTCGTCTCTTAATGTTTGTAAATATTTGTCAAACTTTAATTTTTCAAAAAAATTTGGGGGAAATCTGTTTTTTCATAAGTTATAAGAAGTTCTGTTCTTAAATATATCGACTTGGTGTTTTAGAGGCTAAATTCACTGTTTTAATGCCTAAACTCGCTATTTTATTTTCTAGCTTAAACTCACTGTTTTAACCCCTAAACTCACTATTTTATTTTCTAGATATTTTAAAGTCTAAACTCAATGTTTTAAGGCCTAAACTCGATATTTTTAAGAATGAAAAGTGGGCTTTTTATAACTTATGGAGAAACAGGTTTCCCCTAAAACTTATTTTTAATTTTTATGTTAAATTCAAAAAAAAATTGATCACAATTTTATGAATAATTAATTATTTTTATACAATTCTAAAAATTATTAATGATTCTGATCAGTAACACTATTAATAAAAAATTTGAAATTATTTAAGAATCATTAAATTTTCATTAAATTAAGGTTAAACTTTAATTGAGTTGATTATAAAAATTAAAATAGAACAAACATTTCGAAACATAAGGAATAATACTCGTATTTTTGCTTTAAAAACCTTATAAAAAAAAAAAGTTTCTCATTTAAATTTCTTGTTCAATTCATTCAATTTTTTATCATAATTTTATTAAAATATGATTTTTCATATATAATTCTGAAATTTATTATTGATACTCCCTCCGTCCCAATAAAAGCTTCACTAATTACCCAAAAGGGCGTCCCGTTAGAAGCTTCACCTTTCTTTTTTTGACAAAGAATCTTTACTATTTCCTCCACTCATTCTCTCTCCTACATTATTTTAATACTCACAACACCATTATAATTTACTATTCCCTCAACTAATTCTCTCTCCTATTTTCAAATTACACTCACAACATTTTTTTTCTCTCTCATTTCCATATTTTGCGTGCCCACCCAAAAGGGTGAAGCAACTGATGTAAAGCAACGCAGCGGAATAGTAACAATAGGCTTGATCGAAATCAAGACCTTCTGCAAGGAATCGCAATTCCTTAGATAACAAGAACTTCCGAAGAAATCCTTCTGCAAGCCAATAAAATTGACCAAGGGTTTTGCAAGGATGCAAACTGAAATTTAATTGATAAAAGTCTAATTTTCGGAATTACAATGAAGGCCTATAATATAGTGCCCAAAAAACTTGAAAAAGAATCCTAAACCTTCTAAAATTATTCCTAACCTATATAGTAACCTAATAGGACTTAAAAACTAGTAAATCTTCTCAAAATCTATTCTAAAACTACCTATAATCAACCAATTAAAATTAAATCCGAAAATACAAATGAAATAATAAAAGATACAAAAATAATTAACATCCCCATTTACATCATTCACCACCACTTCAAAAGAACTCGTCCCCGAGTTCTCATCCGATGTTTGGAAGCTGCCATCCCATTTAAAAAGATACTTCGAATAAACTCGACTTCTTGGCATCGTAAGATATAGAAAAATATTTTCAAAATCAAATAATATACTTCCATTATCCGTTCCATATTCTTCATCAATTACCTCCACTTTCTCTTTTTTTCAATCAGTAGCGGTCGCGTAAATAGCAGGTTAATCCTCCTCGGATGCTCTAGCACTAACGCGGACGCCCTCGAGTGTTAGTGCGAGGCACGCTATTAGGCGAGATTTTTCGCCAAATCTTCCAAATCATCATTAAAAATCTCTGAATTACTTCATCCTTTGCACATAGATCCACCTCTTTAATGCCCAAATTCCCTCTTGACATGTTCTTCTTTGGCCACAGTATCAACAATCGCTTGACAACAATATCTTCTTGCGCATGAACTTCTTCAATAGACAACTCGCACATTAAAGACGGAATATCCGCCTAATCTTGGGTCGTTGATCTTGAGGAAGCCTTTGCCACAGCCTCACCTTCAACATTATCCGAAGTATCCCCGCTATCGGATCATCACGGTGGAGATTTTCCCCGCGAGGACTAGCCCGATTTCGTGGGTTGACATCACCACCACCACCTACACGCAATCCGACCAAAGCCGCCATGAGTTCCGTATCTTTGTCGATCTTGGTGCTCTGTGCTCTCTAGCCTCTTGATCCAAACGGTCCATACGTTCCACTGGTTGCTTGATCACGACGCTCCATACGCTCCAAGATTGCGGTAATAATGGTTAGGTTGTCTCAGTTGTCTCCACCGGAATTGGCCATCGTCCAAGGATCTCGCCTTTTACGATACCCAGCGATGTAAAGCAACGCGGCGGAATAGTAACAATAGGCTTGATCGAAATCAAGACCTTCTGCAAGGAATCGCAATTCCTTAGATAACAAGAACTTCCGAAGAAATCCTTCTGCAAGCCAATAAAATTGACCAAGGGTTTTGCAAGGATGCAAACTGAAATTTAATTGATAAAAGTCTAATTTTCGGAATTACAATGAAGGCCTATAATATAGTGCCCAAAAAACTTGAAAAAGAATCCTAAACCTTCTAAAATTATTCCTAACCTATATAGTAACCTAATAGGACTTAAAAACTAGTAAATCTTCTCAAAATCTATTCTAAAACTACCTATAATCAACCAATTAAAATTAAATCCGAAAATACAAATGAAATAATAAAAGATACAAAAATAATTAACATCCCCATTTACATCAGAAGCACTTATTGAGACGGAGAGAGTATTATTTATAATAGTGATTTAATAATAATATTAAATTTGTATAAAAATAATTAATTTTATAAAATTAAGATCAAAATTCAAGAGAAAATCTCTTGTAAAACGTGTTCTACGCTCGTCTGAGCGTAGAACGTGTTTTTAAATAGGCGCGGTGGCATTTTTGTAAATAAATAGAACTTCTCAAAATGTGCCGTGGCATTTTTGTAAATAATTGAAACTTATAAGATGCAGTTTTCTACACAACAATAGGCACATTTTAACATTGTAAATAATTGAAACTCACCTGGCACTTTTTGATGTGCGAAGGCACTTACATACTACAAGAGGCATATTTTAACACTACAACAGGCATGTGTTTTTTAATTCACTCTGACACTTTTCAATATTGCAACAGACATTTTTCAATACTACAAGAGGCACTTTTCAATACTACAACAGGCATTTTTTAACACTACAATAGGCACTATTTTTCAATAATATCACCGCATTATTTAACATTACAACCGATTTAAATGTGTTTATTAGTGTCATAATAGAACAAACACTTTGTTTATATTGCAACAGACACTTTATTATACTAGAAAAGGCATTTTAGCAAAACAGGTTTTAGGATAGCTTATCCTAGAACTAGTTTCACACAAGAACAACTCAAAATTCAATATTATGATAATAAAAATTAAAATAGGACGGAGTTTCTGAAATCGAGAAAATATTATACTCACATTTAAGCATGAATATGGGTGTAATAAGAAATTTCAAGTGTATTTATGGAAATACTCATCCTCAAAGGACCCAAACCAAACCAGACGCTTGATGACAAAGTGCAGATCTAAGCGCGGTCGTCACCACGGTTTCATCTCTTCATTTTCCTTTTTTGCCCTCGCCTATTTTATTTATACCTCCTTCGTCCAAATAATAAAAAATTACGACCTCCGTGTTCCGGTTAACACTTTTGGTGTGTTTACTCCAAATGAAATTTGAGTCATATTTAAGAATGATTAAATTATTTTAATGAAAAATTAAAAATAGTTATTCATAATATTTATAATTGTGTGTCAATAATAATTTTTAAATTTTCATTAAAATAATTAAATTATCAAAATAACAATAATTAAAGTGTAACTAAGGGAGTATCATTTAGTCCCATTCATTAAGAATAATTAGTCATCTATCTATGTCACTTATTTAGTATGATCACAAACACTCTTGATTTAAAAAATTTTAACCCTTGTTTTCATTATTTTTTTATAGAAAAAAGTTTGATACATAAGAAGGAAATTTCCATCATATTTAATAGTTAACCCGTTAAAAATTAACAAACAGCCGTTAAATATGTTATGTTGCTAATTATTATCTAGTAAATACCAAATCCACCATTGTACCTGGACCCACCAAAATAATCACTAACTTTAAGAATGTATAAAATTCCTTAAATTAAATAAAGGGAAAATCTCCTTTGTTGACTGGGTTTAGGGCCCATGCACCATTGGAAGGCATTTGGGAAATTAAGGGATACTACATGTGTAGAATTAATTAAGCTTATTCTGAGGGCAAGAATTATTTTTATGTCAAACAAGTGGACCCCACCCCCACATTATTCTATGTTTTGGGATATTAGACTTTTGAAGTTCGCCGTGGACGGCATTTAATCCCATGGGTATGGGTCATGGAATTAAATTCTGAACAAAATAACAAACCATGAAAGCATATACTCCCTCCGTTTCACCAATTGCTTCACCCTTTTCCTCCGGTACGGGAATTATGATAATGGGAGGGAAAAAAAATGTTGTGAGTGTAATTTGAAAATAGGAGAGAGAATTAGTGGAGGGAATAGTGAATTTGAAAAGTGTTGTGAGTGTAATAGTGTTTTAGGAGAGAGAATGAGTGGAGAGAATAGTGAAGATTCTTTGTCAAAAAAAGAAAAGTGAAGCTTCTAACGGGACGCTCTTTTGGGTAATTAGTGAAGCTTTTATTGAGACGGAGGGAGTAGACCAGATACAAAATTCACAAAAATTCACGTTTATATATATTGTGATAAAAAATACTTATATGAAAGCTTGATTATGTATAAATAATCCACCATTCACACCATGACTCCATAAGTAATAATCAAACCTAAAAGAATCATCATGAAATATCTATTTATTAAATTAATTAAAGCTCTCCAATCTTCAATTTTTGTTGACTGGATGGGATATCTTCCAACCCACGACGTGTCAGTTGCTTAATAAAATATTGAAGCGATAATGTCATTATTATAGTGGACCCCAAAATTAACTCAACTTGGTAGAAGAGAGCCAATTGATGTGATGATGCACCAAGTCATGGGGTATTAGACTTTAGGAATTTCTCCCTCAGTCTCGCTCGAAAGTATTCCAAATTTCCATTTTAGACATTTCATTTGAAATGGCATAATTCAAAAATAGAAATATTTTTATTACTTCTTTATTTATTTGTGAGATCCACTTGTCATATTCTCATAATAAATATTCACTAACTTTTTCCTACCCCACTTTCTCTTTCCTACATCACCTTTCACTCACAACATTTATTCCATTATACATTTTTTCTCTTTTCTACATCATTTTTCTTAATTTTCGCGCAAGACCCAAACTTTGTCCTTTCGGACGGGACAGAGAGAGCACTTTCTTCTCATAATTTAATGTTGTTGTTAATTTTTTAAGTAAAAAAAATTGTATATTATTTTTATTATGATAAAATTGCATTAGATTATATTTATTTTTTTGTAGGAATACAACATTAATATTGGAACAGACAAAAAATATACTCCCTCCGTCCCATTATTTAGTTTACCATTTTAGTTTCGGCACGCAAATTAAGAAAATGGGTGGGAAGAAAAAATATTGTGAGTGTAATTTGAAAATAGGAGAGAGAAATTTGAAAATAGGAGAGAGAATGAGTGGAGGAAATAATAAATTATAATGGTGTTGTGAGTATTAAAATAATGTAGGAGAGAGAATGAGTGGAGGGAATAGTAAAGATTCTTTGCCAAAAAAGGAAAGGTGAAACTTTAAATGGGACATCAAAAATGGCAAAAAGTGAAGTTATTAATGGGACGGAGGGAGTATATAATATTTATATGATATGCATAAAAAACTATTGAAATGGACAAAATGATGTAAGAAAATAGAAGATAAATAGTTTGGCGCATGAAAGCGTTGATTCATTTGAATAGGGTTTATATACAAGAGAGTTGCTTGGAGATCAAGCACGAGAATCCTACTCATATTCTACCTTGTACAATTAGGATACTAAATACAATAGAATAAGGAAACTAGATATTATAATAATTAGGAGTTTATATTTAATTCTTTTAGCATATTCCCGCAAGATGGACGATCGTTGAGTGAGACCAATCTTGACAATTAATGCTTGAAATTGTGCCCGGTTCGTGAGGATGTCTGCAAGTTGATCATTACTGGAGATGAAGGAAACACGTAGTTTGTTGTTTTGAACGAGTTCACGAATAAAATGATAATCAAAACCAAGGTGTTTCATAAGTGAATGGAACCGTGGGTTGGCGGCAACATAGGTGGCGCCTAAATTGTCACAATAAATTACCGGAGAGGATACTTGCGGACATGCGAGCTCATAAAGAAGATTTTGAAGCCAAAAAAGTTCAGCAGTAGTGGCGGTCACAGCTCTATATTCTGCTTCAGTGGACAATCGGGCTAACGTCCTCTGTTTCTGGAAACTCCAAGAAATAGCATTCTTGCCCAAGTAAATAATGTAACCGGTAGTAGAGACGTATGTCCGCCCAATCAGCGTCAGTAAAAGCATGAAGTGTGAGAGGGGAATCTCTACTAATGAGAAAACGATGAGAGGATGTCCCAACTAAATATCGGAGCACACGCTTGAAAGCTAACCAGTGATCTTCTGTAGGCTTGTGCATGAATTGAGAGAGGCGATTAATGTCAAAGAAAACGTCAAGGCGTGTCAAGGACAAATACTGCAAGCTACCCACAAGAGCTCGAAATTCAGAAGGATCTGCCAAGAGAGTTTCCTGATGAGCCGAGAGAGGAGGTTGAGAAGCCATGGGTGTAGGAATAAGTTTGGCCTCAATTATGTTGGCACGAGCTAGTAAATCAGTAATATATTTCTGTTGACTGAGTATTATACCTTGGGCATGAGGCAGAACTTCTACTCAAAAAAAATATGAACAAAATGACATTTATATGATATGCATAAAAAACTATTGAAATAGACAAAATGATTGCATTAAGCTTCGATCCCTATTCTCTTCTTCTTCTAACCGTGCTGTAAAAAAAATGGACAAAATAATCCCCTTAGCATTTAATCTAATTGCGCGTAGAGAACTGATCCTACGAGTAATTGGTGTAAGATAATATCTTATTATTCTATTCTTTGGTGGGGTTAATTAAATGATTTAGTCAACAAAATTCTCTTTATTTTATCTTCGAGAATTTAAAAGGTCAATGTACCGTTAGGTCATGTGTCCAATCAAGAATGTTGTGTCTGCCATTCAAGAATGATTCCAATCAAGCTTCATGAACCGACCGAAGGTTGAAGAAAAACTCCGTGTAAAAAATGTCTCAATATTTATAATGAATTGTATTGTTTTTTAATTTTGAAAAAAAAAAAAAAAGAATTGTATTGTGTTGGAGCTTTAATTTTTAATTTATGAGTAATTTTATTTTATTACGTATTTTAGAGGTTCCTGCAAATCAAATTCATCGTGTTACATTGAGTTAAATATATTTATACATAATTGAGAACGAAAATGATGCGTAGAGCACAATAAAAAAAAAAAAATCTTACATACGTCAAATTGAAATTGATGCTCCGTGTACGACATTAATACTCCCTCCGACCCGTTCGAAAGGGCACTTTTGATCAATATAAGTTAACTTTAACCCAAACATAAATATAAATCTAATCATCTTATTGAAATTCTAAAAATTGTTATTCATAAACCATTTAATGATTTATCAATAACAATTTTTAGAATTTCAATAAGATGATTAGATTTGTATTTATGTTTGGGTCAAAGTTTCCTTATATTGACCAAAAGTGCTCTTTCGGACGAGACGGAGGAAGTAGACTTTTTGGGCATCATGGGCAGGAACGAAACAATTAATCCATGCATATATTTCTCGCTTGAAATAAATGCTTGATGACTATATATGGTCTTAATAATAATATCTTGACCATTTACTCTGATAACCTAAGTGCTATCAATATTTCTAAAAACTCAGTTCAACATTCCCCCACTAAACACGTTGAAATATGTCATCATTTTCTAAGTGACTTGATTGAAAAGGAATTAATAAACATAGAGAATATTGATACGAAGTATCAACTTGCTGACATTTTTTCGAAGGTCATTGACCATGAGAGATTTTTAAATTTGAAGAGATCTCTTGGTCTTTGTATTTATTTTTTTAAAAAAGTTGTCTCATAGTGTTACCTTTAGTGTTGTCAACACTTTTGGTAACACTGTGAAAAAAAAAATTAAAAATATTTTTATGTTTAGTTTATGCATTCATGGTGGCATATAGTGACTTTTTTGTTCTGATAGATTAATAATTAGGTTAACATGTTTATCGAAATTCCCTTTGTACTCAAAAGTGACAAGTTCACTAATTTTGTGATAAATAAAAGGCAAAAAACACCCATATTATTCCCTTAGTAACTCATGGCACGACGTTCGTTGCGACGATGTACTCTTGCCAAACGGGGATATTATTTACTCCCTCCGTCCCATAAAAGGTTACCCATTTACTATTTCGCGCAGAAAATAAGAAATAATGTTATTAAAGTAGGAGTTGTGAGTGGATAGGAGAGAGAAAGTGGGGTAGAGAATAGTAAGTGGATAGTTATTGTGAGTATGACCAGTGAGTCCCATGAATAAAGAAGTATTAAAAAATTTCCTTTTTAGGAAAGTGTGACTTTTAAGTGGGACGCCCTAAATGGCAAAGTGGGTAAGGTTTTATGGGACGGAGGGAGTAGTGGTTTTGTACTAGTGTTAGGAACATGGAGTTCGCTGCTACAGTATGTCCTACTTGAAAGGTACAAATCACTAAAGCTTTACACTATAAAAGAACTCGGGGCACGGAGCTTGCTACAACGATGCTTCCTTGTTTGACGAAGTGTAGAATGCTTAATTAAAACTTGTTATGCCTAAAGTGCTTGAAAATGAGACTTGTTATACCTCCTTATTTAACTCCTCCACCTTCCTCAAATCACCGCATCTCCTTCTCTCTCCCAAAGGCGTACAAACCCTTCCAATTCCTTCCCCTTCCATTTCTAAAAATCATCAGTGGCTTCTCTCTCCAAAATTCCTAAAGAGCCGACTCCAATGAAGGTTTCGCCAACTGCTGCCCCTCGTGTTACCTCGCCTATGGACACTTCCCCTGCGATAACATCTACGACATCACCAAATATGGCGATAGTTGTCTCTGGTCCACCTCCTATTCCGATGTCCCAACTTCCTCCTACCATGGCTCCTTCCCAACCACCAGTCAATGCCACAAAGGAGAAGAAAAAGAAAAGAAAAACCTCATCCTTCTCTGCTCAAATAGCTGCCAGCACCCTCCAAAAGAACATCAAGTCACCTTAGAACAATTATCAACAAGTTCAAATTCAACATTGCCTCTGATCCAGTCAATGTTTCGGAAGACTCTCAAAGCTTGTCCTCTACCCATGTTTCAGATGAGTATTACCATGCTGACAAAGAGAGGGAACAATCAGAAGATAGTTTTGAACAATGGCTTGATGATGAAGAAGAAACCCTAGCTGTTACTCAACTAAGGCTGACCAAGGGTAAAGGAAAACAGAGTGCTGCCAGACGTGCTATCCCATATCATACAACACCCACGACAACACTTGCCTCTGTACAGGTTCATTCCCAAACTCAAGAGGTACCTATTAAATCTCCTCAGCATTCTGAATCTTCTAGTGATGGGTTTGACCATAATATTATTGATGTTGATGATGAGGCTTTTCCTAACCCTTACTTAACCCTAAAATTTCAAAGGGAACCCAACATGCAATTTTTTTCACAGGTACAGTAGCTGACAGTGTTATTGAAAGTGTTGTCAACACTTCTGGTCACACTTCAACTACAGTCCCCAAAACTGTAGTTTTACAGTTTCTACACAAGTTGATGCATGTAGTGGAAAATCCAATCAGTAGATGGATGACTATGTGCACAGACTTGAAGGACTTCATTACTTAGCTTTCTTCACAAACAGAGGAAATGCTAGAACAAGTGCTGGTATAAGTGTTATTGCATGTGTCGAGGTTGGTGATACTCAAACAGGTCCAAACGAGGAAGATGAGGAGGAAGAGGAAGAAGAAGAATGAGGACATGACTGGCAGGTTCTCTGATTTATTTTTTGGTCGATGGTGTGTTCTAAAAACAATTCTCTTGTTGGTAGTTTTAAAATAATTTGGTATTTAAGTTTTTGTAGTGTTTAAACTTTAATACTCTAGGTATTTTTTTTGGTTGGTTTATGATTTTTGTTACTTTGATGGTTTTTGTACATTGATTTTCTCTTGGATAATTATTTTTAAAACAACTAATTATTTGTGATAAATCATTGTTTTTCGATTAACTCTTTGACTCCTTGATTAAGGGGGAGTTAATCTTTGACGGGGAAATATTGTATGATCTGTTTTGGCTAACAAAATCTTGCATGTACAAGCACTTGGTGCTTGTGAAGAAATGTACAACTGAGGGGGATATTGTAAGTGCAAACTGTAGTGTTACCACAAATGTTGTCAGCACTTCGTCAGTGTTACCATACGAAAGTTTAGGAATATAGTTGATAATTTTTTTCACAAATAATTTTGTACTAATGTCTAATATAGTTTGGGAATATAGTTAACCATTTCTTTCACAAATCTTGCAAAGTATATTCACACATCTACCTTATTATTAATAAGGTAGATATGGTAGAAACAAGGAAAAAGTTACGCATAATAGAAATATTATGCATAACTTGTGAAGGTTTGAAAAATGTGGGAAAATCTTGTCAAATGGCTGAGTGTTGATCAAAGAAGTGCATGCAAGATGAAGCTAGAAGGTACAAAGGCGTGAAGATTGAACTTGGACAACAAGAAGTTGGTTCCTAAAATCATGAAAGAGAAGATCTCTTTGGCCTCAAGAATAGGCATGAAGACCCAACCACTCTTCCACACTCATCTGAAAATACTCAGTCATTTATGAGTAATCTCAAAGTCTTTGAATACTATAAATAGCAAGGATCAAGACATTACAACACAACTCAACACAACACACATCCTTGTAGGAAAAAAAAGATCAAACACTACTTGGTTCTAATTGTTGGAAAAATTCGTTACATGTGAAGGAAATTGTGTATTTTCCTTACATAAATCGTTTGTCGTTTGACAAAGATTATTGTGGGTTCATGTTCCATGTTTTGAGAACATGAAAATGAAATATCTAGATGTCCAATTTGGTATTGGATAAGAAAGATATGATAGCTCAAAGTTGGTGGGTTGAAAGTGTAACTTTTGAAACTTCATCAAAATATTGATGTTCCATAAATCCAAATTATTAAGGGATTAATTGGATATTGATGATGTTCCATAAATCCAAATTATTAAGGGATTAATTGGATACATACCAAGAGTCTTGGGGTTACAAATTGAAAGGACATTCATATAAAATCCTAGGACTTTTGGTGGAGCTAGAGGAGAGTTACCCACAACAAGAAACTAGAATGTTTTTCATCAATCTTTCCACCCTCCCTCTTGCAATTTTGTTATCTTCTTTCTTTGGCCTCCTAGAGAAATATCCATGGTGATTTTGTCCAAGCATAGGAAAATTCGCCGAAAAACTTTAAGTGCAAAGTTGTTCCGGTTCATCTGTTTTATCCTGGGAGACCAACGTCCATTGAAGACCTCGAGCACTCGTAGTGAGGGGGCGAATTAGTCTTAAGGAGAGTGTGTCACACACGACTTGGATTCAAGCAAATTCAAGATGACGATTCAAGGAGGTTACGACACGGATTCAAGCAAACTCAAGACAATGAATTTACGGTTTTCTCTTTATTATTTTTATGTTGTATATTATATTTCAATTCATTGTAATTCTTTTCTCATTTGTGCTCGATTGTATAGATTTTGTCTAACAATCTCATTGATTGTTCCATCGATCTTCATTTCCTTGTTGAAAATTCACTTATATGCTAGTGATTTACTACTCGGATGTTAATCCACTAGTTTTCAAGTGTGATTTTCCAAGATGGAATCAATCTTACTTTTAATGGCCTATTTCCACAAAGATCCTTCCAAAGAGCTCAATGTCTTTATAACTTTGTGATTCACTTTCTATCATGGAGGTTAGAAAATACGGGCCATAGAATTTTCTTATCCTACCTCATTTGCTATGTTGAGGTCATGCCTCTTCTTTATCATTTCTCATGATAAGTTTCTTCTTCTTCTATTGAATCATGAATCCGTTTAAATGAGTTTGACTCATCTTTTAATTTATACGGAAACATATTCTTAAAGAAAAAAGTGCTTCATGATTCCATTATTGAATCTTGAATTCATAAACACAAATTCTATAATCACAATTATTGTAAGCATACCCAACCATATGCAATCCATAGTATTTAGTGTAACATATACACAAACTACATTTAGTTGTGTTTTATCACTACCTCTTTATTAAGTTGATTTCCAACTTTTTCTTTAAAGAGATAAGATTCAACATTTTGCTTTGTAGCAAGCAATGTTAAAGATAAAAATTTACATTTTACCATCATCTAGTGAATAACATTCACCCCTCAAGCATCAATATGACTTGATTATAGCTTCAAGCATATATTTGATAAGTCTTGTTTGACCATAAAAAGAGATTCATTCTCATTATTAATCACTTGAATACCCTTTCATTTCATTCATTCCAACATCATGAATTTCATTCTTGATGAAATCACAATTGCCACTCAAGACGCAAGGTATATGCTTGACTTTTTCAAACAAGTTTGGCTTTTTAAACACGTTTGACTTTTCAAATGATTTTGACAATTCAAACAAGTTTGACCCACTTTGTCTTTGTATTAAGCATTTAGGCATGCTTCATCACATTTGCTTTCGTCAAAAGAAATGTTAGACAACTTTTTCTTCAAAGTTCTATTCTCTTTTCCAACACAAAGACGAATAGCACACACCTCAACATTCATTATGTTTGAGGTGATTTTAAAAATATTTTCAATTGGGAAGCAATTTCTCAATTATTGTCATCACTTGAGAATTTCACTCAACACCATCAATTCTACATGGTTTTCATGGAATACTATTTCCACTTCTTCCATATGATTTTTATTTCATTTATGGAGTCCACTATTTAAAAACAAGAAAGCGGATTAAGATGATTTTTCAATGCACCCGCATTCTCGATTTTATATTTATAGTCCAACGACTCCCACAAATGTATTGCAATTTTCTTCGTACTATATATGATTTATAATGAATCCGAAAATTCATTAAGTATATAGTTCCGATAAAGAAAATTCACATGCTTCAATCGCACTCACGGCTTGAACATCCATCACATTTTCACCCAACTTTGTAGGATCTTCCAAAAAGAAATCTCTCTAAGTTCAAGGTGGTCAAGTAGAACATATTTTGTTGCCATCACTTAAAGTCAAGGCCAACAAAATTTTCTAACTTCTCACTATGGTGATCCGATATATTTGGAACAACCACATTCCATTAGAGATTTGTCTCTACACAAACCAACCAATGGCTTTAATTTTTAACAATTATAACTTTGTTGTTAAAAATATAACTCTCTAAATTAATTATAGAATTAACTCCAAGAATAAATTGCTAATTCAATAGAAGAATTAACACAATTTATTTCTTATAACCACTCATATTTATAAACCTCTAAATTCCTTAATGGAATTATAATTGAAGGTTAATTATTCCAAAACTTTAAAGGTCTCATCTTGGAGCACCTCTAAATTAGAGAAAATCACATTCTCATTTACAAAATACACAATTTCTTTTAGAAGTTTTCATTCTAAATATTTTGTGTTATTTGTCATTATCACCAACAATAAGATTTAACAACTTCCTTCAAGAAGTCTTATTGTTTTTATCTTTATGACATTAGTCACATATTCTCCCAATAGGTTTTAACAACTTCTTTCAAGAAGCCCTATGATTTTTGTTCTTGTAACATTTTTCAATGTTCACAACAATGGAATTTAACAACTTCTTTCAAGAAGCTCCATTTTTATTTTTGTGACTTTTATCACTATTGACACTAATAGGATTTAACAACTCCGTTCAAGAAGCCCTATCATCTTTGTCAATAGATTATTGAAAATATGCAACGTTAAAGAAATACATCTTTCAACGTTCATCTTCTCAACTTAGTTCAACGAACTTTTCGTTAACGTTAAAGATTACTTCTTTACCCGTTAATTTTCTCAACTTAGTTCCAACGAACTTTTCATTTATAAAATGCAACGTTAAAGATTAAATCTTTACCCGTTCATTTTCTCAACATAGTTTCAATGAACTATTCATTTCACAATATGATTCTTGTGAACCATATGAACGGTTAAAGAAGGCTAGACTTGTAATTGAGGAGTACAAGAAAAATGAAGCCCTTGATTACTTTTATACTTATTCTCTCATCACGAGAATAAAGAGTTGTATTTGCAATTGCTGCATAGCAAAAATTTGAAATACATCAAATGGATGTAAATAATTTGAAATACATCAAATGGATGTAAATAACCTTTCTAAATGTCGATTTAGAAGAGAAATTTACATAGAACAATCCGTGGGGTTTGTTGTATATGAGCAATGAAACAAAGTGTCCACAATGTACACCATGATCAAATGGTGTTAATAATGAAAATTGACATTATTGCTAATTTTGGGACTAACCCGAAAATGTGGGGGTGAGTATACTTTGGAAAATAATTACCTATTGGAAAGGTTTCCCCAAGAAAACAATGAGATGTCCATATGAATTATGGAAACGTAGGTCTACGTACTTGTTAATGTGGGGGTGT
This sequence comes from Adenophora triphylla var. japonica, assembly GCA_022495995.1. Classification (NCBI taxonomy): domain Eukaryota; kingdom Viridiplantae; phylum Streptophyta; class Magnoliopsida; order Asterales; family Campanulaceae; genus Adenophora; species Adenophora triphylla. The sequence goes on along the minus strand of JAFEMH010002511.1, from coordinate 276,114 downwards.
TTTGCAAAGTAGCAAGTCCAATTATCAAGGAAATTGAATTTGGTTACTAAATGGTGGATTATGTTTCAAGAGTTATGTTCATAACAATTGTGGATATTGGTTTGTTATATATGATTCAATAAGTTTGAATATATATAAAAATCAAAAGAAAATAAAATAAATAGAAACCAAGTATTGATGTCAAATTCATGGAAGTGAATATATGATACTTTGAATGAAATAGATCAAAGTATTGAAACGGTTCAAGAAATGAAACCTAGAAGAAAATGTGCTAGTTTGTAAAGTCATTGTATGACTTGAGACAAGTACAAAGGTAATGACATCAAAGGTTTGATTGTGTGGATTTAAACAAGAGTGACTACATCACTTTGTTAATTAAATCCAAAATACGATATGTTAACTAAGAAAAATTCTAGTCAATTTGATCCGTTGATTCAAATTCAAGGAAAACTAATGGACTCGTTGTTAAACAAGTCATTAGACGGATATTCTTGATAAATTTGATAGGATCAATAGAAAATCACTAGAATGAATTTGTGTTAACACTTGTTCTATGGATAAAGCTTGTGTTAGCAAGATGTTATATTGCTAAAGTCAATTTATGATTGACATGACATATAGCAATGTGTGTAATGGTAGTCTAGACATTTATGTCTAAGACATAATACCATTAAACAACTACTCTCAACTAATTTGACGATGTGAAGTCAAATGATAAACGGATCCGTTAACCAAAGGGTTAAATAGAGAGTTAGTTGAAAGTTCGATGAGGGGAATGAGACGTAAGCCTCTTAAAAGTTAAACACAGCGGAAAACCCAATCTAGATGATTTGGAGATCCCAAGAACTAGATTCAATGGGACAAACCTAGCTTGTTAAAAGACTTGCAGCGTCACTGTGGGGGAACCAAACCCAAGTCCATTCCTGTTAGTGACATCCCGAAAGGACAATGATAAGCTTATGGCTTTTAATGATTCTTACGCGTCGAAAATTCGAGGGGGGTAATACGGGTTACCTTTAAGAAATCACCTATGTGAGAGAGAAGTGGGGCCGCTTCGAGGAGAATTGTGTGAGGCTCAATTCTTAGACCCTCTCACACAATCAGGCAAAATGTTCAGGGCCATGAATGAACATAACCATGAGAATTGAACTATGTTAGGACGTTACTTGTGTCAAGTATATGATCGGCTACACAAAAAGCATAACGGTTCAAGGACATCGCGTCTACCGACTTGCGAGTAGAGTAAATATGCTTGTACGAGCGAAGGTTCAATGGGCATTCCCACACTTATCGTATGCAAGTTTTTGTCTGCCGGACTCTATCACCAAACTTGTCATTAATTTTCTTCATGTGGGGGATTGTTGGAAAAATTCGTTATATGTGAAGGAAATTGTGTATTTTCCTTACATAAATCGTTTGTCGTTTGACAAAGATTATTGTGGGTTCATGTTCCATGTTGTGAGAACATGAAAATGAAATATCTAGATGTCCAATTTGGTATTGGATAAGAAAGATATGATAGCTCAAAGTTGGTGGGTTGAAAGTGTAACTTTTGAAACTTCATCAAAATATTGATGTTCCATAAATCCAAATTATTAAGGGATTAATTGGATATTGATGATGTTCCATAAATCCAAATTATTAAGGGATTAATTGGATACATACCAAGAGTCTTGGGGTTACAAATTGAAAGGACATTCATATAAAATCCTAGGACTTTTGGTGGAACTAGAGGAGAGTTACCCACAACAAGAAACTAGAATGTTTTTCATCAATCTTTCCACCCTCCCTCTTGCAATTTTGTTATCTTCTTTCTTTGGCCTCCTAGAGAAATATCCATGGTGATTTTGTCCAAGCATAGGGAAATTCGCCGAAAAACTTTAAGTGCAAAGTTGTTCCGGTTCATCCGTTTTATCCTGGGAGACCAACGTCCATTGAAGACCTCGAGCACTCGTAGTGAGGGGGCGAATTAGTCTTAAGGAGAGTGTGTCACACACGACTTGGATTCAAGCAAATTCAAGATGACGATTCAAGGAGGTTACGACACGGATTCAAGCAAACTCAAGACAATGAATTTACGGTTTTCTCTTTATTATTTTTATGTTGTATATTATATTTCAATTCATTGTAATTCTTTTCTCATTTGTGCTCGATTGTATAGATTTTGTCTAACACTAATATACTCAATCCTCCCATACTCGTTTACACTCTTGAAGCCTTTTCTAGAGAGAGTGTTTTGGGTAGCCTAGGGTTTCGTGTTTGATATTAGTCGTTCCATTGATCGTATATTGTAATAGTGATAGGAAACTTTCTATCTTCTAAATATCAATCATATATATAGTAAATGTCTTGCCTTTTGATGCACACTCAAGTTATATATATATATAGATTGAGAAAAACAAATTCTTTTGTTTTTATCCAATGCAAACTTATTTTGAAAACTGTTTATAACTTGATTGTGTGTGTTGTATGAAGTGTTATCGTTAGTACTATCAACATTTTTTATAACATTTTTTTTAAAATAGGCCATTGACATTTTCAGTCCTTAACCTAATGATGATTTGATTTTTTTTTTTTAAATGCCCTTAATTAATCCAGATCAAATTGGTGATTTAAGATGAGATCTATTTTGTTTTTTGAGTAAGCGAATCAGGAAACCGGAGCGGGTCATTATAGGTGTGAACTGCGTCTCGCGTTTGATCCACCAATAAAAACCCAGCATTTAGCACAATAACCAATCATATTTCGCCACGTGGAAATTAAGCGTAGCTCCAACAAACAATACAATATTTAAATAAAAATACAAAAATTTAAGAACCTCGGCAGTTAAAAAGTACTAAATTTGTCTGTCGTCGCAAAATTTTCAGTTAGGTTAATCATCGTTCTCGTAAATAAACTCGCCGGCGGATCAACAATATGGAGTCTCACGGCGCCGGTCTCCGCCGTATTCTGGTGCTCGCATTCTGCGTCGCCGGCATTTGGTCCGCTTATATCTACCAAGGCGTCCTCCAAGAGACTCTGTAAGTTTCCTAAACCCTATCACCATTTTTTTTCATTCTATTTGATGTAATGTGGTTCTCCTCTCTCAATAATTGTTTCTGTTTTATGTTTTTGTTCCCTTAATTGTAGAGATTTATCAAATTTTAAAACGAAGCTAATTATTCGGCATAATTAGGTTAAATAAAGAGTACTGCTATTCACTTTTGAATTTATGCTTTATTTATTGAATTGGGATTCTCTTAAGATATCCAATTACGAAAGTAGGAGTCTTTACTAGCGGTAGGTTGAAAATCACTCTGATTGATTTGCAGGTCTACAAAGAGGTTTGGCCCAAACAAGGAAAGATTTGAACATTTGGCATTTCTAAACCTGGCACAAAATGTGGTTTGTTTGATATGGTCATTTATAAGTACGTTTCCTATGTCTTTTCCTTTAATGTAATTTTCAAAATTTTCGATCGCACTTTGGTTGGTGTATTTTGATGTTTGACTTGGATAATTGGATTCGGTGATTAATGTTAGTTTGCTCCTTGAGTAGTGATAAAGCTGTGGTCCAGCGGTAGTACTGGTGGTGCTCCATGGTGGAGTTACTGGAGTGCTGGTATTACAAATTCGATTGGACCAGCAATGGGGATTGAAGCTTTGAAGTACATCAGTTATCCTGCCCAGGCATGTTACATACTCACTTTGCATCTGTCATACAATAATCTTTTTTTGTTAATATTATTTAGGCCACTTTGTGTCATTCTATATTGTGATTGTGAATATATTTTTTTTAGTGCCAAACATGGATATCCTATTTTCTCTTTTAAGTGAAATAGGTTCATCTTATTAATGTGCATTTTGATCTGTAGGAGAAAAGCCCATTTTTCATTGATGGCTGCATTGAGAAAATTGGTCATTTTGCCAAAATATAATAAACACTGGCCTTTTAGATTTTTTCTTCCTACATTTGTCAAAAAAAAAAATTGCATGAGATTCATTCAAATATGGCAAGGTGAATGGAGAAAGACACATTTTAGATTATTTAACTTGTACTTATTTGGAAGATATCAGTATATGAGATGGGTTACAATTCATTTTGGCTTGTTAAAAAGTGTTTCTCGATAGACAATTATGAGATGAAAATGTGGGGCAGAATAGTACTTTGTCCTAAAAAGAGTCGCACTTGCCATTTCTCGTTTGCCCAAAAAAAGAGCTGTATATCTATAAGAAAAATAAAAGTCAATTTCATGCAATTTCAGGTGTAAATGGTTCGGTTTGGTTCGGTTTAGACAAATTTAGAGACCAAACCGCTAGTACTCGGTTTGAAAAAATCTCAAACCAAACCGAACTATGAAAATTTTCAAACCGAACCGAACCAAACCAAACCATCTCGGTTTGGTTCGGTTTGGTCTCAAACCGCGGTTCCATTAAGCGGTTCAAACCGCGGTCCGAACTGCGGTCTAGACCGCGGTTCGAAAGGATTTATTCACCAAACTTCTGTGAAAGTAGCACCCTCTACTCTTATCCAATCTATCCTAGGCATATTTAAATTAATTACACAAATCAAAAGGATTTATTCACCAATCTATCCTAGGCTAAGGTATAAAAACCAAACCAAACCACGTGGTTTGGTTCGGTTCGGTCTCAAACCGCGGTTTGTACCGAACCGTTGACACCCCTAAATTTCATGAAGGTGCAAGTAAATAAGTCTACATCCTTAAAAGTATTTTATCAAAGGTGACTCTTTTGGGGGAGGGAGTATTATGCTAATGGGTCACCTTACTGATGAATGAATCTAAGCTTAAAGGATTAATTTTTCGAAATACTCATGGTGTTATATACTTGCAGGTCCTCGCAAAATCTTCGAAAATGATTCCAGGTTAGTTTTTGACATTATAAGAAATGTTTCTTGCTTCTTTTAACAAAGTATAGCATTAAATGGATCAGTAATGGCATACAACTAAATGTTCATGCTCTTACTGGCCCTTGTGTTTCCCTTTTCCCTTTCTCTTTTCTGCTATTATGCTACTTTAGCTTTAAAACTAAAATTTGATTTTCTTATTTGGTTCCTCCAAATCACAAAATAGGAAAATATTAATAGAACTAGTGGGATGTAGATAATTGTTAGGTTTCATATAAATGGGAAGTGGTTATAGGATTTATAGTTTTGTATGATGTTGAAAGATGCAATTCTTGTCTTTATGCAGTAATGCTGATGGGTTCGCTGGTGTATGGTATTAGATACTCTTTTCCAGAGTATCTTTGTACTTTTCTTGTCGCTGGTGGGGTATCAGCCTTTGCTCTAACTAAGGTGGGAGGATTATTTGATTTTACTATCAAGATATAATTATATGTCTTCATTTAGCTTAGTTCAGTTCCTTCGTTTTTGTGCTAAGTTGTTTGATGATAACTGGAACTGATAAAACTTTTTTGCATGATTATGTTTTCTTCAGACTAGCTCGAAGACCATAAGCAAGCTGGCACACCCTAATGCTCCCCTGGGTTACGGACTATGTTTCCTAAACCTCGCGTTTGACGGTTTCACAAACGCCACACAAGATTCAATATCAGCAAGGTAGTCATCCAAAAACGTGTGCTGTCTTTTCAACTAGATTGATGTCTCGGAAATTAAGATCATTGCACCATTATTTAATTTTCATGATAACACGCAAGGTTCATTGTCCAACTGAAAAGAACGTCTATGTTCGATTCCAAACCGTAGCATTGCATCTAGCCACTATACAGTACAATTGCCTATTCAGCAGATTAATGATTGAACATTGTCGGGATTCTTTGTCTAGTTCGGATTTGTCGACTTGCTAAAGCTGCATGATTCTCGCCTTCTGGATGAAATTTGGCCAAGAATTTGGTGTCTACCCTTCTGTAGTTATAACTAGAATAAGCCCGTGTCCGAGGACACGCTATTTTTTTAATTAAGCCCGTGTCCGAGGACACGTTTTTTTTTTTTTTTAAAAAAAAAAATTTTTATGGGCAAAATTTAATTTAAAAAAAAAAAAATTTTAAGGGCAAAATGGGAAAGGGACAAAATAGTGAGGGCAAAATGGAAATTTCGGCCATTGAAACTATTCATAGTACTGTTTACTCCCTTCCCTCATTTATACTATAGATTTAAAATCAAAATGTGAAGGGTGTGCGCTGATATTTGGCCAAACCCATAGTGGGTTCTGAATTTAATTCCATGTTTTAACTACTAGCACATATTATATACTACTTCCTCCGTCCCATAATGATGTTCCCATTGGAGTTTTCAAATAATTTAGTGTTATATTGTTCTTTCCAGTACTACCCCCTAATGAATATAAGAATCACAAATCTTAGACCATCATCCACATCCATTTCACTCAAATTTTGAAAGTTCACTTATTTAATCATTCAAAATTTGTTATGAGACTTTCTTTTTGGAAAAACAAAAATGGAAAGTGGGAACATATTTATGGCACGGATGGAGTATTTGCTAATTCAAGATATTTGCTACATGTTCGCATCTTGTTGCTACAATCTCAGAACTCCATTCCTCTAATAACTGCATCTCCAATGTTCTAATTTGCAACTTCTTATTCAGGTATCCTAAAACAAGCGCTTGGGATATAATGCTAGGAATGAATTTATGGGGCACTATTTACAACACAGCCTTCATGTTCGGCTGGCCCCAAGCAAGTGGTTATCAAGCTGTTGAATTCTGCAAGCAACATCCCGAAGCAGCATGGGACATTTTCCTGTACTGTTTATGTGGTGCAGTGGGCCAGAACTTTATATTTCTAACCATAAGTCGATTTGGTTCCTTAACTAACACCACCATCACCACGACTCGTAAGTTTGTCAGCATTGTGGTGTCGTCCCTGTTGAGTGGGAATCCTTTGTCTAATAAGCAATGGAGCAGTGTTGTCATGGTCTTCTCCGGATTGTCGTACCAAATCTATCTTAAATGGAAGAAACTGCAGAGAATGCCCAAGAAGAAGAAGTCCACTTAAGAGGGATTCAGATTATAAATTTAAGATTTTTCTTATTTTTTCGAGATATTTTTATCATATATAGAATTGGTGTATACACTATGTATCCAATTTTTAATGGTAAAATTTGGGATGTAGAGTGTGTTGAGTAGTAGTTGATCTTATATAGTCAAATGAAGTTCTTATACAATTTCTCTTTGCTACTCCCTTTGTACCGAAATTATATTCTATTTTTTTCGTTGTTAACACAAAGGTACTTTGAGAAATAATTTTAGATTTAATTAGTTATTTGAATGAACCTCTAAAAATTATTATTAATAATATTTATAACAAAGGTACTTTGAGAAATAATTTTAGATTTAATTAGTTATTTGAATGAACCTCTAAAAATTATTATTAATAATATTTATAACGGTGTATTGATAATAAGTTTTAAATTGTAAACCATTTATGGTATATTAAACTGGTGTGAGTATATACTCTCTCCGTCCACATAAGAGTTGCACAGTTACTGTTTACACACTTCTTAAGGAAAATCATTTCTTTATTGAAAAAGGAAAACCATTTCTTTATTGAAAAGTACAAAATTCTGACAATGATTAACAAGGATTAACAATTCGATATTTGTGATCAAACTTAAACCCCAAACGAAAATTAAAACTGCACCAAATTTTCCCTCCTAATCTACTGAGAACACCATTTATTTTCCCTCCTAATCTACTTACAACAGCCTATTATAAATAAAGGTCACTTTTTACATCCATAACCAACAACACAACTGAGCTTTAGTTCTTCAAATTTATCTTCCAAAATGCCAAAAAACATGACTGATGAAGAGAAGAACAGGTTGGCTCAATTCCTTTTATTCAACTCAAAAGATGGAGAACTTCCAAGAGGCTTGGCTCAAGAAGCTGCTACGAGTTTTGGAGTTTCAAAGAGTACGGTTTGGAGTACCTGGGCTATTGCGTCGAAACAGAGAGCGCTTGGCCTTCCTGTCTTCATAACTTCAAAAAAAAAAAAAAATCAAGAGGTAAGAGAGTCAAATTAGATGTTGCTAAAATAAAGTCCATTTTTTTTTTCAAATAGGACTACTATTAGGGGTCTAGCATATGGATTGGGAGTTAGTAAAAGCTTAGTATGCCTTTGGAAAAAAAAAAGTTGTGATCAGGGCCCATACAAATGCCATAAAGCCATCTTTAAACCATTCAAATGAAATAAACAGGCTTAGATCTGTATTGATGCTTTAACCTTTGACAAAGAATAAAAAACAACAAAGTTTAAACCCATGACACATGTAGTACATGTTGAAGAAAAATGGTTCCAAATGACAGTTTGCAAAATGAGGTACTACACGTGTTCTGGGGAACAAACACCATATACTTACTTCACACTTTGTTTTTTTACTTAAAATGGAAAGTTTATATCATTAAAATATTAACCCTACCCCACTAAAAACCCCACTAACCTCCTAATTTACTAACTACAACTCCTAATTAAATGATCAATTAATATCACACTTAATTCCCCACCCACCCATACACTTAATTCCCCACCCACCTATTTTCAGTTCACGATCAAAATTGGGATATCTCTCTCTCTCTCTCTTTTCATTTTCTCGCACCTTCCTCCATTGCATCGCTTCTCTTCAAAACCCTAGATCTATCTCTATGGATCTGACCTTTTCCTTCAAAAAATTGATAGATCCATGGCGATCAGAGGTCCCTGATTGTAATCATCGGCCTGATTCAATCGTCCATGGTGCCTTTTCCGACGATGATGAATCTCTCTTTGTTGATTCATGCCCGTTGTTTTCCGCCTCTCCGTCTTTGGCCGACACCGTCGTGCCGGAGACATGTTTCGAAGAGGAATTGGTGCCGAAAACTAATCAGACGCCGGATTACAAGGTTTCCGACGAGGAATACAAAGATTGGGAAAAGGAGTACGAGGAACGAATTAATTGGAACTCAAAAAGTCCCTTTTGCTGGGTAAAATATTACAAGATCAACAAGGTTGTTCCAGATACGCCAGAAAGCCCTCGTGATGATGATACTCGTCGATCTGGAAGGTCATCTCTTTCCTTCTTATTTCTGTGATGGTTTATTTAGAGTTGGTTTTTTGTGAGTTTGGGAGTTAGTAATGCTATGAGTATGGTATGTGTGAAATGATGATTAAATTCTCTGTTTTGATTCTCTGTGATTACATTGGAAGCTTGAATTGGTGAGATTGGTAGTTTGTGATTAATACTATGAAATTGAATGTTCTTTATGATGATTAATTTCTAGAGAGTCTCTATGATGATTAATTTCGGAGAGAGTATATTGCCCTTTAACTCTATGATGATATTGAGAGTTAGTAGTAATATTTTCATTAAACTTTAGGAAATTGTTGCCATTTTAAAGGCTTACAAAAAGGGATGCCATTTTAGAGGCTTACAAAAGGGTTGCCATTTTTAAGGCTTACAAAAGGTTTTTCATTTTCTAGCCATTTTTAAAGGCTTAGAAAATGGTTGCCATTTTCTTACCATTTTTAAAGGCTTACAAAAGATGTCCTTCACAAATTCAAATTTATAGTAGGCATAATAATTCTGCCATCATACCTTCAAGTCCACTTGCATGCCCATGTTCCATTAAATGTCAAATGCTATCCATCACTAGTTGTGGTTCTACTTCTTGGTCAACAGGAAGCATTCCCATTCTTTTCAATGCATCCTTTCCGTCATGTGGTTGATCATAGTTATTTTTTCCCTTCGCCTTCATTATCTCGATCAAACAACTCTGCAAGCTTATGAAAACCTTATTCAATGTGCTATGTGAGAGGCTTGCAAAGGAATTTTCAACTGCTTCTATTAACTGATCAACTGTTTTTGCTTGGGAACTGGTTTTGAGTGAGTCAATGGACCTAAACCAACCTAGGTCGTTTATATTTGTATCGGGGGGAATTTGGAGGCTGGAATACCAAATGTATGTTGAAACCATCACTTGTGGCTGCTGCTTTGAATTCATCATCATCGATGTGCAAATGTGGGGGAGCATTGTTCCATTGAATGAGTATTTCTTTGCTTGCATTTTGTGGCCACTTCGCTTTGATTGCAGGGATAATCTGCAATCAAGGTTTCGAAATTGTGCATTAAAATGAGTATAAAAATTGAATGTAATTCAAAATAGTAGGAATTTTGTAGAAACATACGTTGTTGATCATCATGTCTTTGATAACCTGTCTATTGACTCCATCAAGTGGTTTTGTTACGGGTGTTCCTCTAGGCCTGTTTAGACTGTTTCTTTTTGCTGGTTGAGTTTTGATAAATGGCCATAACCCAATCTTTCCATCAAATTCTAATTCTCCATGTACTGAATACCTTGGTCTAGTTACAACACAAATGAACATAACTTTGGGAATAAATCTTTTACTTTGGCATGTTCTATGTGGTGTTTGTTCCCCAGGACACGTGTAGTACCTCATTTTGCAAGCTGTCATTTGGAACCATTTTTCATCAACAAGTACTACATGTGTCATGGGTTTAAACTTTGTTGTTTTTGATTCTTTGTCAAAGGTTAAAGCATCAATACAGAATCTGAGCCTGTTTATTTCATTTGAATGATTTAAAGATGGCTTTATTGCATTTGTATGGGCCCTGATCACACCTTTTTTTTCCAAAGGCATACTAAGCTTTTACTAACTCCCAATCCATATGCTAGACCCCTAATAGTAGTCCTATTTGAAAAAGGAATGGACTTCATTTTAGCAACATCTAATTTGACACTCTTACCTCTTGGATTTTTTTTTTTGAAGTTATGAAGACAGGAAGGCCAAGCTGTAGGTGTTAGTGCCCTAGGCCTATAGAGATAGACTTATTTGTAATGTCATTATTCATTTATATATGAGATTATTACTTTGATTATTATATATGTTTGCATGTTTATTGTAATAATCGTGTCCCTAGTACTTATGAATCACTAGTATGAAGTCTAATGGATAATCATGTGATGATTATATGCATGGAGATGCACATTAGATTCATGGGTACTTGTTAGAGAACAAGGTACTGGACTTGACCCATTATGAGATTTATGTCATGGTCGAATGTCATAATTAAATCTCATATAGACATATCATTGATATCCTTTGACCTGAGATTATCATCGTCTTCTACTCGATGAATATTATGTTTGATATAGTTTAACGTTGTCTTTAACCGGATAACAATAAGGGCTATTATTGGCATGATAGAATTCTTGTTGGGAAGAATGATAAGTCAAGATGGAAATTTGTCCCTCGTAAAGAGAGATGTTTGCTAGGCCACTCGTAAGTAAGATTGATGATGTACATGGCCATGTCCGGATGAATTAATGTGATTAATATCATTCGATTGATCAATTTACTTAGTAACGAGAAAGCATTGAACAATATGAGTTGACGTGGACCATGACTCATGTTCAATATAACATCGTGTGACAATGGGATTGTGATATGTTCTATGTAGGAAATCGAACTTGATATTATATTATTTGGGTAGGCATGATGGCTTGCTAGAGTCCGCTCATGTCTTATGAGGATCGATGTGATCGAACTCATTGCCAACATAATATAGTCCTATGGGGTCACACGCATCGAACGAATTGTCAAAAATGAAGAATATGAAATTTCTGTACTCAGGGGACGACTCGTCCCCAGGCCTGAACCAACTATTCCCTTGGCCTGGGACGAGTGAATCAGAGGGAGTGTCCTGAGGGACGACTCGTGCCCTGGGCCAGAACCAACTATTCCCCTTAAGGGGAACGCCTGTATCAGAACATTGGTGAAAGGGGACGACTCGTGCCCTGGGGGACGAGTCGTCCCGTCGGCGCTGGACTGATACGTAATTGACTTAAAATTAGGGTTTTCGCAAAGGGAAAATATTTATAACGTATAAATACAAACCCTTGGTTGCCCTAGCAATCATACTCACGTTTTGGGTTTAGAGAAACACAAAAGAGAGAGATTTTCAATTGTGAATTGAGAAATCAAAACATCCAATTCCATTATTCTTCATTGATTGAAAGGAGTTTCAATCAAAGGATCTAGCAATCCACCTAGAATTGTTCTAGGGTTCGTTCAATGCGTGGATACACATAGAGGATCTTCGCCAATCAAGATCTAACGTTCGTGAAGGATCGTTCATCGAGGATTCACTAGTTCATCAATCTGGAGTTGGAACGCGTTTATCAACGACAAAAGCACACAAGGTTGGTTATTCTATTTCATCTTTCTTAATTAATCATCTAGAACGGATCCTAGGCTTCGGGTTTTCGAGTTAATTTATATTCTTCCGCTGCGCATGGACCCTCGAAACCCAACACAAGCGCTCTCTGTTTCGACGCAATAGCCCAGGTACTCCAAACCGTTCTCTTTGAAACTCCAAAACTCGTAGCAGCTTCTTGAGCCAAGCCTCTTGAAAGTTCTCCATCTTTTGAGTTGAATAAAAGGAATTGGGCCAACCTGATCTTCTCTTCATCGGTCATGTTTTTTGGCATTTTGGAAGGTAAATTTGAAGAACTAAAGCTCAGTTGTGTTGTTGGTTATGGATGTAAAAAGTGACATTTATTTATAGTAGGCTGTTGTAAGTAGATTAGGAGGGAAAAGAAATGGTGTTCTCAGTAGATTTGGAGGGAAAATTTGGTGCAGTTTTAATTTTCGTTTGAGGTTTAAGTTTGATTTTTTCAGACTGTACAAACATTCTGGGTTTATTATTATTATTATTATTATTATTATTATTATTATTATTATTATTATTATTATTATTATTATTGTTGTTGTTATTATTATTATTATTATTATTATTATTATTATTATTATTATTATTATTATTATTATTATTATTATTGAACATACCAAAAGTGTCGAATTGGGCCAAACGAGTAAAGCCCAATCTCAGATAGCGTTGGCACCCACATTCTCAATGAAACTAATCCAATCAGAACAAGGCCCAAGGCCCATCTCACACATCGGTCGACTAAGCCCATGGTCCGACTTACAAGTCCCGACCTAACTTAGTCCGACCTCATGATCCATGCTACTATTCGGGTACGAACCATGCTCACCCAGACAGTCAGGTCGACCATTCCACGAGTGGCGACCTCGACCTAAATCAGCAAGTGACGACCTGGCACTTGCCGGCTTATTTGGTCAATCAATGCTCACAACTACATCCCTACAAATCAGGGACCGTTATAGACACGTGCCCATGACCAAGTAACCGCCGCTATAATCTCGGAGGACATGCCGCCTCCCCAAAAATACATCACTCTTGCCTATAAATACTTCATTACTACCAAACGGTGAAAGGTAACTGCCATTTTGTATTCTGAGTTCATTATTCAATACATTTTGAGCTATATCCAACTGTGATCTTACTCTCACGCCCGAGCGTCTTCGCCGGAGACACATCCGGCTAGTCGTGGGTTCTGTTTTCAGGTCAAGGAGCCAGGTGATCAGTCCTGCCACGTGGAGGAAGATTGATAAGCACAATTCCTGCAGCATCAGTTTGGTTCCATTGCCGGGAAACGTGCTTCAAACTTGACCTTAAAAATTTTTTAACAACCTACAACAATGGTGACTTCAGACGGACACGTATCTGAGGCTTCACTTGGGCATGAAGAAGTGAACAATAACAACAACACTAATGCAAATGCAAATGCTGAAAACTTGAATTTGCCTCCTCCCCCACCAAACCGTCCTCATGGTAGAGCCACGCGCTCTACCAGTGTCGTTGATGGCAGGGGTTTGCCTGACACAAGGAGAGGCAAAAGGCACATGGATGGGCAAGGAGCTCCACCTCCTAAACGTCCAGTTGCTCGGGTGAACGTTGGAAACGGGCGAGTCCCTCCGCCAACCACATGAGCAAGAAGGAGATGATGTTAGAAAGAGCCCGGATTTTGGGCCGACTTAATAGCTATGGAAGAGGCGGAAGCGAGGCCGATGTACGCTACGAAAGAATGGATCGTACTCGGGTCTCTAATGGACAACAGGCTAGGAGTATGAGGCCGAATGAAGGTGTGGGACGAGAATGGAGACAACGGGATAGTTCGAGAGAGCCCCTACTATCGTGCATGTGCCGAGTAACGACCTAAGGGCCGGCCTCAATAGAAACGAGAGAGCGGGAGGCTCAATCCGATTTGAGGACTCAGCTAACAGCCAACAGAAACAGGCATGTTTCTCCGGCCCGAACGCAAAGATCAGGATCTCAAAGAGACAGGAATGGGCGCAGGTCGCCTATAAGAGAGGAGAGGCGCAGTCGCCACTTGGATATGACGAGCGCGAGTCGCCATCTGTTGCTGAGAGGCGCAGGTCGCCTCAAAGAAGTAACAGGCATAGATCCCCAGTCAGATCAGAGAGGGACAATTCCCATAGAGACAGGAGGAGTAGGCAGGTCACTCCACCCAGGAGTGAGGGCCAGAGATCGAATGCTGCTCCCCCTCCAGGAGATGGAAGACCCGACGCTAGGGAATGGTTATTGATGAAGAAGACGTTCCAACAATGGGAGGAGGAGAAGAAAAAGGAGACCGGAAAGGTTGAACGAGTTGATTTTACCCTTCGACCTCTAGCGAAGGAGATCAGAGACAGTCGACCTCCTCCAACTTTCAGGTTGCCTCCTCTAGAGAAATATTCAGGGTCCACTAATGCGAAAAGTCACATACAACATTTGGAGGCCACTATGTGCTTTGTCGCCAATGAAGATGACAACATGTGTAAAGCCCTCCTAAGCACCCTTACTGGGGCAGCCTTAACTTGGTTCAATGGTTTGGCTGCTGATAGCATCACCACTTGGGCAGGCTTCAGGACAAAGTTCTTAGATCGCTTCTCGACTGCAGGAGCTCGGAAGACGGCATCGCGAGACTTGAATAACTTGGTGCAAGCGAAGGATGAAAGCTCGATGAGCTACTTCACCAAGTTCAAAGAAATGGTGGACAAGATAGAGGAGGACATCACTGATAGGGAAGTCATCAACTGCTTCCGAAACGGTATTTCCTCAGCAGACATGGACTACGAGCTCACAGTCCGGACAGTGACAACTCGACAGGAGTTGTTCGAAAAGGTGTATAATGTCGCCCTAGCTGAGGAAAGGAAGGAGAAGAAGAGCGGTAAGAGCCCCAAGGTGGAAGTCGGCGACGATAAAGGACTCCAACAAGAATGGAGGGAACAATAAAAATGGAAAGAAACGAGAACTAGGGCAACGAGAGAAGGTGCCGAAGCTTTCGCTCCCCTCACGGTGAGTCGGGCGAGATTTTAAATCTTTGTCGGCGGCTCCTCCAGTCCCAATGAATCCGGGCAACAAGTTTAGGCGGGACAACGGCAAATGCTGCGACTACCACAAAGACCTTTGGTCATCTCACGAGAGGATTGCTTGGGATTAAAGCGTATCATCCGGAGAATGGTCGACCGGGGAGACTCGAAGCTTATGTGAAGAGACCTCAAGGCGGGGAGGTGAGCGGCCGGCGGGTGGACAAGCGAGGACCTAGGCGGCCTAGGGCGGAACACAGGGGTCATTGCCGAACAAGCAAGCAGCACGGCCATCAAGCACAAGATATTCCGGCTCAATAAGGCCCCACATGTGCCTCGAGGAGAGAAGTAAGAGATGAAGCAATCGGCTTCTACCCCATGAATTGGCAACCAATATGGCGGCTAGGGAGCAAGTTCTCGTCATCCCGAGTCTCATTGATGGATGTACGACGAGCGGACTCTTAGTCGGCACGGGGGCTGCGAGGATATTTTGTTTTATAAAACTTTCAAGGAGATGGGTCTTAATGATGAGCAGTGGAGAGATATGATGGCGAGGTTGGAGGGCTTCACCAACCAGGAGTTGATGCTAAAGGCCGAGATAGTGCTCGGCGTCGACCTAGGCCGGCACCCTCTCGGGATTGTCTCGAAGGTACAATTTATCGTAATTGATGTAAATAGTGACTATGCCGCCATACTTGGAATTCTGGACGGTCGCTCTTGGAATGGTAGCATCAATTCCTCACCGGCGAGTAAAGTTCCCCACACTTTGGAGTGGGTTGCGTCTGAGCACGGCTTCGTGCATATACGGATCATGTTACGAGAGAAAGAAAGAAAAGGGAGGCTGGAGATTGAGGCTGGCGATGGTTACTTGAAGGCTGTCTCGGTCGATCACCAAAACTACCTGTCAACAATCACCGACGTGGTAGAGTCGACCTATCGCTCAAATGACGAGGTCATGCTTGAGTCGACACGTCACTCGACACCACGGAGGTCGATCCGGATGTAGTTATGGTCGATCAAGTCGTCATAGGTGACTATGCCTCGGATAGACAATAACTCGGGGGCCCCTACCAAGCGAGGTTGCGAGACAAGCTCGATGATATGATAGCGAGGAAGCTCCGCATTTGGGAGGCGAAGAAAGACAAAAGGTCGGGAAATCATAGTAGAAACTCTGCGGTTCGAGAGATGGACTGAGTTAGAAGGCTGTAGATGAGTGGAGTCAATCATCACCAACTCTTCCTACCCCGACCAAAAATTCAAATTGGAAAGCGGTTATCGGTTGAGGAGCGAGCGAAATCATCAAGCTACTCAAAGAAAGCGATGATGTCTTCGCATGGAGAGTAGAAGACATGAGGGGAATCAAGGAGGAGGTCGGCTGTTCATCGACTCGAAGTCAACCCGACCATTAAGCCTAGGCCCCGAAATTGAGAAGCTTTGCTCGCGACAAGGAAGAGGCTATAAAAGGCGAGGTACAAAAACTTTTGAGTGCGGGTATAATCAAAGAGGCCGTTCATACAACTGGCGGCCAACGTGGTCATGGTGAAGAAATCAAACGGCAAATGGCGGATGTGTGTCGACTTCACCACTTTGAACCTTGCATGCCCAAAAGACGGTTATCCCCTTCCAAGGATCGACAAGATGGTGGATTCTATTGCTGGGCACTCCACCCTCGGTTTCCTCGACGCTTACTCGGGATACCACCGGATTAAGATGCACGAGGATGATATAGTCAAGACGGCATTTCAAGCGGTGGAGGCATCTCTGCTACAATATGATGCCTTTTGGATTGAAGAATGCGGGAGCCACTTATCGAGAGAATGGTGAACAAAGTCTTTGCCTCACAAATTGGTCGAAATATGGAGGCTTACGTTGACGACATGGTCATTAAAACCAAGGCCAGGAGTCACGTAGTCGACCTAAAGGAGACATTCGCCAATTTACGAGCAAACGACATGAAGCTCAATCTAGCAAATGTGTATTCGGAGTTGCGGTGGCAAGTTCTTGGGATTTATGGTATCTCGAGAGGGGCATAGAGGCTAATCCGGAGAAGATCGAGGCTCTAGTCGACATGAAGGCTCCCACCACTATCAAAGAGATGCGGCGACTTAATGGAAGGGTAGCGGCTCTTGGCCGTTTCATATCAAAGTCGGCGAGAGAGGTCTCTCCCTTTCTTGAAGGCATTAAGGGGACGAAAAGCTTTGAATGGACGGCCGAATGTCATTCGTCGTTCAACAATTGAAAGATTATCTCGCTACTCCACCTCTCTTGAGTAGCAGAGCAAGCGGTGAGACATTGTTTGTTTATCTATCTGCGGGAGACAAGTACGTGGCATTTGCCTTGATTAGAGAGGATGAAGGGCTTCAAAAGCCGGTGTACTACATCGGTAAAGCTTTGTCGAGATGTGGAGAGCGGGTATTACAACGCGAGAAAGTTGCTTATGCCTAGTCGTAGCTTCAAGAAAGTTACGAGCTTATTTTACGGCTCATCCAATCGTGGTTCTTACCAATGCTCCCTTAAGAAAAATATTGCACAAGCAGGAGAGTTCGGGTCGACTACTCGATTGGTCAATTGCCCTGTTGAATTTGACATTGAGTATCGACCTCGAAAGGCGTTGAAGGCTCAAGCTCTAGGCGACTTCTTGAGTCGAGCTTACGTTCACCAAGGAAGATGACGAGCGGCGAGCTCCCGAAAGAAAAAGGCAAAGGGAAAGAGCCGAGTCACAAGTCGCCATCGCTCTACCCGTCGATTGTTGGAAGGTCTATTCGGACGGGTCGGCAACCAAAAATGTCGGTGGAGGGTGGAATTGTCTTGGTCGAGCCGGAGTGCGGGGACTGTATACGAGGAATCGCTAAGGTTCAAATTTGACGCTTCCAACAACCAAGCTGAATATGAAGCCTTGATTGCGGCTATCGAATATGCCAAGTGTTTTGGAGCGACTAAGATCATGGCCTCTTGTGACTCACAATTGATAGTCGAACCAGGTCGGGCGAATACGAAGTGCTCGGTTCTACTCTCATCAAATCTGCGACTGGTGAAAGAGCGATAAAGGACTTAGAATTTTGGGAGATTCAAAGGATTGGAAGAGAAGATAACGAGTGGGTGATCTCCTTTCGAAACTTGCTACTTCGGATGAGCCACGTGGCGAGCCTATCTCCTTCCTCGAAAATCCGGCTTATGAGAGGGTAAAAATTCGGTGCATAGATGATCCCTCAAGAAATTGGACTCGGGAGAAGTGTTGGATCGAGGAAATGAAAGCATACTTGCAAAGTGGCGAGGCCGAGAGGACGAGAAGAAGGCTCGAGCTATCAAAAGAAAGCTCAGAGATATGTCATTCAAGGAGGCGACATTCGGAAGATCTATACTCGGCCATTACTAAAGTGCATCCACCCTCGAGGTCGCCCTATTGATACATGAAGTACACAGTGGGATGCGTGGTGGACACCGGGGGCCGGGACTCTTGCGAGACAAGTTAATCACTTTGGGATACTGCGGCCGCATATGAGAGGCGACACTCACAACTTTGTTCGGCAATGTGATCAATGCCAAAGGTTTGCCAACTTACCTCACATGCCTACAACCGAAGCCGAGACTCCGGTAATTGCGGCTGGCCATTCGACATGTGGGGTGTCGACTTGATTGGACCCTTCCCTCCCGCAGGAAATTGCAAGTATGTGATCGTTGCTATAGATTACTTCACTAAATGGGTTGAGGCTAAACCATTAGCTCGCATCACGGAGGAGAATGCTATAAACTTCATTCATGATTTCATTTGGTGCCGATTTGGTTTTCCAAGAGCCATAGTATCGACAACGGACTACGGTTCTCAGAGCCTTGAAGCGAGAGATGAATCGGGTAGGAATCAAGCATTGGCAATCTTACTGTCGCATATCCTCAAGGAAATGGGCAAGGCGAGGCGGCAAATAAGCTTGTTCTATCTTCGCTCAAGACGGGACTCGTAGGTCGACGTAACAATTGGTTGGACGAACTCCCCCTTGCTCTTTGGGCGGTTCGTACAACCACTCGAGGCTACGGGGAAACCCCTTTCGCTCTCACATATGGGTCGAGGCCGTGGCACTGCTGAGCTCGAGATTCCCTGCTTGCCAGAGTGACTTTCTTCAATCGGGAGCGAGAATGATACCAACAGATTGATCGACTGGATCTAATCGACGAGAAACGAGAAACGGCCTACCTCAGAATGGTCAACTACAAACGGCGAACTAAGAGTTACCACGACAAGAAGGTCAAAGCAAGGTCATTCCAAGTTGGAGATTACGTGTTGAGAAAGATTGAGGCAACGGGCAGAAGGACCCAGCAGAATAAACTATCTCCTAATTGGGAAGGTCCATATGTGGTCACTCGAGTCGTCAAAGAAGGAACCTACATGATAGCTCATCCCGGAGGTGACGAGTTGAAACATCCTTGGCATGCTACTCACCTCATCAAATACTACTTCTAGTTTTTGGTTTCAAAGTTCAAGCTTGTATTAGGTTCTAGCTTCAAGTCGATGTAAGCATATTTCCTACTTCAATAAAAAGTGCAGTTCATTCCATCAAGCATAGTGTTACATTAACATCAACAAGCTCGACTCTTAGTCAGCTTCGTTCCAACAAGCTCGATTCTTAATCAGCTTTGTTTATTTAACAAGCTCGACTCTTAGTCAGCTTCGTTCCAACAAGCTCGATTCTTAATCAGCTTTGTTTATTTAACAAGTCCGACTCTTAGTCGACTTTGTTCTAATGAGCTCGACTCTTAGTCAGTTCGTCTTAACTCGACTCTTAGTCAGTTCATCTTAGCTCGATTCTAAATCGGCTTTGTTCATTTAACAAGTCCGACTCTTAGTCGACTTTGTTCTGATGAGCTCGACTCTTAGTCAGTTCGTCTTAACTCGACTCTTAGTCAGTTCATCTTAGCTCGATTCTAAATCGGCTTTGTTCATTTAACAAGTCCGACTCTTAGTCGACTTCGTTTCAACTAACTCGATTCTTAATCAGTTCAAAGGGTGAACAGGTTTGACTTATGGTCAATCTCGTTCACAAAAAAGTTAATTAAGTCTGAGGTCGACTACACCAACAAGATCAAGTCGCCTTTAGGCTCAAATTAACTCACTTATATTATCTACATCTAGCTCGACATACAATATGGAATGAAAAGCATACGACATTCTGGAAACAAAAGTCAGCTACGATAGAAATAAGTCTCCCAAAACGGGCTAAGACTTAAGCAAAATTAGTTTACAAAAATATTTTGCCTCCCAAAAACTGGGCCAAGGCATTTGAATTATGTTAAAGCAAAAAACAAGAAATTGTTTGGAACTTGTTCATTACAAACCCAACAAAACAATTCAGGAGTCCTGGCCAACATCGGCCACAGTCGTCAATAGCGGCTCGACCCTCTTCCTCTCCTTGTTCTTTGAGACTCCAAAGGCTTGCCCGACTCCGAATAAATTTGTTCATCCATTGTCTCCATGGCTTCAACATCCTCAAGTTCAGCCAAGACTACATCAAAGTTCCTATCAGCTATAGGGGGAGCTTCCCATTTCTCGCAATGATCATCCTCGTCCTCCTGGGCTATAAAGGCCAAGTCATTCTCGAGATAAGGCACAAGCGAATGACCTTGGCGGGCGGCATATCGTGCTTGGGACTCAGAAAACCAACGAGCTAATTGCTCGATGGTAACTGTGGCCGTTGGATCTACCAGTGCACGGCGAGCCATATGCCTCTTCCCTACCTCAAGGAAGTCTTGAGCCTTGGACACTATAGCGTTGTAATACTCATCCCCTTCCTTGAACTTCTCAATAGCGGCTTCAGAGGCGTCCTTAGCAGCCTTCTCTACAGCGGCATGAAGATCTTTACGGCCCTTCTCTCTCTCGAAGTCGATGCTCCTCCTGCAGCTCGAGCAATAGGGCATCTTTATCCTTCAAGAGCTTGTTGATGGTAGCTAGCTCAGTATTGGTCTTCTCCAGGTTCTTCTTTTCAGTATCTCTCTCCAACTCCACCTCCTTGAGCTTGGATTTAGCAGCCTCCGAGATCGGACAAAGCTTTGGTTTTCACCATCTCGTTGGCCTCACACGAGTTGTCCGGATCGTTATATTTTTCTCTCAAGTCAGCCAGCTCTTGTGCCTTCTTGGCATAATCGCGCAGGGCCCGCTTCTCCCTCTCAATTGACGCCCTCCAGGAGCTTTTTGCTTGCTCGTTCATGGTGAGAGACTGCATTAGAGGAATCATTGAAGTATTAGCTCGACGAGAGGAGGCGACGAACTAATATAATAAGCGACTAAACGAAAGGGAAAGTAAAGGTTTACCTCTGTGTACCAACCCAGATCGGGCTGAAAATTCCTCTGGAGTCATCCCCTTCTCTTCAAAGTGGGCTAGGAGATCCACATCCAGGGCCCTTCTCACCACCACTTGACCAAGCGCCACGTCGGGATAGCGCCGGGTCATGCTTTGTTGACCCCAATGAGAGGGGAACATCGGCGAGCTTACGAATCAAAGCATCTACGAGACTCCTGGCTCCTCGGAGGGGGCTAAAGGAGGGAGTAGACTTGGGGAGACGGCCTTGCCCTTCCCAGACCTTGATCTTTTCCTCGTCCTCAATGCCTGATCATCTTCCTCTTCAACAACATCATCAATTTCAACTACATTCATTGGGCTGGAGCCCGCCATCTCAGCCCCAGAGGTCGCAGCATTGGCCTCTTGAACAGGATCAGAGCTCGGACTTGGCCTAGGCGACCTGCTGAATTCCTCCCCTCCCTCATTCACATTCATGGAATGGGAACCACTCTGTTGAAGGTCCTCTATAGCGACCTCCTCCATTGGAATTAACCCAGCATTGTCCTTGGGGAGAAGGTTATTCCTTGCAGCAGCATCCCTCTCTCTGCTGGCCTTGGCGTTCGCAGCACCGTGGGCCCTCTTAGACTTCTTCTTGTCAGAAACTCCAACAATTCGAACCATGGCGGCTTCTTGTTCGGGAGTCAAAACTGCACGACATCAAAGTATTAGCTCGACAATTCAAAGCAGTTCTATGTACGAATTGAATAACTCTACATACGAGCAGGCAATTTGATAAGGAGTTGCTATTCGAAATAAGTTCTATGTACGAATTAATTCTACATACGAGCAAACCATCTGATAAATACAGAGATACGAATGCGGGCGCGGTTCTATGTACAATTAATTAATTCAACAAGCGAGCAAATAAGTGTCGAGTTTGAAAGTTAAGTATGCGAGATCAAAGCAATCCTATACGCCTATAAAAAGGCACTCATGCAAGTTAACATTGGACGAGCTAATGAGAAAAGGCGAATAAACCCTTACCACCGATGTGTTCTCCATTGTTCTTGCAGTAGTCAGCTTGCTTCGACAAAGCGACAATTCTCCTCTAATCTACCCAAAGAGTGGGTTACCCAATCGGGGTACACTGGCCTCTCAATACCGGTGCAAGGGGCACTCTTGCCTCATCTCCGAGGCATCATCCACTGCTAGAACATAATTGTACTTGGTTGTCACTAATGACTCCCAATCAACGGGTCCATCCTTGACCAGGGCACACAGCTTTCTATACAAAGTTCTACACCAAGGAGGCTCCCAGTAATTCTCCTCACTGATAGCATCAGATTCATCATGGGGCAACGGAAATTCCCGACCCGGCTTTGCTCTCAACTAAAACTACATGTGAGTTCCGGCAATTGTGTTTATTTGGAAGGTTGGTAAACAACTTGGGAGAGTTGGGCTTGGAGGGAGTGCTAATTCCCCAGTCGTGCTTATCTAGCTTGGCACCAAAAACTCTTTGAAAACCTTCATGCAAGGCTCATGTCCCAAGAGCACTGCACACCATTCTGAAAGCACACCAAAGACTCTGCAAGTGTTAGCACCGAGTGAAGGGGAGGGCATCCATACATTCCGAAACTCATTAATGAAAGGATCCAACGGCGGCCTCAAACCCGGCCTCAAACCGTCCGTAGAAGAAAGCTACCCTAGTAGCATCTTTAGTGAAGGTCGAACGGTATTTGGCTAAAAATTGTTTCGAGTAAGGATAGTCAACCTAAAGTACGCCCTATTTACCCCACGAAGTTGTAGATCACATCATAACTTGAGACTCCAAGTTCTTCCTCCCACGAGTAGGTCGTTGAGGTACATAGCCCCTCTCATTCTTGCTGGCACCACATTGGACCCAAATGCATTAACAATTCGAGGACCGAGGAAGAAGTTGAGGCGGCGTTCCCTTCTTGAGTCGTCATATACGTACAAGCAAAGAGGAAGCGGGGAGTCGGTCCTATGATCATGATCGGTCGACCTACCTAAGGACGACCTAGACTCCCACCAGGAAACCTATCCTATTTCTAAGGAAGGAGGGCTTTTGGACGTCCCTAACATAAAATAAGGTGATATGGTCAAGCAATTCATGGAATAAATGAAAAGCGACAACGTTTGAGTCGTCAATCACCACATTATCAGTTTCTCCTACAATGGGCAGCCCTATCTCAGTGTAATTCAATCCCCAACTAGTCAAAATGGAGGCGCACTCATCTAAAGACATCGCTCTCCACTCACCGTTCACATTCTTACATGCCCTACGATTAATAGTACAGTAGCCATACCAAGCTCCTGGTTCACTACTAAAGGTTCTAGCCATGGCGGAATTAAGCACCAAGCAGAAATTAAAGTCCTAAAACAAAAATACAAGGGAAATACCTCAATTGATTGAAGAAAGGAAGTTCGTTCTTTGGAGTAGAGAGCCGAATTTAAATCGTCTTTGAAATCCCTTGATTATCGCCGGAGAAGAAGAAGTTCTAGAAGCGATAAAAGTTCTAAACGAAGAAGGATTTCTCTATTTATATTTTCCTAAATTTGGAAGGGAAAAGAAAATCAAAATTAATTTTCCAAAATTAAAAGGCTGAAGGGGTTTCCGAGAAGGAGTTCCAAGAGTCAGAATTGCAATCATTACTAAAACCGGCGCTCCTTCATCTCCGACCGTCCGTCACCAACGATCAGGATGTTGCCACGTCATCATGGTCGACCTACTAGTATCGAGCTTCGAGTAAAGCAATTTTTTGGCAAAGAAATCTTCTTAACTTCCAAGTCGACGAAGTCAACTCGAAAGTTGGGGCATTGAACATACCAAAGTGTCGGGTTGGGCCAAACGAGTAAAGCCCAATCTCAGATAGCGTTGGCACCCACATTCTCAATGAAACTAATCCAATCAGAACAAGGCCCAAGGCCCATCTCACACATCGGTCGACTAAGCCCATGGTCCGACTTACAAGTCCCGACCTAACTTAGTCCGACCTCATGATCCATGCTACTATTCGGGTACGAACCATGCTCTACCCGACGGTCGGGTCGACCATTCCACGAGTGGCGACCTCGACCTAAATCGGCCAGTGACGACACGGCACTTGCCGGCTTATTTGGTCAATCAATGCTCACAACTACATCCCTACAAATCAGGGACCGTTATAGACACGTGCCCATGACCAAGTAACCGCCGCTATAATCTCGGAGGACATGCCGCCTCCCCAAAAATACATCACTCTTGCCTATAAATACTTCATTACTACCAAACGGTGAAAGGTAACTGCCATTTTGTATTCTGAGTTCATTATTCAATACATTTTGAGCTATATCCAACTGTGATCTTACTCTCACGCCCGAGCGTCTTCGCCGGAGACACATCCGGCTAGTCGTGGGTTCTGTTTTCAGGTCAAGGAGCCAGGTGATCAGTCCTGCCACGTGGAGGAAGATTGATAAGCACAATTCCTGCAGCATCAATTATTATTATTATTATTATTATTATTATTATTATTATTATTCAGTTTTGAAGGGAAATATTAAGAGATTTGACCACAAATACTAAATTGTTAATTCTTGTTAATTATTGTCAGATTTTTATACTTTTTAATAAAGAAATGATTTTTCTTAAAAAAAAAGTATGTAAACAGTAACTAGTAACTGTGCAACTGTGGACGTGGACGTGTGGACGAAGGGAGTATTTATGTTAAACATTGACAAAAGCGGCCGGTCACACATGGACATGGGGTCATAGTTTTTGTGTGTGTTACAGTGAATCCAATGATTAGCATAAATCACATGGGGGAGTACTATATCAAAACTTGTCTACAGTAATACTTTAAGGTAAGGTGTCATTTGATTTTTTTAAATGTTAAATAATAAAATTTGATTTCAATTCTAAATATTATTGAATTGATAACGGGTAGTGTTTTAATACTAATTTCTAAATTATTAAAATTGTTTGAATATTCATTTAAATTCAAATTTGAAATTAATGTTATGACATTTAATTGAGTAGAAATATTAAATGAATGATTATTGATCTAGTGTTTGAGTTGAGTATTTTTGAAATTACGAGTTTATGAAAGATATACTCCCTCCGTCCCATTGATAGCTTCACATTTGCCAAAACGGGTGTCCCGTTAAAAGCTTTACCTTTCCTAAAATATCAAAGAATCTTTACTATTTCACACACGAATTCTCTCTTCTATTTTACTTTTATACTCACAACACCAATCAACTTTACTATTCTCTCCACTCATTCTTTCTCCTATTTTACTTTTATACTTACAACACTTTTTCCACTAAACTTTTTTCTTAATTTGCGTGTCATGCTAAAAAAGGTGAACCTATCAATGGGACGGAGGGAGTATATGAAAAAATTAATTAAAAGGCAAATTAGTGATAGTTTTACATTTGAAAATTAAATAAAAAATAAGAGACATTAAAATCTGAATGAAAAAAAAAAACATTATTAATTGCATTATTTCTGATGTACCAACCCATTAAAATCTAAATAAAAGCTGAAACTAAAAAACAAATGAGCCCTAGCTTGTTGCCGACACAAGGTACCAACTGTTAGATGACTTCATGTTTGGGCAGCAGCAATATTATTAATCCCTCACACACATCATAAATGTCTGTCATTAAAACGATTAAAACGATACGATATTTCAAATTTTTCTTTCTTATCAATTACTCTCTCCGTCCCATCAAAACTGATACTTATTTTCTTTTTGTCCGTCCCACCAAATCTGATACTGCCCAAAATGGCAAAGGAATATTCACTATTTACCCCACTCATTTTCTCTCCTATTTCACTTTTACACTCACAACATTCTCTCTCCTAACTATTCCTCCCACTCATTCTCTCTCCTATTTAATTCTTCATACTCACAACATTTTCTTTCACTTTTTCTCTCTCTTACTTTTCCTTAATCCGCGTGCCCAGAAATTTGGTCTCAGTTTTGGTGGGACGGAGGGAGTATGAGTTTCTTATGGTCGACTCTGTGATAATAATCTCGACTATAATTCAATGACATCATTTTAATCGTTCAGGAAAATTCCAAATCCATAGATAAAAATACAGGTCTTTGAGCCAACGGCATCAAATTGCATGCCGTCTGATTGAGTCTGTATCTTTTTTTGAAGAATTTGATTCTCTTTTTACCCCTCATCTCCTTAAATATATACTCCCTCCGTTTCATTATAATATGCAAAAAATCCCTTTTGGACGTTTCACAATAATCTGTACTTTCCTAAAATGAAAATGGGACCCACTTCTCTCTACTCACAATCATTACCCACTTACTCCACTTTATCTCTCCTACACAACCATCTACACTCACAACACATCACCTTTTTCACCTTTTACCTTAATTCTCACACCCTCCCAAAAAGTGTACATTTAAGTGGGACGGAGGGAGTATATATATATATATATATATATATATATATATATCTATATATATATATATATATATATCTATATATATATATATATATATAGTTGGCTATTCCACTTTCTCCCTATGAACCCAACCACTCATCTTCTATTCTTTTCTTTTCTTTTCTTTTTTGTTCCAAAAGAAAGAAAAAAAGGACCCACCCAAATCAAATGCTATAGGAGGGAGAGATTGAGACTTGAGTGATGGTGTGTGTGTGTGTGTGACCAAGTAAATGCCTGCCAGTAAGAGCATGCTTTATTTTGTACATAGTTCCCTCCCACTTTAACAACCAACTTTTGCTTTTCCTAATGATCACACTTGTCTCTACCCCCTCCCTGCTTTTATATACCCCTCATCTCACTTCTCATACCCCCACCACCCCAGAAATTCACAGTGATTGCCAGAAAGAGACCATGAATCTTTTACCTTCTGCAAGTAAGTATTTTCTATCCCCATTCTCATTTTCTCCTTACTATATCATGCTTGCATTTCATCTCAAAAAAACCAAGTACTCGGTTTGGTACGAAACAATGATCATTCAATTACGTTCCATGGAAAGGAATCACAATTCTTTCGTACTAAACGAATAATAAGCGAGTTAAAACAATTTTCTGCACACAAGAACCATAAAAATCACATTCTCTGGGTCAAATCATCCATGACATACACATTACACAGATTAAAAAAACTCCAAGAATGCTTATAGTATAACCCTTTTGCACACCTAAAACATTAAAACAAAGAAAAACAGGAGTCCAATGGGAGTGATTGATCCTCCTTCACTCTCTTTATACTTTTCACCCCTTCTATTCTGTATATAAGGGGTTAATGTAATATATTGGCGAGGTGCCTATGTATAATTACACTCTCTGACAAACTACCGGAACTGTCTGTACAAAATTGGCCGGAAAAACTTTGAGGGAATATCATTATCGAATACCCATATTCGAAATTCCAAGATAAACCACACGAGCAAATCAAATGAAACACACACACTGGAATGAATCTATGTGAGTCTTAGAAAAAGAAGAAAAGAATGCGGAAGATACTTTTGGATCTTCTGATGTTGGGTACTAGAATGCACCTAGCATTTCTAGTTACTAAAGACACGCAGATCTTGATAGACCTCTTTGTAAAAAACTTAGGTTGGAATGACTGCGATTCAAAGGGGAAAATGAATAAAAATGAGAAGGTAAGGGAAACTCTACATATGTTTGAAACTTCGGGTGGGTGTTAACTGAGGAGAATTCGGTAAATTTGCTGGATCCAGGGTTGATCATAGACAATGGAGGAGGGCCCTTTTACAGGGTGGAGGCTGTGAAGGTTTAGTGCTGGGATTTGAGGATGCCGACTCCATTCCAAGTGTTTTCAGTAGGAAGTTCCTTTCCTGAAAAATGCAGAAAAAGACAAACTAGTTAGGCTCGCCGTTTGTTGTCATATTGTTTAGATAATAATTACAGGTTAATAATAGCAAAAGTCCATAATGTATATCAAGGAAACAAAATCACATGGTAAAAACGAAGTGTGTCAAAAGCAATAATATACATGTTCCAACAAGACCATCACGATGATTCATATACCTAGAAAACTTAAGACGGGGAATTAATCATAGATGCTACGCTACACTATGCAGAAGAGAAACTGCAATTATGTGTCTAAAGCAATACTGTTTTTTTACTCTTCAAGGGCTAACTTCATTCCTTTTCGACAACCCCCTCCCCACCCCACCCCCCCCCGGTTGATGTTCTGGACAGAAGCTGTTCCTTGCACTTCAAAGACAAACAGGCTCAGCCATGAAACACCACAGTTTACAGTGTTGAGAAGTTAAATAAGTTCATTTGGACTAAATACTTCTTAATTGCTCTTCTGTGGATTTACATAACTCGAGGAAATAATAACACAGGATTTCTAAAAATACCATGGTTTTATGATTATAAACAGACAGAACTTTTTTTTTCTTTAGATGTCTGGAGGGATTCTGAAATACTGAAGGTGCTGAAAATAAGATGCCGAGAGCTAAGGAGATCATTATGGGGGGAACGAAAGCTCCTATGAAGGATAGGAGCTGCGGATATGCTCGTGAAAGAAATAATGAAGGAGAAAAGAAAGGAGTGAGTCAGCAACCTTGCCAACTATGTTCTAGTGACTTTGCTAGTCACTCTCTCAGAATCCCCTGGCTCAGTTATTTTCACTTGCTGAAAGATGTACTATTAAAGCCATACCTGAGGTTCAGGAATTCATTCCCCTATGTACTAAAAGAATTAATGAGTAAAAACAAGAGGAGAAAAATGGATATTAATCCAGAAAAAAAGTAGGTTACTGTGTGGGAGAGTAGAGTGTGTGAGACATGAGGCACTTGCCAGGCTTACAAAGACGTTCAATGCTACATTGTTGCTACAATCACAATAGCTACAAAATCACAGGTAATGTAAAGCCTCATATTCAACTAGCTGCAGATTACTGAGCTGAGCTTTTTTTTTTGACACGTGGGCTTCAGAGCTTTGAGCTTCTAGGGCGACTTTAAATACTCCCTCTGTCCCAAAATGATATTTCCACTTTTTTGTTGTTACTACAAAGATACTTAGAGCAATAAATTTAGGTTAGTTTTATCATCCTAATGAAAATTTAAACTTGATATTTATACACTATTATGAATACTATCACTAACACAATTTTTAGATGTTCATTAGGATAATTAAGATACCCTAAATTTATTGCTCAAGCTACCTTCGTAGTAACAACAAAAAAAAAAGTGGAAAAATCATTTCGGGATGGAGGGAGTAATAGAGTGGGTCCTACAAAGGATATTTCTATCTCTCCACATTGCAAACAAGTCGAACTTTGTTAGGTAATCGCTATTTCCAGGATTACTTGGAGGGTTTGCAATGGTGCTGTCTCAATGAATCAGTTGCACTACATTCTTGGTTGCCTATGAATAGCATAAGGAGCCCTAATCTATAGCTTAAGGTGGTGTTTGATAGCAACAAGCACCAACAAGCACTTAATGCTTGTTGTTGAATGGTTTTCTTTTGTACAACTACTTCAAATTAAGGGTGAACCATGACTTGAATTGTAACAATCATCCCATATTTCTCTTACCCAACAAGCATCGATATTCTCACTTGTCTACAAAGACTCAAATTCTCTTGTCATTCATCAACAAGCATTAAGTGCTTGTTGGTGCTTGTTGGTGCTTGTTGTTATCGAACACCACTTAAGTCTAACCAGCTTCCTCGGCTGAATCTTCAGTTTCTTATCAAGGTTACCATCCTGAAGCCTACGAGCAAGCACCTCCATATTTCCACCCTATAGGGCAGCATAATCCACAATTACCTGCATTTCTGCCGGTGTTTTTCACCTCAGTAATGAATCCAGGTTATTGGAATTATGAAAATGTCTCTGTGGAAAAGTCATTTTTTCTGGCTTGTGCTTTTTAAAGGCATACCTTATTATACTTGACGGGAATGACCCCTACTTCTTCATATTGATAAAAATTTCCTACAACTAATTATCCATTGGAAAATGAGCATCAACCAGAATACTACGGATCTCCATTCTTCTTCTTTTCCATCTTTTATCAAGCATATATATCCTCAAGTTCGTCTTGGAATGCAGGGAGCAACCTCCATAACCTAAATGCTTGTAAGTTTTGCATTTTAACATATATTCTATATGAGTGTCATTTTTATGGTTATATCGATTCACCCATCTTGATTTATAAGGCTATATTTTATCTCTTTGCAAGGCAAAAAAGTGACACGATCATTAAGTACTAAATATGGAATCTGACTAAGAAACTTACATGTCTAACTTTTGAAACAAATAGGTCTAGTTAAACGATGCAACTATTAAATGTTGAGGAAACTATTTGGCAAATTGAGTTTTTGTGTGGTTGTTTAATGTTAGAGAAATTTCGCAAACTGGAAAGTTACTAGTGCCATAACAACAGCATCGTATATATGAATCACTTCTATATTCAGAGCCTTTTAAAGTGAGCATAAGCAATATTTCTCCCTTGTTCTTTAACTGTAATTAGAGCTACTAGATTACCATCAACTGATATCTTAAATTCTACTCCCCTCATCCGAAAATAAGTTTCTAATTTGAAAAAACAAATTGTTGCCAAAAGAGTGTCAAATTTCAAGAGAAGGTACTGATTTCACCCTTTGTCAACTGTCATGTCCTAACTTGCAGTTGCAATGATAAAATGTGAACATTAATGATATTTATGCATATGAGAAATCAAATTGCTTAAAAGACAACTTGCTTAATGTCCTCAAAAACTAAACTTGGATACTTGTTTAGGGGTGAAGACACTATACTTTTTTAAGCATAAGTACCAGGAGAACAAAGTGTTACTGCTTTTTGCACGTTGTTTGATAATCAAAAACTCAAATCTTAATGTACTTACACTTTCTGAGAATTGTGGGCTAGGAATCCCAGCTGCCAATGATCCAAATAGTGGAGTTACTTGAATTGGGGAACTGAAATCTATACTCTGTAAGGCACACACAGCTGCATCATCATCACATCCCAAATCATGACAAGATGGTCTGTTATCTGCTATAATGAAAATCTTGATTAGACACTATACATGAAAGAAAAAGAATTCTGGTTTGCTCAATACAAGCTATGATGAAAAGTAATTAAGTACAAACAAAATTTCAGAAAATTTTAATAAAATATCACCTTGATTAGTTGTTTCATCGGAGAGAATTATATTATCATCAGCACCAAGATCACATGGTTCCCCTAACTGATCTGGTTGCAGATCAGCTTCACATGGCCCAGTTTGAGTTAGTTCTGTTTTTTCACTTGTTGTCTGGGAGAGAACAGTTGATCCTGTACTATATTCGGAGCTGTCTTGGGAATCCTCGCATAAATAAGGTTGCCTGCATCAAAGCACAATTTAGATACTTTTGGCAGAAAAGAATACGGTCTCAATTTAAAATATTAGTTCGTCCCTGTTTGCTACCTCCATGATTGTTGACTGTCTTCATCGCCACTCCTTAAGTCCTCTAACAAATCTTTGAAATTCTCAAGTTGCAAATCAATATCAGAAAGTTTGAATTCGACCGAATCGCTTTCTTTGGTACGATTAAGAAAATCTTGGAGGACCTAAATGTCATATAATTTAACATATTAAGCAATGAATGTTTGTAATGATAAGCAGCAGCATCTCCGTTATAAGGAATATGATGTAATGTGAAACAGCTTGAAAAATTTAATCTTTAAACCTGAACATTAACTTTACAAGATTATATTCCTCATGTTTAACGATAATAAAGTCAAATAGCAAGCAAATTCTGGTATTGCAATTATGTAGTGGGTAATATGGTCATTCGCCTGTATGCAAGTAAATAAGGTTCTTGCTCTTGGGGACATGTACAGAGGTTCAAGATAGATGAAACCACAAAAATATTCCAAGCTCTCTACCTTCCATGCATTTTCAAGACTCTGGTCTGTATGTTCTGTATTAACTTTGAGTGCAAGGGAGCTAAGCAGTTCCGCTTGTTGCATCAATGCAATAATCTTTGGATCGTCCTTCCTCAGAAATATACCCTGGCTCGTATTACCGCTAGCTGCATTTTCGTCGGTGAAGAAATAAAAATATTATTTTCCACTTATCCAATCAAGTAATATCATTAATTATTTAAACTAATAGTCTTGAACTCAGAAGATGGACATGTGCTGGATATTTTGGATGATGAGCTATTCTCCTACATTGTCTTTTCAGTGCCATCTTCAGCAAACAAAGAATTAGTTCAAGAATATAATGTCCAAAAGATAAAGTATATGAGATGCATTACCATCTTTTGAGATATCCTTGGTATTGTCATGAGGATGATTTTGCGAATCAATCATCTCTTGGAAGTTCTGTGCAAGTACTGCAAATGGAGCTCTTAGTTGCTGCTCTGTTGTTCCACACTCCTGAAGAATTCCATCTCCAAGATTGCAATCTTCACTCACATCAGCAATATGGCTCCTCCTGAACACAATCAGTTCAGTAAATTTGTAAATTTGAACCTATACAACCTTTTCAGGATACTGAAACCACCAACGTCAAGGGTACCTCATCTTCTTAAGGGGTACGGAAGTTTCCAATACTCCATCTGGATGTCGCGTATTTTGAAATATGACCCTTTTGTTGTTTAAATTGACATAAGAAGAGTTATTTTCTTTTGCTAATGCTTCATGCTTTGCTCTCTTCTTACATAAGGTGGAAAACCGATTCTTCACAGCATTATCAGTCCTGGTTTTAGCAAGAGAACGAAGAAATCAATAGCAAATTCCTTACGTTGGTTATGTACAGAAAATAAGAATCATTTCCATCACTGTTTACCTGCCTGAAACCACTTTTGCTATTTCAGTCCATCTGTTACCAAATATCTTTTGAGCCTGCACATCGTATTTATATATCAGCTCAATATGTCAAACAAAAGGGGGGGTTCTCTAAGTTGAAACATTGAGGTAGGGGTTTAACAGACTATGCATAATGAAATCAACGTGAAATACATTGAGATGAGTTCTGCCTTTCTAAAAGCAACATACATGAGACCTTACATGTTCCAACAAACGTGAAACTCTACCTAATCATGGGTTAAGAACCATTATGACAACATAAAGAGAGGAAAGAAGCTCCACACAATTGACATACTAATAAGTAATAACTAAGATCGAGAGAGACGTGGAGTAGATTAAGAGTAATATATTGACCTCGCATAAGAGCATATCTTCCTCTGGTGTCCATCCACCTTTTTTGAAATCAGAATTCAGATAAGTGAACCATCTGCAAAAGTAATATACATCCAAGTCAAAGAATTTAGAAAACAAATAAATACTCCGTATATCAATAAGCTCTAGAAAAGAACAAAGATATGGATGAACAAAGCAAAGCAAAATTTAAAAATAAATTTCTTCCTAACCTTCTTCTGCACTGCCTGGTGGTTTTATCCTTAAATTTTGATGCAATGATTGCCCAACTGCATAAATACATTAAGAGCACAAACATATCCATCAATTTCAAAAAGCAAAAAAGCAATCTGTATTTTTTTTCTTCATTTAAATTAGATTAAACACAATAAAAACAAGGCTAAGGATGAATTCGCTCTACTTTTCAGTTCCATTGTTTCGAATTTGCTCTCGCAATATATCATCCTCCTACAACACAACATCTCATATCAGGAAAAGAAAACAGCCACAACAAAACTAAAAAATTTCAAAATAAATCAATAAGAACAAGGATTAAGGAAATGAACCTCTTGAGACCAGGTAACAATATGCCTCTCTTTCAGCTTCGGATTCTGAGCAGCTTCACCACTATTACAATCGCTGGTCGATTTCTTCTTCATACTTTGCATTGCTAGCTTATCTCTCTCCTTTATCCGAAACCTAGCTCTCGCATACTAAAGCTAGAGGAGCCTTTTGTGTGGTAATATATACTCCCTAAAGCTAAAAGGACTCCAAATTCCCTCTCTTTTTATCTTTACAGGTTACTGTTCACTTCAAACGGAACAGAACAAACACCATTAGGCCTTTTACCACAACTCAAATTCGCCTCGGATTCGAACTTTTCAATCACCTTTGATCTAAACATGCACACGCAAATCCAAATTACAATCGAAACTACCAATTACTCAACAATTCATCAAATTACACCAAAAAATTAACTCAATCAACCTAAACAAATGTGATATGTCAACACATTCATGTATAAATAGTCGAATTCAAATTTTTATTTTTTTTTAAATTTCCTCTCGAGTTCCTCGAGAATCGAGAAAGATGAATTCGTAGATATAACGTATAGATACAGTAACTAGAGGAAGACTGAGATTTGTAGATCTGAGAGAAGTAGCTTTAAGTGCAAGAATACCTTGTTATCGGGAACTGTAGAGATTGAAAGTTATGAGAGAGAAAATGGGAGCGGAGTGAAGGAAAGGAAATGGAACGGAATGATTATCGGTTTGATTTGTTGTTTGTGGATGTGGATTATGAATTTCTCTCACTAAATTTCACTTTCTCGGAAAGTTGTTTGTATCTTTCTCGCTCTAGACAGAAAGTGGGGGGGAGTTTCTCTCTCTAAGCCATTAGAGTAATGGAAGCTAGGGCAGGAGGAGGAGGGGGGAAGAGTATAAAATTGGAGATAACGGATTCTTGGGTTTGAGCGGGTATAAGGGGAAGTTTGAAAATAAACGCTGAATTCCACGAGACGAGAGTGTCTCTATGTGTATAATTAATTACACGGTGGTGGATTTGATTTCTGAATTTGACTACTATATCTGTCCATCTATCATCAACCCCACCACCATCCCTCTCCTCCTAAACTCTTTATATTTCATTCGTCTCACTAAGTACAATTTTTTTAAATACAAGAGTAAAAATAATAATATAAATATTCTGAATATAAAAAGCGTGATAAAGAAAGAATGTAAGATAACAAATAGTAAATTAATAAATTATTATGAGTCTAATTAAGTAAAATTTATATACTAAAATTTTACAAAATAATGCATTTCTTCTTAAGCTTAGAAAAAACATGTTTTGTTTCCCTCATTAGTGCCAGTGTTAATGTAACAAAGTGTCAATGTAACAAAGTATCAGTGTTAGTGTAACAAAGTGTCAGTGTAAAAAAAGTGACAGTGTTAGTGTAACAAAGTGTCAATGTAAAGAGTGTCAGTGCATGTATATTAAGTGTCAGTGTAAAAAAGTGTCAGTCTTAATGTAACAAAGTAAAGTGTTAGTGAAATAAAGTTTCAGTATAAAGAGTGTCAGTGTATGTATATTAAGTGTCAGTATAAAGAGTCAGTGTATAGGGTAAATAAGTGTCAGTATTAGTATAAAAAAGTGTCAGTGTGAAAAATGTCAGTGCATGTATTTTTAAATGCCAGTGTAAAAATAATTTTTCCTTAGGTTTAGAAAAAAACATTTTTTTATAAGACAAACTCAATTTCTATTTTAGTAAAGTATAATTTTTATTGGGATAATTTTTTGGATAAAAAGGATAATTTTTAGTAGGAAAGAAGGATGGAAAAGGTACAACCAATCATATACCACTCATATACTCTCCCAACTAGACATGTTCAAACGGTTCCGGTTTCGATTTTCGGTTTCGGAACTGTCGGTTTCCAATTTCCAAATAGCCGAAACCGTATTCGAACCATATTAATTCGGTTTTCGGTTTCCGATTATATCCGTCGGTTTCGTTTCCAACGGTTCCATCACCATCTAACCTTTTTTTTTTTTAATCCAAACCTCTTAAGACAATAAAGACGCTAACTAATTTGTTTTTTTTTTTCTTTTCACTTGGGGAGTATGTTTTTGAAAATAATGAGAAGTGGACAAAATTTGGTTAGTATATTATTAAAGATAGAATAAAAAATCTAACAATATTTTTAGAATTTAAATAAAACAACACTACACTACAAGTACAAATACTAAATAAATGCTAAATAAATGCTAAATATTACATTTAACTTACATTGAGTTCCGGTTCCCGGTTCCGGAACCGCCGGTTTTCGGTTCCGCCGGTTCCTCGGTTCCCAATATGGTGGATTCGTATTTGAACCGTTTCAATCCGGTTTCCGGTTACGTTCGGTTCCCGGTTCCGACGGTTCCCGGTTCTCGCCGATTCCCGGTTCCAATTCTACCCGCCGGCTTCGTCGATTTCCGGTTCTATTTGGACATATCTACTCCCAACCATCTCAACTGAAATTATGTTTTGTCAATTTTGTCATCCCAACTAAAATTATACTGTATATTCTTAAAATTGAATTTGTTTCAATACTTTTTTATACAACGGAATTACTCCCTCCGTCCCGCCCGAAAGGGCACAAATTTCCTTTTTGGGCGTCCCATTTAAAAGGGCACAACCCCAAAAGGGAAAGTTTTTATTATTTTTTTACTCTTCCTACCCCACTTATTCTCTCTCCTACTTTACTTTTACACTCACAACATTCTCTCTCCTAACTATTCCTTCCACTCATTCTCTCTCCTATTTAATTTTTCATACTCACAACATTTAACCTTTTTCTCTTTCTTACATCACTTTCCTTATTCATTTCTTAATTTCCGTGCTAGGAGGCAAAATTGCCCTTTCGGGCGGGACGGAGGGAGTACTTGCTAGTTGCTTACTCACAACTAGGGGCGAAGAAGTGAAGTGAGAGAGGTTAAAGTATAAACTAAAATACAATACATGCGTCTTACAACAAACTTTCCACTTAAAAATTCATTTTTATATAAAATATACTACCTCAATCCATTTCAAGTAAACCACTTTTCTTTTTTATTCGTTCATTTCAAATGAGTCATTCAGTATTTTAGACATTTATACCCTTATAATATCCATATATTTACAAAGGTATTACTAGTGGCACAGTATAATTAAAATTACATTTGAGGATAAAAATTACATGTTTTAACTTTTACATTCTCTTTCCTCTAATCTTCTACCCATTTTCAATTCTTTATTTATTTTTCTTAAGAAGCATACATTTATACCATAGCTCACTTGAACTTGAAGTGGGACGGAGGGAGTACTTTATTTGCTTGTTTATCTATATTTAGTAGTGATCGCGCAGGAAAGCGTGCAAAGCTCAGTTCTTGTGTCCAGCGAATGATTGAGCTAGCTCCGGATCTGCACAGCACAAGAAATAAAGGGTGAAACTCATACGGGGTCTTCCTACAGCAAGTTTCCCCTCCCAAGGCGTGAGAGTAAGATTATGGTCCGGAAATATGGTGCAAATACTGCGGAGTGTGTGAGTATGGAAATATGCAGTAAGGCATTACCTTTTTCCATGTTATTACTCTCTTATTTATAGTTGGAAAGGTGGTATTAGGGTTTTCATCAGAACCGTTGGATTGAATTGATGCCAGCCGTGGGATCAGCTCCATCTCCAGGGTGTACACGCGTGTCGCGCCAGATTGGGTCCGTCTATGTAAGGACACCGCAACATCTCGACATCTCGATAAGTAGTTTGCCTTATAAGGGAAAGTCAACCTCTGTACCTTTGTAGTTATTACCGAATGCGTGATTGCACATATAACAAGGCACCGTAGCAGTCCGTCATTATCCCAAATTAGCTAATTAATCAAGCTTGTTGAGGAAGCTTAATAGAGGAGACGACCTGGAGCTGTACGTCCAGGTGGGTCGTCTCCTTGAGGTATGACTCGTCGAGAGAGAGTTAGCCGTTCAATGACGACGAGTCGTTCAATGACGACGAGCCGCTCAATGATTTACGCTTACTCTTGGAAGAGTGCCCCTGGGTCGAAGGAAGGCTCGCCCGCCGAAGGACGAGTGCCAATTGGTGTGTCAACGGGCTAGAAGTTAGCCCTTCCATTAATGATCTGATGGCTCGTCGTTTGGATGGGCCTGGTCGCTCGGTGGCGACGACTGCCAACCAATGTTAGACGAGCTATGGTCCAAGGCCTTGATCCGATTCTTTGTGGTTGGTCCCTTGATGGGCCTATTGGGCCCCCAGGCTCGTAGTAAACGTTGGGCTCGGCCCATCACAGATTATTCCGTTCAGTGGCCCCCAACTCATGGTCGTCTCGACGAGCCGGGAGTTGTTATTTTCCCTCCAGAGCAACCCGTACGACCGTCAATTTGAATTTTGAATTACGGTGACGTCAGCATAGGTGACGTGGGCGGCTGAGATCTCTTCTTCAATTGCCACGTGTCCTCTGATGGGACAAGTGCCTCGGAAGTTGCAGAGGGTATTTAATGCCCCTACTCATTGCGCCGTTTGGTTTCCCCAGGAATGAACCGTTCATCTTCCCCCAATATAAAAACCTTCTTTCTTCACCATTTCAAACTTTCCAAACCCTTGATCAGTGAGAGCAAAGTAAGAGAGGCGATTTCCGGCCACCGTGCAAACGATTTCCGGCGACATTGACTGTCCTGGCTTCACCATCGTTAGATAATCCGGCAGCTTGGATTAGGAGTTTCTTCGATCTACCACCGGCGAACTCATCGGAAAAACCATCTTCAAGCCCGTGAACAGTGTAATTTCTTCATTTGTTCTTCATTTTCTCGGGTTTTCTCTGGGTTTGGTAGAGGTCAATCAAATGGGACCAAGAACTATAAGTTTCGAGAGAGGTGTCAAGTTTGGCTTTGGGTTGAATCAAAGGGTTTACAAATGTGCCAAGGGGGTTTGGAGGGAGATTCCTTTATTTGAGTGTTCTTCAATATTGGAGAAGTTCAATTTTGAGAATGAGCCCTTGGGGTTCCCAGATGGAGAAATCCTAGGGGACTTTGAGGACGGTGACCCAATGGTAACTCCTTTCAGATCAATGAACGACTTGCCCACCCATATCAGAACCCACTATTCCTTAACCCGTCGTGATTCAATTAGGGCTTTGGTCGTAGGGGAATCTAGGTCGCCACTAGGTAGGTCATTGCCTACGGAAGTTAGGACTGATTCCCCTTTTTTATCTCTTTGTTTTGTAGAGATGGATCACGACGGGCGTCTGACCCGGCCCCGAGAGGTAAACGAGGCCCGGCAAGTGCTAGGGGTGAGCAGAGACGGTCAAGGCCTATCATACGTTCGTACAAGTTGGGTCAAACGACGATGAGTTTGGAGGCGGAGCAAGAGGAAGATGGGCCGTGCCTAAGATCGAGCTCAGGAAACAGGACGTCGGAAAGCAAATGATCGACGCCCTACGAGGCTCGTTTAGGGTCCAGGCTTCGACCTACAAGTTGGAGCATCTCAGCTTGGCGGAGTATGAGCCCCGTCGTCATTCCTTAGTGACCAGTAAGGAGAAGGTGGGCTTCTTTTATAAGCAGTTTGAGTTCGGTCTAAGACTGCCTTTAGACCCCTTCTTCAACGAATTCTTGGAGGACTCCGCTTGTGTGCCCATGGAAGTCAGTGCCAATACCGTTAGAATTTTATCTGGGTTTGCCATCGTATGCAGATTCCTTGGCTACGAGCCATGCAACAAAGTGTTCCGTCGATACTATAGGACGACCCGGAATACAGCCAAAGGGAAAACGACTGTTAGTGTGTCTTCGATCAGGAACGCACGGAACTTTTTCCTGGATATTCCAAATAAGGTGTATGGATGGGAGAACCACTTGATACTGGTGGAAAGCCGAGTAGGGTGGCAGTTTCCTTTCCCAGAGGGCAACCACCCAGTCAGTGATAGGCACATTTTTCAAGCTCCGTGGGCCGAAGAGCTGAAGGGAAAAATTGACAGGTTGCTAGATCTTGGATGGGTCTCGTACAAAGACATAGAGGCCTCACAATGGAGATACATCCGAGCTGGCATGATGTCCAAACCATCCATAGGGCCTGATCCTTTGGTGAAGATTGACCTGGATGCCCGCTATCCTGACTGGGTCGTCCACCAGGAGTTTGTTTTTAAAGATAATTGTTTGAACTGTGCGACGGCACGAACTGGTCGTATTGAGGAGAGCTGCGACCACCTTGAAATGAATGGGGGTTGGGCTCCTGCTATCTTTTTAATTTTGCTCTTTGCTCGTCTTGTCGTTAGTAAAGTCTAATCTCTTTTTACTTGATTGTTTTGCAGTCCTTACCCAAGGAGACGTGGATAAAATTGAAGCAAAGATCATGGACGGAGCCATCAGAGCTAGTGATCGGGGCACCAAGAAGAAGGAGAGGGCTGCGACCCTTGCCATACTCGATCGTCAGGAGAAGCAGACGACGAGGAATGAGCAACTCCCCAAAGATCCTGATGGTGCTATCCCCATGATCAAGAGGGAGCCCGTCGTCGAAGGACTGAACACCGGAGGCCGTCAGGCCGTCGTTGATGCA
This sequence comes from Adenophora triphylla var. japonica, assembly GCA_022495995.1. Taxonomy (NCBI): domain Eukaryota; kingdom Viridiplantae; phylum Streptophyta; class Magnoliopsida; order Asterales; family Campanulaceae; genus Adenophora; species Adenophora triphylla. The sequence goes on along the minus strand of JAFEMH010002511.1, from coordinate 235,400 downwards.
CCTGAGAGAGCAATAGGTATGGAGATTGATCCTCCAAGTGTGGAAGCTGTTGGGGCTCAGATGGCCATTGCTGACGAGGCCGAGCGTATTGAAGTGGAGAGCACAGATTCAAACCCCGAGCTCCGTGAGGTCGACGCTCGTGCCTCCAAAAAGAGAAAAAGTCATTTCGTTGACCCTCCCAGCGCGTCGGACCCATCAACTCCAAGGGCTGATGCTCCAAGCTCGTCTACGGCGGTCTTGTCTAAGGCCAAGGCCAAAGAGATGGCGACCTCCATTGCCAAGGCCTCTCATATAACTGGAATCCCTCATCTGCAGAGGAATGGCAACGCGCTCTTGCTGGGGACGGCTCTGACAAGGCGTGGACGGGACGTTGAGTTGACCCGTAGGATGAAGGAGGCCAATCTTACTCCCGAAACCTTTCATGCCCGTCTAGGGCTAATCCAGACTGAGGTACTTTGCATTAAAGTTTACGTTTTTCTCCGTCTCTTTATACTTGTGCTAACACTTTAACTGTTGCAGCTATCATCGATGATGGATGCCATGACGTCGGGCTATAGGGAATGTCTTGACGCCGAGCTTCGGGGCAATGAGCAGCTAATGAAGGCCGTCGGCGATAAGGGGACGGCTGAGCAAAAACTGAAGGAGGCGGAGACCAATGTTGGCGAGCTCACTCTTGCCCATGAGCTTTTGGTTAATGAAAAGGATAACCTTCTTAAGGAGATAGATGCCTTGAAGGAAGGGAAAACCAAAGCGGAGGCTGACTCGAAGGTGCTCTCTGACGGTCTCCGCGTTTGTGAGAACCGGCTTCAGAAGTCGACGGCCCAGATTGAAACGATGAAGGCGAGCCGTGATGCCGAGCTGGCCCAAGCCAGGCTTGATGCCGTCGACGACTTCAAGAAGAGTGCTGAGTGTCTTCAAATGGTCACCAAACATGCGAGTGGGTTCTTCAAGGATGGGGCTAAACAGCGTGGCCGGCGGCTTCTTACGGACCCCTGCAATAAAAGATCTTCTATCCGTCCGGAAGTTGGCCGACCTTTGCACGGAGGAGGCTCACGACGACGAAGCACGCTCAGTACATCCCCTTGTCCCCTATACTGCCAATGATTTTCTCATCATAAGGGAGGACGACGCCAAAGCCGGAAAAGACGAGTGGCCCATCCCTGCCGTTGTCCCTGGTAACTTTGACGCTTATTACAAATATTTTATTGAAGACGGCCCAGATCCTGATGCAGCTCCCTCAGGCGCCGGAGGCGCTCAGTAGTTCATTTTATTGAAGAAATTTTGTAATGTTTCTAAACAATGTTTCATTTTATTTGGTGGTGGTTCCAAACATTGTCCCAAAACAATTTTTAATTTTCGTAATGTAGTCGGCCTGTTTCCTCGTTGTTTAGAGGGGGTCGTACGTACAATATTTGCTCTACGTTTTAAGTTATTCAATGCCTTTGTGTTCTGTTAGTTAACCTGTGTTAACGTAGATAGCACGTGATAACTTGTATTGAATGAGTGAGTTTGAGGACAAGTATGATTGGTCGTCGTTAGTGACGGCCAGAATTTGGGTCGTCCTAATATGGTCGACCTTTGTTCAAACTTGTATTTTCTCAACTTCTCAATGGCTCGTAGGAATAGTATGAAGGTCAATAGATTTTTGTTCGTAGACAAAGTTCTATAGACGAGTCATCTATACCGTTATAGCGATCGACGAAGTCTGGCTACGTCTAACCTTTATACTTGGTTAAAGTAGATGCATTCGACGAAGTCTGGCTTCGTCTAACCTTTATACTTGGTTAAAGTGCTAGAATTTGTGTCGTAGAAAATCAACTAAGCGACGATCTTTCATAAATAACTTTCTAGTAAAAAACGAGCTACCGGGATTTATAAGTATCCCTTACAATTTCCCAAAAACTTCAAATTTCACAAAATTACATAAGGAACCACAAGGTAGGTGCCCTAAGGGCGCTGGATGTTGTCGACGACCTCAAAAGTAGTACTTCATTAGGTGGTTGGCGTGCCATGGATGCTTGAGACTTTCACCGTTCGGCTTTGCAAGGCGATAGGTTCCCTCTCTGACCACACTTGCGACAATGTATGGTCCTTCCCAATTGGGGGAGAGTTTGTTTTGTCGGGCTTTGAGTCCCGTTGCTTCAATCTTTCTTAGTACATGGTCACCGACTTTAAAGAACCTTTTCTTCACCTTCTTGTCGTGATAAGCCTTGGTTTTCTTTTTGTAGTTCTCCATCCTCAATTGGGCATCCAATCTCCGTTCGTCTACGAGGTCCAGATCGACTTGTCGGTTGTGGATGTTCTTTTCTACCTCGTACAAAGCAACTCGGTCCGTCGGCAGCTGAAGTTCGGCGGGGGCCATGGCCTCTGAGCCATAAGCCAAAGCAAATGGGGTTTCCCCCGTAGGCCCCCGGGTGGTTGTGCGGACAGCCCAGAGAGCTGAGGGTAGTCCGTCCAACCATCTTGTATCTCTTCCTTCCAGATTTTTGCACAAGGCAGATAAGACGAGTTTATTGGCTGCTTCAGCTTGCCCGTTGCCTTGGGGGTAGGCGACGGACGACTTGGAGTGTTTGACGCCCATCCTGTTCAATTCCTGCTCGAATTTTCTTGAAAACTGTAGGCCGTTGTCTGAAACGATCACCCTTGGGATTCCGAAGCGACACCATATTGAGTCATGAATGAAGCTTAGGGCGTTGTTTTCAGTAATCTTGTTCAAGGCCTTGGCCTCCACCCACTTTGAAAAGTAATCAACCGCTACGATCACATATTTGACTCCTCCCTTGGCCGGCGGAAAAGGCCCAATCAGATCAACACCCCACATATCAAACGGCCAGGCAGCCAAGACAGGGGTTTGCTCAGTTGTAGGCAGCTTGGGGAGGTCGGCGAAACGTTGGCAGGTGTCACACTTTTTCACAAATTGTTTAGCGTCTTCCGAGAAGGTGGGGCCGATAGTATCCCATGGTTATGATTTTATCACCGATGTACGGGCCCAGGATGGCCTCCACATTCTCCTTGATGCACTTCGAGCAAAGAAGCGAACGACCTTGTACGGATGATGAACGCACTTGTGAATGGTCGGGTAATGGATCGCACAGTAGAGCTCTCCTTCGACGACCGTAAATCCGGGCCGACTTTCTCTTTATTCGTCTTCGCTGAGACCTCGTCCGTTGGCAACTCCTCTTGTTGATGAATGCCTTTAGTTCGTCGATCCAACATTTTGGGCCGTCTCCGATGAGAGGATCTTCACCCGTTCATAAGCCGGTGATCTAAATAGGCAGTGATGGCCATGCTCGTCCTCGGGGAGTTGGTCCGTAGCTAGCTTTGAAAGTAGGTCGGCGTGCTCGTTGTTTTATCGAGCGATTCTACGTATGGCCCAAAATTCTAAACCTTGTATCAATTCTCCGACCAACGAGGTGGTACTTACGCAGGGGTGGAATCGACGACTTGATAATCTCCTCTCACTTGGTTCACGATCAGCGAGAATCACAATAAGGCAATTTTTGTAGCTCCAAGAAACACTTTGCATATTCAATGGCCGCTACGAGTGCCTCGTACTCGGCACAGTTGTTTGATGCTTGAAACTTGAACCTCAAAACTTCTTCAAAAAGCGTCGCTTTACGCTCAACAAGAACGATCCCTGCTCCGCTCAGATTCTTGGTGGCTGACCCGTCTGAAAAGATTTTCCAACATCCTACGGGCAAAACTAACTCCGCTTGCTGTTCAGCGACCTCCTTCCCCTTGTTCGCTGGCCGTTGCTTCCTTTGATCGTCGTCGATGGTGAATGATGTTTCGACCAGGAAGTCTGCCAATGATTGAGCTTGCAGGGTCTTCCTCGTCCTATACTCTATATCAAACTCGGTCAGCTCAATACTCCAGTTGAGAAGACGACCAGAGCTTTCAGGACGGTGCAAGATTTTGCGCAGTGGGGCATTTGTATATACGACGATGGGATGAGCGGAGAAGTATGCTCGTAGCTTTCGTGCTGTAATGACGAGAGCGTAAGCGATCTTTTCCGCGTTAAAGTAACGGGTTTCAACATCTGACAAAGCTTTGCTGACGTAATAAACCGGCCTCTGTGTTCCTCCATCCTCCCTGACCAATACGGCGGCGACGGCCTTGTCACTCGCCGAGAGATAAACGTAAAGGTCTTCCTCGCTACGGGGCTTTGGAGGAGTGGTGGGAGCCAAGATATTCTTTCAAGCTGTTTGAGCAGTGGGAACATTCGTCCGTCCATTTGAAATCCTTTGCACCTCGGAGAGCTTTAAAAAACGGGAGTGATCTCTCAGCGGACTTGGCAATAAAACGACCCAAGGCCGCTACTCGTCCATTTAGGCGCTGAACCTCCTTGATGCTCGTAGGTTCGGCCATATCCATCAAAGCCTTGATTTTCTCAGGATTGGCTTCGATCCCCCGCTGAGAGAGCATAAATCCTAGGAACTTCCTGCAGAACTCCGAAACGCATTTAGCGGGATTGAGGACCATGTCGTTGGCTCGTAGGTTGGTGAATGTTTGTTCTAGGTCGTCGACGTGCTTCCTCTTTTTGATTTGACGACCATATCATCAACGTACGCCTCCAGATTGTCGCCGATCTGGTCCTTGAACACCTTATTTATCATCCTTTGGTAAGTGGCACCGGCGTTTTTAAGCCCAAAAGGCATCTTCGTATAAACGTAAGTTCCCCCCGCCGCTTGAAAAGCTGTTTTCGGAATGTCCTCCTCAGCCATCTTGATTTGGTGATAGCCGGAGTAGGCATCAAGAAAGCTTAGAGTAGTATGGCCGGCTACAGAATCGACGAGCTTGTCGATTCTCGGCAAGGGATAACTGTCCTTGGGACACGCCATGTTCAGATCAGTAAAGTCAACACACAATCTCCACTTCCCATTAGGTTTCTTCACCAGAACCACATTGGCTAACCAGGTTGTGAACCCAGCGTTCACGATGATTCCAGCACTTAGCAATTTCTCAATCTCTTGCTTTATGGCAATCTCCTTTTCAGTTGAAAAAACACGACACCTTTGTTCCTTGAATTTCATAGTAGGATTCACCCCAAGCCTGTGAACTGCCACGTCTTCTCTAATGCCTTTCATATCTTCTACTCTCCAAGCGAAAACGTCGAGGTTTTGTTTGAGTAGGGAGATTATCTCTTCCCTCTCCTCGGTGCGCAACCGAGACCCAGGTTTATTTTACGCTCGGGATAGTCGGGTGGATGACTAGTTCGAGTAGCTCGTCTCCGGCCCCCGTCCCGGGGCGTCGTCCCTAAAATCCATGGACTCGTGACGATCTCCTTAATTTTCCTTCTCGCTTACGGTGTCGAGATCCAGGTACCTCGTCGTCAATCGGCTTATCCCGAGTCGGCCCCCGATTCTTGGGCGGCGAAAGGTTGTGTTTACTGCGGCTTTGTCGTTGAAGAATACTTCGTCAAAATTTACGGATCTTCGACGCACTTGATCGTTGAGACGTTGGCGTACGAGGTCGTCGTTTCTTTGATGGATTTTGAGAGCTTCACATTGTGATTTGGGTCGTCTATTTCGATAGTCCGTTTCGCCTTTAGCACGTGCTCTAGGAATGCAGGGCCGTCCCAACACACATCCGACTTCCGGCACGTGAAGGAAATTTAACTCGTTGATGGGGAGCGAGGCGACGATCCCCAAAGCGGGCGACCCGGCGGCCAAGGATTGCATGATAATCAGCGACGACGTCGATCACTATGAAGGTTACGGTCTTGATTGTTCTCGAGGGTGTTCTCAGATATCAATGAGAGGCTGATTTGGCCTTTCGCATCTACAGATGATTGGTGAATCCTACAGACGACCTAAGTAAGGACTTAGGCGGCGTCGAGTAGACCCGTTCGTTGGTAGACATTGTAAAATAAGATATCCTTGGGCTGGCTCCGGTATCAATCAAGATTCTCAGTGACTCGCGATTATCAATGAAACCGGTATGACTAAGGTTTGTTGACGAGCTAATGGGTTGAGTTTGGAAGCTCGTAGGGAAAGAAACTTATGACGTCGTTTGGAATTTCGATTTACGGGGACGTGCGGGGCCTTCTTTAGATGGTAGATGGCGCTCTTAATCTGGTTCTTGCTCGTCTCCTCGAGAGATCACCGGGACCATCCCTTGGGTTCTGCAGGGCGCGTCGTCGTTAGCGGTCCGGTTGTGGCCGGCTGATGGTCCTTCCTTATATATTCCTCCGGTCGGCCAGGCGTCGATCCATCTTTGAATGATCTTTTTCAAACTAAAACATTCCTCGGTGTCGTGCCTTTGTCCCTGTGGTATTCACATGATACTTGTTCATGTTCTTATTTCCCTTCCGTTAGGAGTTCATGCTTGGTAGGGCCGAAATCAACGTTGCTCAAAATTTACGCTCTGGAAACGGTAAGTGGAGTGTACGACTCAGAAACTTTTTAAAGCTTTCGCTTTGTTCTTTCCTTTTTCTCCGCCTTATCCTTTTTGGACTTCGTCGCTTCGGCCTCGTCCATGAGACTTTCCCTCTGCTTTGTAACTTTCTTTCTTCGGCCTCGGCGACGGCGTGCGCCTTGGCATAGAGGTCTTTGCGAGACTTGGCGGGTGGACTTGGAGCTCGTAGTCCGGGGTAGAGGAAAGGACGCCGTATGCGAAGCAATTTATTATTTCTCTATCGGTTAGATCCTCGTCAATTTGATCTACCAATTTCTTAAACCTCTTGAAGTAGTTCATTGAGCTTTCGGTAGTTCCTTGGGATATGTTCTTTGAGGTCGTTGGCATCTTCTGACGCGGCTCCCAGCATGTGTAGGCAACCTTCCTAAAAACTTCTTCCTCAATCTGTTTCCAAGATTGATACTCCCCTTTGGTAGGCCTCTAAACCACCTCAGCGGCGTCGACGACGTGCTCGTGAGGGCCTTGCACGTGGCGTCGTCGTGGCCGGAAGCTTTGCCACCACGTACATACGTTGCCTCGAGGTGTAGTATGTGGTCCGTATGGCTGGTAGAGCCGTCGTATTGCTTAAGGTCGGGTAGTTTAAAGCACTGGTTCAGGGGTCCAGGTTTCCAACATCCGGGGAGCGAGGGGATTCGTAGTGCCGCCGTCGTCATCGAGTCGTCATTGTCCACTTTATTCTTTTTGTTCCTCAACTCTTCCGACTTGACGTTTCAACCTCAAAAATTCTCTGCATGTCTACCTCTCTGCTTAGGGCCATTTGGGGGATCCTATCTTGACGGGGCCCCAGGGTAACGGTATTAGGCAGTTGCCTCTCGGTGGGGAGCGGCGGAGTCTCGTCGTGAAATGGATCGTCCCACTATAGGCTGGGAGGTGGAGACGACCTATGAGATCTGGAAACCTCTCGTTCATGACGTGGAGATCGAGTTCTCTCTCTTTGGCTCGGCGCCGTTCATTTCTTAACGACGGAGTACGTAGGCGACCGGACGACTTGATTAGGATAGCTTCAAGATTTTCGACGACGAGCTCCACTGTGAGGCTACGCTTCCTCGGCTGCGTCGGCTAGCGTGATCGGGCTCCTTGGCTCCGTCTTTCATTGATGTGTTCCACTTAGGTCAAGGCGGGGCACAACTTGCTCGTTTCTGTGGCGAGTCCACTTGGCGACGACCGGCATTCTCTCTCTGGTTTCTTCTCCTCCTTCTGACGAGATTGTTTGATGGGATGCACAGGGAGCTTGAGGAGCGGCCATATGGATTAGCTCGTCCTGGATTTGCAAGAACTCCGAGGGCGTTAGCTCTCTGGCGAGGAAAGCTGCAGTCTGCCGTCGAGATTAGGGTTAGAAGGGACCTCCCTGCGTATACCTTGCGGTACTGTCTCGAGGCCTCCTTTACAGTGGAGGTCTCCTTTGGCGCTTGGCGAGCGGGCCTTTTCTCCTTCTCTGGCCGTTTGAAGGCACAGTATCAAACCGTCCCCGTGGCACTGGTAACCTTACGAGGTTAGGGTTCCCTGTAGGTGGCGAGGGTAGTCTAGGATTTTCTTCTTTGAGGTGGTACGCCCTCGTCTCGGTTGATTTCTTCGGTGTACTGTGTGACCATCGGACGCCCATTTTCCAAAATGCTCATTTTGTATTTACGCCAGGCGAAGATCAGCAACACGTTCAGAAGCTACGATGGAACCAATCCGATCGTCATGGGGAAAGCGTCAAAGCTTCGGTTCTTGTGTCCGGCGAATGATTGAGCTAGCTCGGATCTGCGGCCTGAAGAAATAAAGGGTGAAAGCTGGCGGGGTCTTCGTGACCCCTCGGCGTGAGAGTAAGATTATGGTGCGGAAATATGGTGCAAATCTTGCGGAGTGTGTGAGTATGGAAATATGCGGTAAGGGGCATTACCTTTTTCCATGTTATTACTCTGCTTATTTATAGTTGGAAAGGTGGTATTAGGGTTTTCATCGGAAGCGGTTGGATTGGATTGATGCCGGTAGTGGGATCGGCTCCATCTCCTAGGTGTACACGTGTCGCGCCTAGGTATTGGTCCGATCTATGTAAGGACAACTGACACACGACATCGATAAGTAGTTTGCCTTATAAGGGAAAGTCGACCTACGTACCTTTTGTAGTTATTGCTTGAATGCGTGATTGCACGTATAACAAGGCACTTGTATGGCAGTGCGTCATTATCCCAAATTAGCTAATTAATCAAGCTTGTTGAGGAAGCTTAATAGAGGAGACGACACGGAGGCATGTACGTCCGGGTGGGTCGTCTCCGAGGTATGACTCGTCGAGAGAGAGTTAGCGGATTGACGACGACAGTCGTTGAACGACGACGAGCAGCTCATTGATGACGACGCTTACTCTTGGAAGAGTGCCCGAGTGGGGTCGAAGGAAGGCTCGTCCGATCGAAGGACGAGTGCCGGTGGTGTGTCGACGGGCTAGAAGTTAGCCGCTTCCATTAATGATCTGATGGCTCGTCGTTTGGATGGGCACGGTAGGCTCGGTGGCGGCCGGCGCGACAAATGTTAGACGAGCTATGGTCCAAGGCCTTGATCCGATTCTTTGTGGTTGGTCCCTTGATGGGCCTATTGGGCCCCCAGGCTCGTAGTAAACGTTGGGCTCGGCCCATCACAGATTATTCCGTTCAAGTAGTATAACATTTTTATGTGACAAACTAAAAAAATATATATACTCCCTCACTCCCATACCTACGTTACATTTTGCCATTTTGGGCATTTCAAACTTACGTGCACATTTTTTAAAATGGAAAATAATTCTTACTATTCCCTCCACTCATTCTCTCTCCTACATTATTTTAATACTCACAACACCATTATAATTTATTATTCCCTCCACTCATTTTCTCTCCTATTTTACTTTTACACTTCAACACTTTCTCAATTATTCAATTTCCTTAATTTACGTGCAAAACACCAAGTGTGCACCTAGGTATAGGACGGAGGAAGTATATAACAATTTATTTTTAGTAGTATCTCATTGTATATACGTATTAGGTATTGGGTAAGTCTCTTTATATTGAGACGTACAAAAAGAAAATTAGTCTATTTTATATTGTGATGGAGGGAATATATATTAGCAAAATTAAAAGTTTAAAAAGTGCAACATGTTCACTATTATTTTATTATGGATAAATATAAATAGAGTTTATCCATCAATTTTTTATTTTATGGAGGCAATATCTACATTCTGAATAAGGTTTTTGAAATTGAAATCTGTTTTGATGGACCAAAAATTTAACAAGGTTGAATAACTTGGAGCGTATTACTCAAACACACATAAATGTGTAATATAGAGAGTGAATGCCGAATTTTCAACTCTACATGAGGAAATTCGTGACTCAACCTCTTAAACTTCACATTCACAGGAGATGTTCAGTAAATTTTTTATTTTGATTTTTTGAATTTCCGCTCTCTCTCTCTCTCTCTCTCTCTCTCTCTCTCTCTCTCTCTCTCTCTCTCTCTCTCTCTCTAGATCCAGAAATATTTGAGATTTGAAGCTTGTACGTTAGTCGGATTTTACATATTGTATAAAATGTAAATCTTTTGATAAAAGATGTAACACATTTTTACACTTTTACGTCAAATGTTTAAAGTCTGAGCTTTCACATTAAAATCAATTGATGTGAAGCGAAGCTCCAACACGCTCCCTCACGTGTAATGGGCTTTGACAAAGCTTACAACGTGAAATTATTAATTGGGTGGCGCAGAGTAACATCGTGGGTCCTTGAACCTACACTTGTAATTTATCTGCTCTAATATCATCTTAAAGTTTGAGGTTTCATAACGAAAGTGACTCATGATCTTTATATATTATATGCAAGGATTGTTAATTTCCGATTTGTGATAATATTTCCAACAAAATGTAACACACAAGATATAAAATGTAATGTATTTTACTAGAAAATTATAAAATACAATTAATTTTAGAGTGCGTCTGGGGAGAAACGCGTTTCTCCGTCGCGTATGGAGAAACGGGGCTTGTTATGTCGCGCGACATAAGTAGCCAGTTTCTGGATATCCTTAGCAAAACGGATATCAGAAGCTTTGAAATGGATATCCGTGAAAGCTTTGTAAGGATATCCAGAAACCAAGTATTTTTAAGATATCTTTTGCTGTGCCTTCCTGATATCTCGAAACTTACATTGAATATGGATATCAGGAAGCTTTGTAAAGGATATCAGGAAAAATATTTGATTTACGAATATCCTTTCAGAAACACGGATATCGCACCAAAGTTCGGATATCCTTTTCAAAGTTGCGGATATCGAGGAAGTTAATGAAGTGATATCCAGGTTTTTGTGTTAGGTATGTCGCGCTGACATGTGCCCCCAGTTTCCATAAGCGACGGAGAAACGCGTTTCTCCCCAAATTTTGTTTTAATTTTATTGTAATATATTTATCTAACGTAAAAATTTAACTGATGTACAGTCGATCGAACAACTTAACTATCAGGAAAGCTTTTGAATCTAACATGGGAACCGTTAAATTGGCATGTGATTATAAGAATGAAGGGTGGGGATGGGTTTTGATGTTGTGGTTTACGCTCCAGGTCCTGGCTGGTATACTTTTGCTCCTCGTGTGATATCTGTAAATGTGAATTTAATTGCGAATATATTCTCTTCTTTTTTAAAAAAAGTGTTTTTTTCACTTTTTCCTTATACTCACAATTTTGCAAGTTGGCCTCATAGAAACACATAATTCAATTTAGTGTTCAATTTTAATAATTGCGATTATTTTCAATTTCTGATGCTATTTAGACTTTTGATTATTACCACTTCCTTTGCTATCTCTCTAAAAAAAAAAAAATTAATTTTTATAATCAACTCAATTTAACTCTGATTATAATATTATAAAATATATTTAAAAAATTTGTTGATGATATTTTTAATAATTAACAATACTAAGTTTTAGAATTGCATAAAAAATGAATTGATATAAAATTATGATGAAAATTCAATTACATTGATAATAAAAATCAGAGTGAGACTATCAAAATAATAGGTATCATGTTTGTCACAAATGTATGAGGTTTGAAACTTCAATGTTTTTTTAATATATATGTATATATATATATATATATATATATATATATATATATATATATATATATATATATATATATATATATATATATATAATTTACGATATTTGTGAAATGAAATCATATTAAAATTGTTTATGATCCTTTTTTTTTCTTTCTAAGAAAATAATATTCGGTATACAAAATGTGATTAAAAAAAAAAAAACATCGTGAAATTTTTAAATTATTAATTATTGAATGATGAGACTATTAATTGTGTAGGCAATTAATTACTAACAATAAATTTTATGTGGCCTAAATTTATAATCGTGCCCAATTCACTCCTCTCTGAAGGAGATATGATTATCAAGCCAATAAGCTTTAGTTCACAAGACATAGACCCTTGCCTTTTTTTACGTTCAAAATAATAATAAAACTATGTAACCCTTAAATATAATACAAGTTACAATTTGGAATAGTAAAGTTGGTACCTTAAGTTAAGGAGTGAATTAGAAGAACAAAATGTCCAAAGTTATAGTTAATAAGTCAAATATTTTGTCTGACGCGTTTTTGGATAAAATTCATGTTCCTAAATGTGTCTTATTAGGCAACTGAAAAGGGGTTCCAAAACAACCTCACTTCAAAGTTTATGTAGTATACAAATTTGTTTGGAGGTGCAAGTATTTTGAATTTATAAACTTTAACCAACAAACAAATAAGTATGAGTTGGTCTTATAAAAAACTAGTTTTTTGTTAAGATAAGGAAAAACGTGTTTTCAAAATAAACGGTGACAATTTTGTAATTACTGGCAACCATGTTCAAAATAAACGGTGGCATTTTCGTAATTAATGATTCCCCCGTTTATGCCAGTGTGTGTTTAACAAACTGCCAGTGTGACAAAGTGTCAGTTCATATGTAACAAAGTGCCATGCAGGTTTAACAAAGTGCCGGTGTAAAACCGGTAATCGACACTTTATTAAACCGACACCGACACTTTTTACACCTGACATTTTTAAATACATGAACCGGCACTCTTCACACCGGCACTGTTACACTAACACTCGGCACTTTGTTACACTAATATTTTCTTGGCTCTCAAAAATACAAGCACTGGCATTCAAAAATACATGGGTGGCATTTGAAAACACATTTGCGGCACTCAAAAATGCATATACTAGCACTCAAAAACACTGATAATTATTTTTGCTGATATTCAAAAAAACATGAACTGGCATTCAAAAAAACATGGACTGACATTCAAAATTACAAGAACTGGCATTCAAAAAATACATTGACACTCAGTTACACACTTACTAGCACTCTATTATAAACTAACGGGCACTCAATTATACACCAACGGGCACTTGATTATACACTAACGGGCACTTGATTATACACTAACGGGCACTCAATTTTACACCAACGGGCACTCTATTATACACTAACGGGCACTTGATTAAGCACCAACTGGCACTCTATTATACCCTTTCTCTCTCTCTCTCTCTTATATTCACCTAAACCTACAGCAAAATGGAGGGAAGTGAAGCAGAACAAAGTCAGGCGGAGAGAGGGAACAGCCGGACAAACCAAAACTCGGTGCCGTCGTCTTCTTCATTTTCTTACCTGTTGTTCTTGAAAGTAATTTTAAACCTCTCTTATCTCTCATATTCTACGATTGAATGATTTTGGATTCTGAAGAAGATTATTGGATGAATCCGTCTCCAATCGGACAGAGTAGATCGGAGATGGATTTGTTAGATGCTTTGATTTGTTCACCCACCCTCTCGGAATTAGGTCGCCGGTTAATTTAGAGGGAGAGTGAAGGTGAGGAAGATGATCTGAGGAGCGGCAATGGAGGAGCGGCATTGGAGATTTGCGTTTAGAGAGATGAGAGTATCCGTCTAGAGAGAGAGAGGAGAGAGAGCGCTGCCTTTTATATGCTATTGGAAAACACGTTTTTTGTTAAGCTTAACAAAAAACGCGTTTTTTGTAAGTTTTTGGCAATAAGTATTGACATTTTATACAATCTAATAATATTTTTTATGTTGAATAATGCTAAGAATACAAAATGTTCGCAAAATCTTATTAATAAAAAAAATTAAGAGTTGGTTTTATGAAAAATGTGCTTTTTCTACTGAGTATAGGATAAACGTGTTTTTTAATCGGGCATGAATCATACCGATGGTATTTTTGTAAATAAACGTCACCTTTTTTAAAATACGCGATTACATTTTTGTAAATAACCGTAACTTCGTGTGCGCTGCGCAATGAGTGCCTGCATTGGTTAGAAGTAGCGTTAACACATGTACCTGGCACTCAAAAATATCAATGATGGCATTAACGATATAGCCAACATTAGTTAGAATAAGTGACAACACGTGTACCTGACACTCAAAAACACTGACACTGACATTAAACTGGTATAGTAAGCATTAGTTACAAGGAGTGTTAGTTTATGTTTTTACTAGTATATGTGCTTTACTAGTAACAGTTATTGGGTGTGACGCCAAAACTGTGATTTGGATGAATGTCATCTGAAGAGTGCCAACACATTTACGAAAGAATGCATGTGATAATTTAAGTAGTGTCAACATCAAATTTAACGACTGTCAGCTTAATTTGATAACCTGCAGTATTTACGAAAATGTCATCGCGCACGTTTTTTATAAAACATCAGTTTAATTACAAATTGCCATCGCCCATGGTTTAAAAGCACATTTTTCCTAATCCTATGAAAAAACGCGTTTTTTCAAAATTTTGTAAAAAAAAATAATAATTAGCATTTATTGATTGATGTTGAAATCATTTAACACATGAATACACAATTTAAATATTCGATCAATGAATGAAGGTCAACTAAAATTTTATAAGTAAGATTTTGTGAACAACATTATTATTGTACTCCCTCTGGCCTCAATTATTAAAAAAAAAAACTAATTTCGCACATATTAATAAAGTAGTTAAATTAATTTAGTTGTCTTGATTTTACGACAAAAACATGTAAAAACTATTTCTAATGAGGGGTAAACGAGATTTTTTCAAAAATTGATCCCCTTGGCATGAAAGGCTCCAAAAGAAGCGACTAAAAACCTAAACCTACTTCCTATTTATTAGAAAGTGTTAGCATTGATTACTTACTTTGAAATTGCATGTGTGGTATGGTGGGGTAACAATTAGCCGGCTATTAATAATTCAAAATTAGGCACCCAAGTATAAAAACTATAATTAATTAATCCTCTTCCAACAACCTTAAATTATGGAAGAACATTTCACATTGACCCTAAAGGTGATTTATTTGAGTATTAATTTAGTTAATCCACTTCTTAGTTATCTCTTCCCTTCACCCTTTTAAGACATCCAATTATGAATTATCCCTTCCCTTCACCAAAATATATTGAATGTAATAGTAATTATGATTTGACGTAGTATCTGAAAGAGTATGAATATACTCTTGAAATATCTTTTTGATTTTTGTAATTATGGTTTACATATTTTACATAAGAAAAGTTTTAGATATAGAAATTAGTTGTCTAATAGCTAACTATTTTATTTAGATATGTTTTGTATTTTATTAGGTATATTTCTCAAGGAAGGACTCTTGGGCTGATAAAGGAAAGAAGAATCTTTTGTAAATAATGAAGAGATTGACGAGTCCTTGTTGAAGAAAGATTATTCTCACTATATAAAGAGGCCGCACATATTATTCATGATCACGAATTTTAGAGAAACAAACGAAGTTAATATATTTTTTTGAGTCTTTGTTTCTGTGTCTTAAAGTTCAGATCATTGAATCTTCAAGACTGTTTTTTTGTTTAGTGTTCTTAAGTTAGAACGGCTTTTGTCTTTTCGTTCTATTTGTTTTCTTTCATTGTAAGTTTTCTTTACAACTTGTTCTCAACAAGGTTGTATTTTATGAAAATTTTTCAGCAAGCATAGTCTTGCTGAAGTGGTTAAATTCGTTATTATTCCGTTGCATTTAATTCTGTTTATTTAAGTTATTTTCTGAAAAAAAAAACTGTTTGCTTTGTTGTGTTGACACTTGTGTGCACAACTGTACACACAAGTCTATGCATAACTAGTTACAGTCCTAGCTACAATTCTTTCAGTATCACCGTCTAATCCAATGAAAATATTGTGATTAGAAAAAAAAGGGAAAATAATAAATAATGGATATTTAAAATTATTAACCTCAATGGGAAAGTTGAATATTGGTATATGCCAACGCCAAAACAAAATGAAAAATAGAGTGTTATAAAATTGGTTGTTTTTTATTATTTTTGAAACATAAAATAAAAATAAAAATATCAATGTCGATTGAGCTAAAGTTCTTTTCAAAATATAGTACATCAAAAAGGAACATATTTGCCCTCTTTCTTCTTTCTCTACTTTATCAATTTGTGATGCAACGGAAATAAAAAATAAACAACTATTTCCATGAGAAATTTCTAGAAACATGCCTATAACGACTTCAAGATTTTACAGATGTGAATAAATCCTAAGAAAGTAAAATATATTGATAAAATTGCTACAAACCATGACCTACAAAAGTATTTATAGTTTGAGTAGGTCTGCTGAGAAACGCGTTTTTTCGTCGCTTGTGGAGAAACGGGGCTTGATTTGTCGCGCGACATACATAGCCAATTTCTGGATATCCTATTCAAAGCTTCTGGATATCCAGAATATTGAATATGGATATCCAGAAGCTTTGAAAAGGATATCCAGAAACTAAAATATTTTTTCTGGATATCCTTTCAAAAAAACTACGGATATCCGAGAAACATTGAATATGGATATCAGGAAGCTTTGGAAAGGATATCAGAAAAATATTTTGGCTTCCTGACATCCTTTCAAAGCCTTCCTGATATCCATAGCAATGTTCTTGATATCCTAAACCGAGGAAGCGATATCCATTGTCTGCTGCAAGCCAAGATGTTGCCACACAAACCAAGCCCCGTTTCTCCATACGCGACGGAGAAACGCATTTCTCCCCAGATTTTGTGTTATAGTTTAAACAATCAAAAAATCTAATTAATAGAAAATAAGCAAAAAAATAAATCCCAAAACAGACAAAAATTCCAGAAACCTGTTTCAATGCCAAGATTCGGTTTTTATAACCCCTAAGTCGAGGGGCGAAGCTCAATGACTTTGTCCATATAGAATTTCGTTCGATTTGATATAATATGCGCTTTGTAATTCATTTGAATTTAAAAGTTATGCAATTTTGAAGATTTGTCAACCAGACTTGAATTCTTTTAAAACCATATGTTTGTATATAAAAAAATTTGAGACCGGGAACGAACCCTTTAGAGTCGAAAATGTATCTATAACATTGCTCTTTTGTTGATTGATATGTTGGGATATAAGTCCTTGGGATATAAGTTACCTATTAGAATCAACACCACCTGCTAAAACTAGCTTGTTCAAATGTTATAATAATGACGGAAAGATTATTTTAGGAGAGAGAGAGAGAGAGAGAGAGAGAGAGTATAATCTCCTTGGGATTTTTCGGAAATCAATTTGAATGGTGGGGGCCTATAAATGTGCAAGAAACTGCAAATGGCCGTCCGTCTCATTCGTCTCTTTCCTGACAGCTATTTCTCCCGCCCAAAAGAGGAATCATCAACTTAGTTCGAAAATTGCAACATTGCATGTCAATTCTTAGACATTGTCTTCATATGGACATGGATTCTTTCTTTACATCTTTTCTTAATTTAAGCAAACAGTTTAATATACAAATGCTTGCTTGATTAGTTAAATATTCAGAATCACATTTTTTCACTTATCGATCGATCGATGTAATATGTACCATAATTCAGGGCCGCAAGCCCTATTTCTGGATCAAATTTTCGGTATCAAATTTTTGATTTTGATACCTAGCTATGAAACAAGTACCATTGTCTTACTTATTGATCGATGTAATATGTACCATTGGTTAAGTCACAAATTTTATGACCATTTTCAATTATAAGTATCTTTAAATTATAGGATGTTTATATTTTTTATAAAGTTACTAATTCATCCATTATAAACACCCAATGACCTTTATTTCGCATAATAGAGGACATGAAATAAGATTTTTGATTTACTGTAGGAAAGGAAGAATGGTGGATCAACGAGACTCAAAATCTCTATTATTGTTTATATTTTGTGACTTCTAATGTTTAAATTACATTGTCTCGTTTATTAGTGCAATTTAAACCGAAAACTGTAGTCGCTATTGAGTGTCAAAGTTGGGAGGCCCCACTTCTAGATCAATGGACACTTCTTCTTGTTAATATTTCAAGTTTTCAAGTCTAGCTAGTGTGACTTATAAATAACTTAATCATGTGGACATATGATGATGGAAAATGGTTTCTCCATAGCCTCCGGTAGTAGGTCGTACAGCCAACTGTTGCATAGAAATGGAATGACAAAAAAAAATACCCTTTTTGAAGGGGAATCTAAAATATACATGGAAAAGGTCAAGTGTAGGAATGGTGGAGGAGAGACTAAAAGCCATAGTGAAGGGTCGGTGTGATCTTTGTCCCACAACCTGCCATCAAACAGCAACATTGACCCCCTAAAAGTAACCCCCCATCTCTGCTGCCAATTCATGGAACCCTAGGCAAAATCTTGTTTATTTCAAAAATATAAAATAATATAATAATTAAATTAGGATCAATAATCTAATGAACAAGCCGTTTGCATGGCTGATTTGCAGATATGTTGCCGCGGCTGATTTACTGAGAGGTTTTGCGATTGATTTATGTCGGCATCTCTTATTTTTAATGCATGCACAATAGAGATTAAATTAAATGAGCCGAATAAGTTGCTAATATAACCCAACTCCGCATTAATCTATCGTAAAAGTAGCACTTTAAAACGGTAGAAATTGCGTTTGGTGAAATTTGAGCTCTTAATCACTCTCATGAATAGTGACATCAGATACCGATTGAACTATAACTCTTTGACTAAGTCCACATTAATCACTATAGCGTAACATCTTTGTTATCGCAACAATATCAACATTACTATTACAACAATTCAACTTCTTAGCAAGCACACATTCTCCCTCCATTTCTCTCAACTTTTCATAGTAGAAAAACCCTACATATAGCTCCCTTCCACTCATATCACAAAATGACATTTATTTTCAAAAGAGAAAAGGAAAAAAATCATGCCACCCTAGCTAGCATCTTCACTAGTTGCTTTCATTATGCCTTATTTTTGTCATTTTATCCTTTTCTAATAGAATGCCAAGAATCAAGTTTATCTCTAATTTGCCTCAATCATAGTAATGATCATATCATATGAACATGAACTACATATTAGGGTTAAACAACAATTTATGATCTCGATCCTATACATTTTGGCTTTGAATCTCTTATGGGGGCTTGAACTAGTCAAACTTGCCTAAATATGTGTATTCAAACCAATGACTCTGACATATATATGGACCAATGATCAACATCAACTTCAATGAGGATTATCTCCTAATTTTGAGCATAACACAAAAATAATGATGAGCAAGGTTGGAGGTGAAAGAGAACTCCTTATGTTTGTTTTAAACATTTAATTTGCGTAAAATATTGACTTGTCAAATGAGACTTATATCGTATTGCAGTTTGTTTTGATGATAGTCACGAAAACAAACTCTTGATTAATGAGATTGTGAAATAATTTACATTCATTCGAGGCATTGAAATGCTTTGTATATATATATATATATATATATATATATATATATATATATATATATATATATATATATATAATTAAAATCAAATTTGGTGGAATTGAAAGTTGAAAAAAAGTTAGGACTAATATTACAAAGTGGAGGATTTATATAATCTTGAAATAGACCCATAGAGGCTGCAAGAATAATTTTCTTTAGCCAAAGGTCTGATAACATCCCCCCACCTACAAAGCTAGTATTCATAATTGACAAGAAAAATTATATACTCCCTCCGTCCCATACCTACGTGCACACTTTTTATTTTGGGCGTCCCAAACCTTCGTGCACATTTCCTAAAATGAAAAGGAATCTTTACTATTCCCTCCACTCATTCTCTCTCCTACATTATTTTAATACTCACAACACCATTATAATTTACTATTTCCTCCACTCATTCTCTCTCCTATTTTATTTTCACACTCACAACACTTTCAATATAATACTCTCTCCTTAATTTACGTGAAAAGTCAAACTAGACACCAAGGTCCGGGACGGAGGGAGTATATATTTATTTTCTAGCTCATTACTCTGTCCTTTCATTATAAATAAAATAGAGTATTTTATTTTATCTATTTTAAAATAAATATTAATATTTTAGTTAGAAAAATAATTTATAATCTAATATTAGCATGATGAATGTAATATAAATAAGTAAAATATATATTTAAATAATTTAATAAATAAATTGTATTTGTTGTAACAGATCTATATAGAAGATAGAAAATAAATCAATAACACAACACAACGATATACGTGGTTCACCAACTTGGCTACGTTCACGGGTAGAGGGCAAGAATATTATTATCAACTGACAATCACCAAATACAATCTCTAATATAATACACGAATTCTTGATCAAAAGAATTAACAACTGTGCAAACCCTATATCTAGAGAAACAGAGAGATAAAAAACCTTTAAAACACCTAAAATTATTGATTTCTATAACACTAGAAATTATATCCTTAAAACTACTAGGGAATAGATATTATTTATACTTCATATTTCTAACCTTGCAAGGTTTTAGAATCATGTACCTAATCTGTCGTTGATCAGACCCAATCCGCACTATGGCGCGATCACCCCTGTATAGGGCGTGATCGCCCCGTCCGCCCAAACAGGCACCGCGCGATCGCCACTTTCTAGGAAGCGATCTCCCCAAAATTTCAGAAACTTCATGCGGTCGCGCTCCTTGCCTGGCGCGATCGCTGTATAGGTGCTGTCACGAAAATTACCGATTTGCCCCTTGTTCAATTCTTTAAAGTTGTTCGCAAGATATATGCCATCAAACCCAACATTATTAACATTTATTATGAGACATAGTAATTTTATTAAGGAATTAAAATGATTTTTTGTTATATTACTAGTACATGCTCGTGTTCAAGGACATGGGTTTTTTTTTTTTTTAATTTAATTTTTTTAAGGGCAAAATGGGAAAGAAATAAATGTATAAGGGCAAAATGAAAAATTCGCCGCTTGACACTATTCATAGTACTCTAGCGCTCCTTCCCTCATTTATAATATAGATTGTTAATTTGGAAAAAGGAAAAATAAAGTGAAGTGGAGGTAGTAATGGAGGCCCAAGTTCCGAAAGAGATTGATGACACACTGAGGGTAAGTGGGGCTTAGCCCTTTTATAAGCGTCTCCTCATGATGTCAAATTGCGCGTCTACTTCACCAATCAGAGCCTGCCAAGTCTCATTATTTCAAAAAAAAAAAATATTTAATCTATTATTACAAAAAATAAGCAAAATAAAATAAATACAAGAAAAAAAGTTGGTAAAAAAATAAAAAATAAAACACATGGCTCTTTTTACCTATCCATATCCTAGACAATGGTGAAATCATTATATTTTAAATACCAAACACAAAATATTTATAATAAATCATTATATTTTAAATAATTGAAAATAAGCAAAAATAAAAGAAATATTCCCTTTGCCTCAAATGAATATATATATAAAAAAATCAAATTTACTCTTGATTAAAAGCAAATTTTTTTTCTACTTTATTAGTTTTTTTTTTCGATCGTAGTTTATTAGTTTTTGCTTTGATCATTGACTTATTTTATTTTTATAAAAAAGTTAATACAATCTTGTCATTGTTCATATTGTCGTTTATATAAATTGATTAAAGCATATTTTCTTGTTCCTTTTTTCATCACTTTGTGGAGGATAAAGAAGTATTTCTCAAGAAAAAGAAATAGCAAAGGGACCCTATGTATGCTTTCTAATTTTCAATTTCAAATAAGCCAAGTAATTTCGAAAAAGAAACAGAATAAAACAAATCTAAAGACTTAAAGAGGTAGATAAGTATGAAATGAGAATAATTATGAATTTTCTAATTTCTAGATGTCACATGTTTCCTTGTTCAATTCTTTTCTTTTTGACAAGTAAATAAACATGTAAAAAAAACCCATTTTAAAAAATAATAATGTAAAAGCATTTTAACACTTGTAAGTGTTATTTTTATTATAAATTTAAGTCATTATTAATTAAAAAACCCATTTAAAAAAATAATAATGTAAAAGCAACTCCGTTTTTGAGACAGTGTGTACATGTCATCTTTATCACATTCGACATGAGAGAGAAAAAGATAATCAAATATTACCGTTAATTATTCATGCATTCTTACTGTTTGATTGACTATAGTAAGTGCAATTAATCATTTATAAAACACACATTATGTGTGTGATAAGTAATCTCTAAACTAAAATTCTTTATCCTGCAGGTTTCAAGTGTTCTTACTGTTCTTGATTCAAAGAAAATACGTTTAGAATTTCGTAGCAGTCTAGTCTGATGAGTACTGGATCTCAGAAATTCGATCTTTTTTAAAGGGTAAAATTGCCATTTCAAATTACATACTCCAACAACAACCATTCATTATTTATGCGATCATATCTCGACTGTTGATGTAATCATCTGATTTTATACATTCGGACTATACCGATCCCAAATCCATTATTCATCATAAAGAAAAAAAAATCTGTTCGGGACAGCTTTATTAGGTAAACATCCCTTTTCAAACAATAGTGTACAATGCATATTATTTTTGCTTAATTACTTCTTAATTAATATTAATTAATAATATTAATTACAATTTTGATTTTTTTTTTCTTGTTGTTTGTGCACTATAAATTAAATATTCTAATTAACTAATAACCTCAGATTTTTTCTTTCTGGAGGGTCCCTTAATCAAGCTACTTAGGCTCCTGCTAAGGCCCTCATGAGCTCCTTTCACTAATGGAAGTTGGACTTCTTAAGAGCAGAAAGTTAGGCAAGATAATGATAAAGATGAAGAAAAAGAAGAGGCTATTTTTGCCCTACAAATAAAGTTTAATCTTGAGCTAACAATTAATTAACAAAGTATGATCTTGAAGAAAAACATATAGAGATTAGACATATTTTTTTTTGTTGTTCTTGTCGTTTGTCTTACATCATCAAAGTTAATTATATTTCCCTTTTCGTAATAAATGTTGTATTTCTTTTTTGTCCCGTTTCAAGTTTCAAAATGAATATCGCAATTTCATATAAAGAAATAAACATAATGCGAATTTACTAATCTCTCCGTCCCGAAGTAAGGTTTCTAGTTTTACTTTACATGAAAATTAAAAAAAAAAGTAAATATTGTGAGTATTAAAAATAAAATAGGAGAGAGAGTGAGTAAAAAGTTTTTGTTGTTAGAATAACAAGTCTCATAATCCATTTTAAGTAATAAAATAACTAAAAACTTTACTCTGAACAGACTAAATATAAAAATAAAAACATTATTACTCTGGGGGAAAGAGGGAGTATTATACAAACAATGCAAAATCAAGTAAAACACAACTTTTAAAAACATTGACAAATCAACTTGATATTTATTATACAAACAATGCAAAATCAAGGATTAGTAAACAATAAAGGAATAATAAGTTTTTTTTTTTGTTTTTTTGTTTTTCTCAAGTCTATTTTTGTAATAAATGTTCTATCTCTAAGTACTAATACAAAAATACTAGGGTTGAGTTGGTAGATATATTGATTGCATTTCACTTATATTATGGACCGATCAAGTTTAACTTGATACATAAAAATATGTACCATTACCAACCGACTAAGTCGGTATACCAATTTAGTTGGTACGGTTGGTACTCGACTGCTACGGTTGGTACTAGACTATGTCAAATGTAGAATCAAAATACAAAAAGTATTACATTATCTTCAAAACAAACTATAACTCATATACAATCTGACCCAATAAAGACATTTTGCTTAAATTGGGAGTCAAATAAAGTGAATTACTACTCACCAATGATGAAGACGGTGATACTAATGAATCAAAATTGAGGAAAATAAAGATCAAAGACATTTTAGAAAGAGAAAATGTGAAGACAAGAAAGAAACCCCAAATCCCTATATGTAATCAGTAAAGAACAAGAATAAGATTCAACTGAATACAACTTTGGTTAAATTCATTAGAAAAGAGAAATTGAGAGAGAGAAGTACATATTTTGTTCCAGACAAAAATCGAGACTGGTGGGATTGAGGCAAATCACCGGAAGAGAGAAAGAGACTTGTGAGAAATGAGAATAAAGAAAGTAAACAATCAAATTAGCGATAAAATAAAAGGAAATATTATTATTATTATTATTATTATTATTATTATTATTATTATTATTATTATTATTATTATTATTATTATTATTATTATTATATATATATACATATTTAATATTTATGTAAATTAATATTTTTAAGAACTATAATATGTAATGGGTATAACAACCAACATTAAATTTATTTATCGTGTACCTACCAATTATACAGCATTAGTACCGTACCAACATTTCGGTATACCGATTTTCACGTACCATTATAATTGATACAGTTGATAAACAAGTTGGTTGATACGGATTTAAAATTTTCGTCGGCCCTAAAAAAATACTAAAAAATACTCCCTCCGTCCCATTATTTACTTCACCATTTTGGCTTCGGCACGCAAATTAAAAAATGAGTGGGAAGAAAAAATGTTGTGAGTGTAATTTGAAAATAGGAGAGAGAATGAGTGGAGGGAATAATAAATTATAATGGTGTTGTGAGTATTAAAATAATGTAGGAGGGAGAATGAGTGGAGGGAATAGTAAAAATTCTTTGTCAAAAAAAGAAAGGTGAAGCTTTCAATGAGACACCCAAAATGACAAAAAGTGAAGTTATTAATGGGACGGAGGGAGTACAACAGAATATTGTGTGTACGGTTTACCCTACATGCAAAGTTTGATGTCGACCAAAAATTAGCAAGCCAAATCATAAGTATACAAATCACTTTTCACTTCCATTATCTATAAATTAGTAGTCTTAATTATTTTATTTTTTAATGTTAATTTAATTAAAAATTCGTCAATTCTTATTGTATTAATATCGTAATTTAAGGACTCCCTAAGTGTAACAAATATTGTGGTACTTACGAGAACTTCTGAATATTTTTCTAAGTAAATAGTCCTCCCTTTGTTCCGGTACTAGTATTATCTTATCTGTGTCACTGGCACGGTGACAGTACATAAATTAAAGAAATGATGAAGTCGTCTTTCCAACAAAAATCTTCAGGTACTCGTTATCCTTTGTCACACTTTGTCAATTGCACTAAATTTTCTTTGGCACATCGTTGTTTTTTGGCTGCCATTAACTCAGGTGTTGAGCCGAAGCATTTTGGTGAAGCGGTCAAATATCCTAAATGGTGTGAGGCTATGAAGAAAGAGCTTGATGCTCTTGATCAGAATGGTACATGGGAATTGGTGGATGCTCCTGTAGACAAGAAAGTGATTGGCAACAAATGGGTTTACAAGATTAAGTACAACGCAGATGGGTCAGTTGAACGATACAAGGCCCGGTTGGTGATCTTGAGAAACCGTCAGGTTGAAGGAGTGGACTTCAAGGAGACTTTTGCACCCACAATAAAGATGGTTACAGTACGAGTTTTTCTCTCTATCTTTGCAGCTTCGAGGTGGGAGCTTCATCAAATGGACGTTCACAACGCTTTTCTGCATGGGGATCTAAGTGAGGATTTGTATATGAAGGTTCCAATGAGACACCCAGCTTCATCTTCTGGCAAAGTTTGCAAACTGAAGAAATCATTATATGGCTTACGACAAGCTCCTCGTTGTTGGTTTGCAAAGCTTTCCGTGGCACTAAAGGAGTACGGGTTTACTCAATCATGTTCAGATTACTCTCTCTTTTCTCTTCAGACTTTCGCTGCTGAAATTCATGTGTTTGTGTATGTTGATGACTTGGTTATTAGAGGCAATGATTCGACTGTAATTTGTCGTTTCAAAGCCTATCTCAGTCGTTGCTTTCACATGAAAGATCTTGACCGACTTAAATATTTTTTGGGTCTTGACGTAGTAAAACATCCGGATGGCATCTTCCTTTCTCAGCATAAGTATACGCTCGACATTCTTTCTGAAACTGGACTTCTTGGAGCTCGCCCGGCTGATACTCCTATGGAGCAAAACCATAGGTTGGCCCTCACTGAAGATGATGCTTTACGTGATCCTGAGGCTTATCGGCGTCTTGTAGGACGTCTTGTAGGACGTCTTATATATCTCACCATCACACGATCGGAACTTTCATATAGTGTGCACATTCTGGCACAGTTTATGACCAGTCCTAAGATAGCTCATTGGCATGCGACTTTGCGTGTTGTACGATATCTTAAAGGTTATCTCGGCCAAGGTATTCTTCTTCTTGCAACTTCTAATCTACAACTTCATGCTTATTGCGACTCGGATTGGGCTAGTTGCTCGCTTTCTCGTTGCTCCCTTACTGCCTATTTTGTGTACCTCGGTGATTCTCCAATATCTTGGAAGACCAAGAAGCAGACTACCATTTTTCGTTCATCGGCTGAAGCCGAATATCGATCCATGGCTAATGCTACATGTGAACTCAAATGGCTTCATAGTCTGCTTGATTCCTTTGGCATTCTTCATAAGACTCCTATGACTCTTCTATGTGATAGTCAGTCAGCTTTACATATGACCCAAAATCCTGTTCATCATAAACGTACAAAGCATATTGAAGTTGACTGTCACCTTGTGTGTGATGCTATTCAGACAGGTGTCATCACAACTCGCAAGGTTCACACTTCCACTCAACTGGCTGATGTTCTCACGAAAGCTTTGAATGGTCGTCAGTTTCAGATCTTACTCGACAAGTTGGGTGTGTGTGATCTACACTCTCCAACTTGGGGGGGGGGTGTTAACATATTGACGAGATTTGTCAATATCTTTTCCATGTTAATAGATGTAAATTAGTTAGGCTAATATTCTCCTAATATAATTATAGGAATTTGATAGATTTGATAGAATTTGGTAGAGATAGATTTCTTGGTGGACAAGACTACCACATTGTATATATTTGTGATGTACACGGTTCATAGGAGAAAAAAGGAAAATAAGTTGTTTATTTTCTCCTTCGCATATCATTAGTTTCAACTAATACCCTGATGATTACTTTGTTCCATTATCAACATTTGATGGAGGGTGATTTGTTTGTGTAACTGCCGTAAAGAATATGAAGAAATCGATTATCCGGGACCGTTATCCATTTAGGATTAGTAAAAAATCATTTTCTTAATCCCCATTTTACCATTATTCTTTTTTCGTAACCCCAACCCAACCCATTAATCATATAAATAATTAATATACTTATAATCCATAACCCATCCCCTATCCTATTTTTACCCAAGGTTCGAAACAAAAAACTTAAGTAATCAGGACGAATGATTTTTTTAATTGATTTAGGTACAAACATTTTTCTAAAATCATTTTTTTTAAGATTCTAAAATCGTTTAAAAACTTAATTATATATAATAGTAATTATTATGTTAAGATACACTCCTTAAATAAATGATCCTAATAAAATAAAAGAGAAAAATAAATAAATCAAATTGGAATACACATATATAAAAAAGAAAAAAAAATACCTAATTTAAATATTTTTTTGAAAGAAAGAGTATATATAAACTCTAAACTTTTTTTAAGGAGTATACTAAATAATTAAAAGAAAACAAAAAAATGATCATTTATTTATAATCGATTTTTCTGTAAAAAAAAAATAACTTAAGTCATCTGCAAAAAGAAATAATAGTTAAAAAGGAAAATAGGAAGGAGAATGTGAGCACCCCAACCCGGGACCTAACACGTGTCCCGAGCTAAGGGAGCTCAAACTAAGAAAATCCATCTTGATTTTTAAAACATTTATTTGCCTTTAAAAGAATACCACTTTTCAAACTTCCAAATAAAAATCAATTGATAAATCCTTACTTAAAGGAAATCCAACTACAACTTTAATGAACCGAAATCTGATTAATTACACAAAACCCTGAATAACATTGTTTAGTAAAAGTGTTGTCCATACAAATTATAAAAGTGGAATACTTAATAAATACTCCTAATAGCCAACTTCTAACTTAACCTGACAAGCCCCAAAAGTACAAGTCCACAATGATATCCCCGGCCTCACTGGTTCGGGTCACCTGTCTCGGAATCTAAAACAAGAAGGGAGAGGGGTGAGAATAAATCTCAATGAGCTATTATGATATGCAAGAAGATGCCAAACAAAGTGCAACACATAGCATGGTAGCACATAACACATTATGAAAGCGGTAAACACCTTACGTTACCTCATTTTACCTTTTCCCGTCTGAACAATAAGTCGTACAACGTGGGAGTAAAACTCCACTCTTTGGTGAACTGTCCCCATGCACATTCACCGCTTATAGGTCTCATACCCCAGAGATCCATATAAGAAAAACAGGATACATATATGACCCCTATATTTAGAGTATCATATACTATCATCGCCACTGCAGAGAGCCGTTTGGCTTCATACAGCAGCATTCCCAGCTTTCTCCTAATCGCAGCAGCATGTAAAGGCTACTTATCACTCAAGACAAGAGCCGCTTGTGCCCCACACTGTGGCCACAGAGTGGGGAAGGGTCACCGATATGATGAACCTTCAATCACTTATTGAACAAATCAATAATTGATTGACTTCCATCATACCCACCCGAACATATACACATTCAAGCACATAATAGATACTTGAATTATAATCCACAAAATGGGATAATCATATAATAACATGGTAAGTTATACTCATGCCAATCAATACCATAATGTAACATTTAAGTAATACACTATGCGTAGTATCATCAATAAATATGAATGATAACAAATAAATCCACAATTGGGATAACCATACAACCACATAATAAACATATCCACATATTGGGATAACAATAAAATCAACATGCCACATAATCCACAATTGGGATGTCACACCACCATATAACACATAATCCACACAATGAGATACCACATAACAACTTACCAAATAGTCCATACTTTAGGATATTAAGATAACCATAATATCAATAATTTCATAACTTGGACACAATGCCACAAGTGATACCTACCCATTACCAATTAGCTCAATAGTGAAATCTATGGCTTCTACACCATTGCATCTATTCACTAAAGATAGGGAGTGAGGCTACTATATATCGTAAACCACTCTTACATAGTCATTATACGACCTCGAATAACATTTATTAAAGTTCAAGTTCTATTTTCCAAATTGGAACTATTTTGGTGAAGTCACAAATCAAACCTATCAACCATTTTCGGGGCAATATTTAAACTACTTCCACAATTCCATTTTGATCACTTAAGATGTCATTGAGTAGCCAAAGTATTCTACTTTAATCTAGGTTAAAGAGATTTCATTTTGGTTCTAGTTCGATTAGGTTTAAACAGCCTTCAAAGTTGACCCGATGTCACTGTGCCAGGGCACGACTCGTGCCCCAGGGCACGACTCGTGCCCCTCGCCTTCCTCAAAAACAAAGGCCCCCACTAGGCACGACTTCCCTTTAATCCTTGTCACGACTCGTCCCCATCCAAGGCACGACTCGTGCCACAGTGGCACGACTCGTGCCCTAAGCCCAGTAATTCAAAGCGGAATAAAAATCCTTCAACAACCCAAACCAAAATTGTCCCAAACTAGTTTTCCTTTGTTTGTGAACCTAGAAGGACTTCCTAACTTCATACACATTATATTAATTCATTTAAACCCCAAGATAACCTAAACCCAAATCATTTACCACTTGATTTCCAACCCATTTTTACTTCCATATTTCATGATTAACCATCTTAATACAACTCAACCAATTTTATTACACTTTTAATCATTTCTTATGAACAACAACAATGTTCCATAATATTAACTAATTCCTCAACTCCAAGAAGGTTTCTAAGGCCCCAAATAACCATTATATCAATAATAACAACATCAATTAATTCATGAGCATATAGAGGAAGGAAAGTCATAATAACTCACCTTAGAATAAGAGATGGATCATGGATTTCTTGAGCTTGATGAACTCCTCTTGGTCTCCCGATTACAAAAGTGCTCTCGAATCTAAAAATGGTGGAGATTTGAACTTGGAAGTAGCCTTGGAAAGTGAAGCTTCAACCATGGATTGATTGAGAGAGAAGGTTGAGGAGGGGAAGGAGGAAGATGGAGTGTGGAATGATAAAGGGAAAAGTATAAAAATGATAAAGAGAGAGTATGGGGGAGGGGCCGGTCCATGGAGGGAGGGTTTTGGGGGATTTTGTCCCCTACTCAAAAATCCCCCTACAACAAATCTTTCCCCAATTTAAAATAATTTTCCCAACCAACAACATTTTATTTGTCCATTTTATTACCACTCCATTCTAATACTTTATTTATTTCTAATTATTATTTTTCCCCTAGAACATTATTTATTTCTTTATCATTTTATTCTAATATAAGAAATTTAAAGATATAAAATAAACACATAAGGTTGATATTAATTTTAAAAGTATATAATGTTATACTAAAATTGTGTCTAGGGTTAGGGTCGTCACACTCACTCCCCCTTAAAGAAAATTCGTCCCGAATTTGACTGTCACTTACCTAACTGATCAACCCGCATCGGTTACAAGTATACATCAAACTTCAATTTCCAAATAGTCTCTTCAATGTTGTAATTCTTCTTCCAAAGAAATTAAATTTCTAATTCTATTAATAATATGATGTTACCACTTAATGATCCAAGCTTACTATGCAAATATCACTAACACGAATTTCCCGATTTCAACGAAAATATAAATAATTAAAGTATTACAACTTAGGTCACCAAATACATTACAATATCACATTAAAACTTCAAATACTCTACAATTTGCTCCAAGTCAGTCTATAAGCCAAATCACCGACCTTTCCTAAACTTCAAATGGGTTATCAAACTTTGGCGCCACTTTATCTTAGGTCTTGCCTCTCCAATTTCACCCCAACGGATTAGAGATCGATATTTTCTTCCCAAACTATGCCTCATACGGTTTTATCTAAATGTTAGAATGACAACTACTATTATACGCACTCAACCCTTGGTAACCATACGTACTATTAACTATTAACATCCATTGCATATGCCCGTAGCCTATTCTCAATAATAAGTAATGATTCCTCAAATTTTTCACAAGGTTAAATTTAATAGCCTTCCTACACTCCAAATGGATCTTCCCAAATGAATGACTATCCAATCTTTTTAATACTATGGAGTTTATACAACCAAACTATCTCCTAACATATATGAGGACTTTATCAATAAATATCTCATGATATAAACATTAAATAACTGCCCATGAAATAATAAATATGCACATGCTAATACGATCATGATTTCTATAAACGGAACACTGGTCGACTATATAACACAATTCAATGTTCCACTTATTTTCGTGTCCAGAGACAGATCAATATTCAAATCAAATGGTTGGCCGCCCACAACGGAGCCGATCCAAACCAAAACAAAACCGAATCTACTGCGACCTCCACATTAATAACCCCACAATTTATCAAATCATTTCTCGGATCAAAACTGTAATGTAATCAATCACTATAGGGGGACTAGGTTGCCTTCTTACTTGCTTCTGCACGAACTATATCTTTAAAATAACCAATCTTTCGAAAATTTACAACATCTTTCAAAATTCCAAGGATAGATAAAATGAGATCAAATGAGACTCGAATGGTTTATTTATTTAAAACTGTCCCATACCAGTTTTTAATTAACTAAACCACTCACACTCTTTAGAATTTTTTTTTTTTTTTTCAAAGGATTGATAAGCTACCAAAAATAACTCGAGTGATTTAATTATCTACAACCGTCCCATACCAGTTGTAGATAGTTAAATTACTCACAGATTTTAATGTACACAAAACGGTTCACCGACCTTATTAAATCAATTATCCCCGAAGGGTACAAATGCTCACACCGAAGTTCAACCCACACTTCCAATTGTTAAACACAATTAAACAATACCAACATAATATTCTTGTTTGACCTCTATTTATATTATAGCCACCACTTATAATATTTATACTTAGTTACTTTCTCTATAAGAAAACACAATCTTGCCATACCATTACTATTTCCGATAAATAACACTAACAATCATTAAGCTTATAAACTAGGTAAATCATCCTCAATTTGCGATTACACCTTAATAGTATTGTAACTAACTTACCTCTCGATAACCATCAACAACTCAAAATTCACATAACGCCCATACCTACCAAACATCACACTAATTTCTCATATGATTCACGTAACTAAGTCAATCTATACGGTGTAATCATCCTAAAGTATCCTGTCTTCCAATAAGATTTATCCTCATTTTATTTTCTCAACTAATGATAATCATCTCTCAAAACAAACCATATGCATTTTCACCAATTTCTGAAGTTGATCCTTTAAGTCACCAATAACTGTATCTATTATACTTCTTTGCATTTTCCCTATTTTCTTTCCCATGACTAATACAAAATCCACAAATCAAAACGGTCATATTAAATACAATTGTTGTCTTAAGTATATCCTCAGAACAAATTTTCACTGTAATTGTAACATTTGAAGAATTCAACTAATAACCATTGAGTATCCTACTAGTTTCTAAAATCAGTCATACAAATCATCAACAAGTGATAACGAATACTTATTCCTCACAGTTACTAATTTGAGATCTCCATAATCTATAATTATCCACCAAGTATCATCTTTCCTCAATATAGTACTAATTTACCTTACGGAGAGTCGCTAAGCTAATTATCTGCTTCATCAAATACTTTCTCAAGATGAATCATCAAGTCCATCATCCCAATTAGTGTCCCCTATCTAGGAATCCGGATACCAAATTAGTACCTTATAGCAACTCAAAATCTCGATATCTTGGTATGATACCTGATGAAAACCCATTTTGAAACTCACGTAGAAAACACCACTTAGTCCACTAATAACACATAAGGCAAAGTTATATTAATTCTATAAGGTCTCGTACTCGCGATATTTTATAACTCATATAATCTCACTTAGACTATCACTTCCAATACTAGTCTCATATACCTAGTCTCTACCACGCGACACCAATGTATAAATACTCACGCACGTCATACAACTATAAACTACTCTTAATTAGGTCATATACCTAACTTCAACTAAGAGTTCGCAATTTCATTTACCACTGTACATGAGATAACTCAAGGTTCTTTTAATTAAATATAACACATATCCTTCACATTCCTTAAATCATACTTTCAACATTTACGCATATGTGACATAATATCAATTAATAATTTCTCCGACTCAATTATACACCTGAGGTAAATCAAACGCGTATAAGGAGACTCGCTTCTTGCGACAGTCCTCCTCAAACACAACAACTACTCAAATAATTCAAAGTTAACATAACGATGATTCACGGATAGGTACTCGACCAAATCCACCGGCAATACATGCCCACCTAATCACAATTACCAAGATAATTAAGGATGATTCGAGGTACGACCCCATCGGAGTAGAACCTCCAACACATAAGGCAACTCTTAGGCCAATTATGCAAATAAAAGATGAAATGTAATGCCACATGAGAACGAATGAACGAAGATTTATGAAAGTATGAATCCTCACTCCTGAGACAGGTAAAATACCTCAAATGATGGTGGGGAAATCTATCTTTCCAAAACTCACCTTTCCTTGGTTGGCCAATATCATTTTCTGTCCTTTGAACAAATTCCTGCATTAAACTCTCGACGTCAGTTATCACACACTCTCACTCGCCTAGTAGACTCTACCCGCGAACTCTAACCGAGCTCGATATTAACCGTGAGCACCCCAACCCGGACCTAACACGTGTCCCGAGCTAAGGGAGCTCAAACTAAGAAAATCCATCTTGATTTTTAAAACATTTATTTGCCTTTAAAAGAATACCACTTTTCAAACTTCCAAATAAAAATCAATTGATAAATCCTTACTTAAAGGAAATCCAACTACAACTTTAATGAACCGAAATCTGATTAATTACACAAAACCCTGAATAACATTGTTTAGTAAAAGTGTTGTCCATACAAATTATAAAAGTGGAATACTTAATAAATACTCCTAATAGCCAACTTCTAACTTAACCCGACAAGCCCCAAAAGTACAAGTCCACAATGATATCCCTAGGCCTCATTGGTTCGGGTCACACAATCTCGGAATCTAAAACAAGAAAGGGAGAGGGGTGAGAATAAATCTCAATGAGCTATTATGATATGCAAAGAAGATGCCAAACAAAGTGCAACACATAGCATGGTAGCACATAACACATTATGAAAGCGGTAAACACCTTACGTTACCTCATTTTACCTTTTCCCGTCTCGAACAATAAGTCGTACAACGTGGGAGTAAAACTCCACTCTTTGGTGAATCGCCCTACGCACATTCACCGCTTATAGGTCTCATACCCCGTAGATCCATATAAGAAAAACAGGGATACATATATGACCCTATATTTAGAGTATCATATACTATCATCGCCATCTGCAGAGAGCCGTTGGCTTCATACGAGCATTCCGGTTTCTCCTAATCGCAGCAGTATGTAAAGGCTACTTATCACTCAAAGATGCACACCCCACACCGTGGCCACAGAGTGGGGAAGGGTCACCGATATGATGAACCTTCAATCACTTATTGAACAAATCAATAATTGATTGACTTCCATCATACCCACCCGAACATATACACATTCAAGCACATAATAGATACTTGAATTATAATCCACAAAATGGGATAATCATATAATAACATGGTAAGTTATACTCATGCCAATCAATACCATAATGTAACATTTAAGTAATACACTATGCGTAGTATCATCAATAAATATGAATGATAACAAATAAATCCACAATTGGGATAACCATACAACCACATAATAAACATATCCACATATTGGGATAACAATATAATCAACATGCCACATAATCCACAATTGGGATGTCACACCACCATATAACACATAATCCACACAATGAGATACCACATAACAACTTACCAAATAGTCCATACTTTAGGATATTAAGATAACCATAATATCAATAATTCCATAACTTGGACACAATGCCACAAGTGATACCTACCCATTACCAATTAGCTCAATAGTGAAACCTATGGCTTCTACACCATTGCAGCTATTCACTAAAGATAGGGAGTGAGGCTACTATATATCGTAAACCACTCTTACATAGTCATTATACGACCTCGAATAACATTTATTAAAGTTCAAGTTCTATTTTCCAAATTGGAACTATTTTGGTGAAGTCACAAATCAAACCTATCAACCATTTTCGGGGCAATATTTAAACTACTTCCACAATTCCATTTTGATCACTTAAGATGTCATTGAGTAGCCAAAGTATTCTACTTTAATCTAGGTTAAAGAGATTTCATTTTGGTTCTAGTTCGATTAGGTTTAAACAGCTTCAAAGTTGACCCAATGTCACCAGGCCAGGGCACGACTCGTGCCCCAGGGCACGACTCGTGCCCCTTTGGCCTTCCCCAGAAAACAAAGGCCCCCAGCTAGGCACGACTTCCCTTTAATCCTTGTCACGACTCGTCCCCATCCAAGGCACGACTCGTGCCGCTGTGGCACGACTCGTGCCCTAAGCCCAGAATTCAAAACAGAATAAAAATCCTTCAACAACCCAAACCAAAATTGTCCCAAACTAGTTTTCCTTTGTTTGTGAACCTAGAAGGACTTCCTAACTTCATACACATTATATTAATTCATTTAAACCCCAAGATAACCTAAACCCAAATCATTTACCACTTGATTTCCAACCCATTTTTACTTCCATATTTCATGATTAACCATCTTAATACAACTCAACCAATTTTATTACACTTTTAATCATTTCTTATGAACAACAACAATGTTCCATAATATTAACTAATTCCTCAACTCCAAGAAGGTTTCTAAGGCCCCAAATAACCATTATATCAATAATAACAACATCAATTAATTCATGAGCATATAGAGGAAGGAAAGTCATAATAACTCACCTTAGAATAAGAGATGGATCATGGATTTCTTGAGCTTGATGAACTCCTCTTGGTCTCCCGATTACAAAAGTGCTCTCGGATCTAAAAATGGTGGAGATTTGAACTTGGAAGTAGCCTTGGAAAGTGAAGCTTCAACCATGGCTTCCATGGATTGATTGAGAGAGAAGGTTGAGGAGGGGAAGGAGGAAGATGGAGTGTGGAATGATAAAGGGAAAAGTATAAAAATGATAAAGAGAGAGTATGGGGGAGGGGCCGGTCCATGGAGGGAGGGTTTTGGGGGATTTTGTCCCCTACTCAAAAATCCCCCTACAACAAATCTTTCCCCAATTTAAAATAATTTTCCCAACCAACAACATTTTATTTGTCCATTTTATTACCACTTCATTCTAATACTTTATTTATTTCTAATTATTATTTTTCCCCTAGAACATTATTTATTTCTTTATCATTTTATTCTAATATAAGAAATTTAAAGATATAAAATAAACACATAAGGTTGATATTAATTTTAAAAGTATATAATGTTATACTAAAATTGTGTCTAGGGTTAGGGTCGTCACAGAGAAAATGGAAAAGGAGGGCGGGAGGATTTGGGCCGTTTGATCACTTTTCTAACTTTAAATCTGAACCACCACTTATGTGGTAGATAATAATAAAAAAAAATAAAAAATTCTAAAATCATTTTTTTTGAAAGATTCCAAAATCGTTCAAAAACTTAATTATATATAATAGTAATTATTATGTTAAGATACACTCCTTAAATAAATGATCCTAATAAAATAAAAGAGAAAAATAAATAAATCAAATTGAAATATACATAAATAAAAAAGAAAAAAAAAATACCCAATTCGAATATTTTTTTGAAAGAAAGAGCATATATAAACCCTAAACCTTTTTTTTAAAGGAGTATACTAAATAATTAAACAAAAAAAAGATCATTTATTTATAATCGATTTTTCTGTTTAAAAGAAAAAAAGGAAGGCGGACAGTTATGGAAAAATATGAAAAATTACGGACGGTTATGGAAAGTTACGAACGGTTGAAGGAGGGAGAGAGGATTTGAGAAGTTATGAAAAGTTACGAACGGTTATAGGAAGTTACGGACGGTTATGGGAAGTTACGGACGGTTGAAGGAGGGAGAGAGGATTTGGGATGTTATGGAAAGTTACTGACGGTTATGAGAAGTTACGGACAGTTATGGGAAGTTACGGACGGTTGAAGGTGGGAGGGAGGATTTGAGAAGTTATGAGAAATTACGGACGGTTATGGAAAGTTACGGACGGTTGAAGGAGGGAGGGAGGATTTGGAAAGTTATGGAAAGTTACGAACGGTTATGGGAAGTTACAGACGACTGAAGGAGGGAGAGAGAATTTGGGAAGTTATGGGAAATTACGGACGGTTATGAGAAGTTACGGACGATTGAAGGAGGGAGGATTTGAGAAGTTATGGAAAGTTACGGACAGTTTCGGAAAATTACGGACGGTTGAAGGAGGGACGGAGGATTTGGGCCGTTGGATCACTTTTTCAACTTTCAATCTGAACCACCACTTATGTGTGGCGGTTATATGACCTTGTATTGTATTATAGATAATTATCGTATTCAGCCTGTCAATATTTTTTAAAAAAATCTGATTTGTGCACTGTTTATATAGCGATTAAATTACATTATTATGATATTTTCTTTATGTAAAATAATTTCAAATCTAATTTGTCTACGAACAAGAAGTAAGCTATACGCAAAGCGAAATTTATTTGGAAAATTGTATTTGGAATTGATTTAAAAAAAGAAATATTTTCTTACTAATATATTTGTAATTTTTTTAAAAGTTATATTTCTTACAAGAATAATAAACAATGAGGCAAATAAAAGGCCCCACGTGTGGAATTAAGATTTAATCAAGTATGTATAAATAAGATGAAGCTTTGTGTGAATGGTGGGGATGCAATTACTTGGGATTCCTACATGACCATTGTGGGACCCACCCAAAATTCTCTCTTTTTAAAGATTGGAATTTATGAACTAACTCTACTATAAATACATCAACTTTTTAAGGTCATAAGGAGTGTGTCATTTTTTCATTTCACTCACTTTCTTTCCTCTTATCTTTTTTTTTTTCTGCAAACCCACGCTCTCCTAAAAGGCAAAGCACTTCCCTTTGGGAATCCTAGGCCAATTCCATTCCTTCATATTTCTGGATTGAGAATTGCTGCTCCCGGCTATCTCCTGCTTCACTGCAACCAATGGTTGTGACATGAGGATGTTAGAGATATTATTTCACATTAAAAATTAACAAATCTTGTCTATAATACATAAAAATCCTGAGCCACTCCCCTTATTACCAATTGATTTTAAGGTGAAACCTCAGACTTTAAGAGAGGATGTCCTCCTAATCGCATTTCCCCGCCAAGACTTGTATAAGTTTTTGGAGGCAATCATATAATTCATATCACACTAGATGATGAGAAAAAATAGAAATGATAATGTGACAACACATGACACAAGTAAAAATTATAATGGTGGTTCCCCCATACAAAGCACAAATTTACTGAAAGAAAGAGGGCCAAAGTAACTGCAAAATCGCAGACACATGCCTTGTGCCATCCTAGAAATGGGTCATCTAACTCTCCCTTTCTTTCTGTTTGTCACTCTTTTCTTTAACATCTTTTAATAAAGATGGTCATAGGGTTAATCTCACTCTCCATCTTTGGATTTGAACAAGTTTTACTGTCTCCAAATGACAATTTCATCCCAAAATTTCATTTTCCAAATATTAAATTAGTCACGTCAAATATTTAAGGTTAAAATAGTCATTTCGTTTTAATAAAGTTAACAAAAAGAGACAAATGACACAAAACCAAATTCCAAAGGACAGTGAGTGACAGTTAAATTAACCATTGTTCACCTAATGCAATCGGACCCTCCGTCATGTGTGACGACGCCACCTCTTTCTTAAAATCTGAAGTTACACCTTAAAATCAATTGGTGCCAAAGAAAGTGGCACATAATCTTTATATGTTATAAGCAAGGTTTGTCAATTTTCGATACGAGATAATATGATCTAACCCTTTTAACTCATCGTCATAGCCCCTCCCGGCCTCCTAAAGCCACATCATCAGAAACTTTAATGAAGAAAATTTCACTAAACAATGGCAGATATAAAGGAAAAGAAGAGGGAATTACTGAGCACGAGTCAAAAGTTTACAACCAAGCCTAACCCCAGTGAGCTCTCTACCCTTTTAGGACTTTGATTTTGTTTCTTTTGATCATTTTTTTTTCGTGGCCAGCCTATATGTGGGGATTGCAATATGATCAATTTAGATACATGCAAGTTCACAGTATACTACAGTAGTTTATTTTATACAAGTCCAAGAAACTCACTATCTTCCGATAAATTGACAACATATATAAATAGGTTGTGTAATTCTTTGCTATAAGATCTCGTTAATAAATTAACGGCATTTGTCTCAGCTTAGTCTGGATCATTATCCCTAAATAAATGTCGATTTTTTTTTTTTTTTAAGATTTGCTCTTGATTAACGTCAAATTTGATTTTTTTTTTTATTGAGAGAGAGAGAAAGAGAGAGAGAGAGAGAGAGAGAGTAACTATCTATCAGTGAGAAAATGGTTATTAAGGTACTGACAGGCACATGGTACCAACCCATCTAAGCCTCTAAGGACAGAAGGATATGATAGAATTCTAAACTGAATGAATGGGATGGGAAGAAGTTACATGATTGCTTACTTTTGCAGTGAAAACTCCCTTGCAAAACCCCATTATTGTGTTATCTATTCAAGTGGTTGTTAAGATATGCATGGTATGATTTTGAGTTTTCTCTGCTACTTACAAAAGTTTTCCAAATATAAGAGGTGGAGTAATTCTTTTCAACATTCTATTAATAAATTTTCTTTTTTTTTTTCAATAAAAAATTCCAAAATAAATGTCACTTTCCAAGTCGATTAATTACTATAATATTCACTTTCGCCTAATTGTCATCAACAAGGGTATTTTTTGCATATCTGATATTAATAATATGAAAACATTTTTTATTTATTAGTTTATATGTAAAAACACTTATTATAAATCAGAGAATCCTAAAGTTAGTTGTACAAGATTTTTATATGTTATAAGCTAGATTCGACACCAAGGTTCTAAAAAGCGCTAGGCGGATGCTAGGCGGCGGAGCCGGGCCTAGCGCCTAGGCGGGGACTAGTCGGGGACTAGTCGGGATTAGTTGGGATCTAGGCGGGGCTTATAACTAGGCGTTGGAGAGGGGCCTAGCGCCTAGGCGGGGCCTAGGCGCCCTTAGGCGGGGTCTTTTAGAACACTATCGACACGCCTCCTCACGTGTAGCCGGGCTTTGCCAAGGCTTACAACGTGGACTTATTAATAGGGTGACGCGGAACAAAATCGTGGGCTGTTGGACATGCTTTGATACCATCTTAAATTCCGATGTTCCACCTTAAAACCAATTGATGTTAAGGGCAGTGACCCAATATTTTTATACGCTATAGGCAAGATTCGTCAATTCCATAACGTCTCTAATAACATAGAAGAAGGTTGTAGAATAGAAACAAAAAATACTGAGGGACCATATCCTCTCTACTCACTATCATGGACATCAACTATATTGGAATTCATGCAAGAATTTCTCCATCTTTGGACAACATGGAATAATTTGAATTTCTAGAGCTAATTATGGAACAAAAGATCAGTGGAAGCCTGCCTGCCATTCATTTTTAAGTTGTCTGTGGAGACATTTTCAAAATATGTGAGGTGTATTTGGACATCACTGTCTAATATTTAAGGTGTGTCCAAGCCTGCATCTGCATGCTCACCTACTCCTTTGTCAGTTTCAGATTTCACCTTTAACTCCCAACTTATGGCCCATCCCCTTAGCCGACCTGCTATCCGTTATGTACATATATAAATGCTAGTGTACGTGATGTAGATTGATATGAATCATATGATACAATGTGTATTTGAAATTCGGTACCAAAATTAACATGGAAGCTCCGGACTTCAACGGACGTTAAACTTTTAGATTCCAGAGCTTAATATAGTGGACCGACAACAACATTAATCCATGTCATGAACCGATGAACTGATAAAACTCTTACAAATTATGTACTTCTTGTTGACCAGAGAACTCTTCGAAAATTTTTATCGGGCCTAAGCCCATATTGGTTGGGCCAGGAGTCTCTCTAGCAGCAAAGGATCAATGGTAATGCCAATGAATCAGACTTCAGTTCAACTCTATTCCATATTAGGCAGACCTAATTAAGCCTCATGGAAAAGAATCAAATCTCATATTCCATGTCATGTCAGGGAAGAACTACCAAGGGAGTGCCTGTAGTGGCTATGGGCCATGGCCTCTCACACTTTTAAGAATGGATGTAGAAAAAAAAAAAATTAAGAATTGGTATTTATAATTAAATCACCTTTTTATTTAACTGATTTTGTATTATGATCCACATCATCTCATACTAGTAATTGATATTTTAGAATTTAAATTTAATAAGTTTAAGTACTTATATAAAATAAAATAAATACATTACAAAAGTCCCGTAGCTCAGTTGGTTAGAGCGTTGGTCTTATGAGCCGAAGGTCGCGGGTTCGAGCCCCGCCGGGACTATCTGGGACTGATGAATCCTATTTATTTCTTTTCTTTCATACATAAATAGTAAATTAAAATAAAAACCCAGCTTCCATT
The DNA here is from genome assembly GCA_022495995.1 of Adenophora triphylla var. japonica. NCBI lineage: Eukaryota > Viridiplantae > Streptophyta > Magnoliopsida > Asterales > Campanulaceae > Adenophora > Adenophora triphylla. The sequence goes on along the minus strand of JAFEMH010002511.1, from coordinate 194,095 downwards.
CATATTAGGAACTATGGAAAATGTACATACCTAATTTATTAGGTCATTTTTGCTCTACTTTTACCAAACCCTTTAGCCCTACTTTCTTCTTCCTCTACATCAGAATTGTCAACCATGGTACCATCCTTCCATCAAGGTAATGATAACATCACCCCTACTCCCTAATAAATCTTGGTACAACCTGAATATCCTTCACCACTTTATACAAGAAATCACTCCTCGTCAACCCGGAAATTATAGAGGTGGTGGAGGGGCTGTTGGTGGCCTGGGGTTTGGAAAAGAGAGAGGTGGAGATTGGTGGGTGGTGGTGGCGCGGGAGAGGATTACGGTGGCCGGCCGCGGCCTTGGCTATTTTTGTTATCCGTTGGGGTTTAGGGGGAGGGAAAGGACATTTGAAAGAAACGTTTGGAATTACCGAAACGTGGTTTATTTTGGGCCAGATTAATAATTAGAAGCTCATAACTTGGAACCCAGCTTAAAAATTGGCCTGCAAAACCCTGAACCCGTCAAGCCTAGCCCACTTTTGTCAAGCCCTATCACGCCTCGTGAGTATAAACGGGCCAGTCCGGCCCATGATCCCACCGGCGCACGGATTTGGGACTAAGTAGCTCATTACTACTGTGCTTAGTACTCTCGCTTTCCCAAAATTCCAAATTTTTTTTCTTAACTTAATTATGAAAATCGCTACTGCCTGTTTTGGCTCTTTCGAATTCTTTTTATTGTAGAGATGAAATCGTACACGAAAACAATACAAAGACTCTGTTTATTTAGCGTAAAACATTTTTCCCATTTTTCGGTGCGAAACAAACACCGAAAAATGGGAAAAATATTTTTCGGAAAACATTTTCCCCCAAACAAACGGAGCCAAAGACTCCTTTTTTCGGAAACCTTTGCCTATCTCGCGTTCCAAAAATAAATGCATTATTTTCTTCTTTTTTTTTCCTCGATTTTATTTTCTTGAATAGTTGACAAAATATTATATTTAGAAGTAAATAATTCCAACCACATGAGCAAACATTATATTCAGAAACTTAATGAATATTTAATAAAGTTAACGTGTCCACTAAACATTTCTTTAGTAGATAATATATATATTTGCATCTCTTAATAAAATGGCAAAGTCTACCTGAAGCCATGTTTTATTATACGTTTTTTCACATGATCCCAGAGAATAAAATTGAGAAATAAGCGCGATTTACTTGAATATGAAAATTCATAAAAGGGTTCCCTAGCTAACAACATTTTCTCACATGCAAGCTTATGTATTATTCGATTTTTTATTTTATTTTTTTAACCATATAGTTCAGGTCTAGATATGTTAATATCCAATAATCTGTTTTGATAGTTAAATGATCAAATAATTTTGCAACTGTAAAATCTAAATAGGCCTTTAATTGACAGTGCATTGCCTCATCACATTAGATCTCTCTCTCTCTCTCTCTCTCTCTCTCTCTCTCTCTCTCTCTCTCTCTCTCTCTCTCTCTCTCTCTCTCTCTCTCTGTGTCACATTCAATTAAGTCATTTGTAGAGGGGTATAAATATATATGCATGTATATATAATATTATTTCAATGACTATATCATAAATATTAGCTAGCTAGGATTATGGTATAAGACTAAGTCCAATAAAGGGGTTGAATGGGGGTTGAAGGGGGTTTCAACTAGTTTAGTTTGGGCAATAAAGGGGTTGAAGTGGGGTAGTTGAAGGAAAGAGTTGAACTTCTTCAACCGGGTTGAATGAGACACGTGGCGTCTCATGATTGGTCCATTCTCTTCCCAGCACGTGAAGCCTTTTTTTTTTTTTTTGGCTGTGCAATGACACGTGTCGCTGTATTATTGGTGGGCACTTTATCATTTTTTCACCCAATTATTTAAGCTCAATTATCTCATAATAAATGATTTTTTTTAAAAAAAAAAAATCACCAAAATTCATCATTTTTTTTTCCCTACAAATTGATATAAGTTTCATTTGATTTGGACACAAAAAAAAACACTCATTTTTCAATTTGAGTTGAATTATCACCTAGTAAATTATTTTTTTTTTAATTTTTTTTCACCAAAATTAATCTTTTTTTTTTTTCCTACAAATTGATATAAGTTTCATTTGATTTGGACACAAAAAAAAAATAATCAAAGTGGTGGGGTATAGAATGATGAGTTGGGAGGAGTTGAATTTTAAACTAAACTAGCTTATTGTGGGGGGTGTAGTTGAGAAAGTAGTTGAATGATTAAGTGGATGGAGAGAGAAGATGAGGTGTCGTAATATTAGGGTAGTTGAATATATTTTGTGGGTTGGATTATTGTACATAGCCTAAGGTGAAACTTCTTTATTGAGCTAAGCAATTTTGGTTCCAAGTACATTGTTGTCGTCTCTCTCTTCCAATTTTGAATCTCTCTCTTCCAATTTTGAATGAGCAATGTGTTAGGAAGACATAGGGGTGGTTCGGTTGGTATACCGGCTTTATTTTGCTTATACCATGTACCAATCAAGTATGATTTGGTATAAGAAAATGCTGTCTGCCGTCTGCGTAGCGTAAGTCATTATCTGAAAGTTTATGAATGCGGTTGGTATTCGGTTGGTACGGTTGATATTAGATATATACCAAATGTAAATAAAGACAAAAAAAATGCATTTAGTTAGTACCCCTCAAGGACTGCCTATGAGCCAGCTGCCTCCTTTCCTACTCAAAGACCAGTAATGCTCAAGATTGAGACCTACCTAGAATCTCCAACTCATTGATTTGTATCAAAGTCAAAAGCATAAGGTCATTCAGATGTGCAAGTAGCATTTTGAAAATTTGCAGTCTAGATAATGGACATTTCTGCTATTGATGTACCAATCTATTGAGAATGTGCTCGAATTTTCGCCATAATTTCAAATTCCTCAAATCATCCATCAAATAGCCAATCAGGATCTAATCTATTGTGCATAAAGAATGCATAGTTGTGTCACTGTGTAATTGTTAATGGTAGGATATCGCAATTTTGTGGGATGTTACATTCCAATGATCTCCGCTGACCACTCACCATCTCCTATAACTATGCTTTAACTGGCTATCGTCATTCACTTTTAAATCATACAGAATGAACTCATTTTCAATAGGCAAGATAAATCTTAACAATCAAAAATTAAGGGGGAACTTTATAGCTCATATCTAGAAATTCATTTCACAACAAGAATTGAGACAGAATAAGAACGGGCTTAACTTACCTCGCCTAATCATTCATAGCCTCCACCACGGGCATTGTAATCCTCTTCAACTGTGGTAGTCAAATAAATCGGGGGGAAATCGCTCACATCAAATTTGGTTTCCTTCATCATCTTCTCAACATCGGCCTTCTTCAAGATGGTGCGGCGAATAGGCGGGCGGTTGCGACGCTGGTCACGGGAGTAGTACTTGATATCGTAGACAGTTTGGGGGTCGGAGGTGGGAATGATAGCGCAGGGACCGGTGATCTCCCATAGCTTTTTGATGTAGCGTCTTAAGGTTTGAACGAAGGATTTAGCGGCGGAAGCCATTGCAGGTTGCGATCTGCTAGGTTTCGCCGGAAGTTTTGTGAACGGTGGTGAGATTTTTTCAATTAGAATTAAGACTTTTAGGTTTAGGGTTAGATTTTTTTAATTATATTTATATGTATATAATAATATATATTTTATATTTTTTTAAAAAAAATAAGTCGGTATTTCGGTATACCAACCGATTTCACTTCTGTATACCACGTACCAACCATTTTTACTAATTGGTACGGTACTACCGTACCGAAAATTCGGTATACCGATTTCACTGTACCAATTACAATTGGTACGGTTGGTATATGAATTGGTTGGTACGGAAGAGTACCATTTGCCAGCCCTAGGAAGACAAAATCTTGCTAACGAAATGAGTTGACGATATTTTATTGGTTAAATTGATAATGGACCCGCTACATTTTAATTAAAAACATCAATAAAATTATTATACCTAGAATTTTATGAACAAGTTTTTGCGACTAATTTGTTCCCGATGTTATTCATTTTGAATTGAGTGGATAGTCAAAGTCTGATTTTCTTGTACGTTTTACATGAATTAAAAAACTAACATGTTATTTGAAATGAGAATTGACAAGACATTATGAAAATGACTCATTCCGAGTTTATTAAATAATTTATAGGTAGTTGAAATGATAAAATGCGTTTAAAACAAGAAGTAATCACACACTAATATTATACTAATCGCCATTGTAAGAGAGAGGTTTAATTTAAAAAGAGGGCTATGTTGGCATAAAATAGAAGCTGAACTCAGACCTAGGTTCGCGAGGAAGTAATTAAAACTAAGTCTGAGTCCAGCTTCTATTTTATGTCAACATATAGCCCTCAGCGAACTTAGGTTTGAGTTTTGGGTACACATGAGCTTAATCGCTCAAAAGAGTCAAGACCCATAAAAGAAATTTAAATAAAAATACTAAGCTTATATATACTTGTAAAAATAAAGAAAGAATGAGCGAACAAAACTTTGGAAACAATAATCATCAAAATTAAGTATGATCAAAACCCTATATTAGTAAATGGACTAAGAGAGGAGTCAAGATGAAAGTTTTTGGTGGGTACATATTATATATAGGTGTATGGACCTTAAGAATTGAGTGAGAGAATGAATGAATGTGAAAAGGAGAGGTGTGAAAGGTTGTAGGTCCTAACTCAAAGGCAAGAAAACAAAGAAAGAAAGAAAGAGAGAAAGGGAGAGGTGAAAAGAGACTACTAAACTGTGTTGGATGCTAGGGAGTGGGTGACAGTAGATCACATGAATCAAATACTTAGAAAAAAAACATCTAAACAAAAGATAGAAAAGGAAAGGAAAGAGTGAAGTGAACGGAACCAGCTGCCATACGGAATGGTTGTTCGGACCCAAAGTAAATAGTTCAGCTGTGAATACTCCGCCTTCTTGTACATGAGCTCCTACGCTAAGAAAACACGTAAACTAGATCGGGGACGTCTCCGGCAAAGTCACTCCGGCGTGAGGATAAGTACTTGCTCAGGAGGAAAGAAAGAGTACAATGGAAACTGTGTAAAACCACTGAAATAATGTACTTGAGAGTTACTTATTCTGATTTATGATGTTGTTTATGTACTAACTCTTGTTATTTGCATGTCACATGCCCTTTGTCACGTGTCATCTTTTCATTGGATATGCATGAGCACTCAGACGCCACCCTTTCTCTAACAGGTAGTTCATCATCTGTAACAAATTTTGTGGGCCCAAATATAACGTCTCTGGCTACTTCTGGAATATTGATACAAGATTACATGTTGCCAACGGGCGACATCTCTGCTAGGACGGCAACCTCTAACGTTGTCGCTGGCCTGAACCTTATTATTCGAGATATTTTCTTGAAATTACATTGTTATTATTTGGAGATGTGTCCTGGGCTTCTCCCTGTAACCTATTTCCCGCCAATATAATAGTAAAGTCGCCATGTCCCATTTAATCAATCTTGGGCCTAGTTTCTTGGTCTTTAATCCATTCTTGTAGTATTGGTATCAGAGCGTGTCCATTACACGTGTAGACATAACGGTCTACGGTGTTACTACTCGTCATCCGATTAATAAGTACAAGTTGTAAGCTTTGACAAAAGCCCGCTACACGTGAGGGGGCGTGTTTGAGATATTATCCCACATCGAAAATTGAAAAACCTAGCCTGTGACATATAATATCTCTAACAAGAACATTTAAAAAGATGAAGCGCGAATAAAATGGTGTTGTTTTGAAACTTTAAAAATCTATTTTTGAAGTATTGAACAGACTTATTTAATAACGTGACAGGATAAAGATGAAACGCAAATAAAATGGTGTTGTTTTGAAACTTCAAAAATCTTTTTTTAAGTATTGAACAACTTATTTAATAACGTGACATGACCTCGAACTGGCTTGGGTCTTAGATACCCATTACCCCATTCTTTATCAATTGTCAGAGAAAGTTTCTGCTAAACCAAAAGGTCCCATTCCATGGGAAAATGACCATTTCCAACTCTCGTTTTCTTTCTCCCCTTTCTTTCCATCCATCTCTTTGTCCTCTTTTGCTTCTTGGAATGTGTGCCTGATACCTCATTTAATTATTTTCTTTTTTCATATATATTTTTTTTTCAAATTTAAGTATATTTTGTGTAACCAATCCCATTTGTGACTGTTGGTTTATACTGAAAGATGTAAATGATCATAGCAAAAGATAGCATTGAAAGGACCTTTCTTTCTTTTTGTGTACTTCTACTAGTAGTCCCAAACACATAATTCCAAAGCAACAAACAAAGTGTAGTACTGAATATTTATTAAAATAATTTAAGGAATTAAACCAGTTTTTTTTTTTTTTTTTAAACATTGATTGGTATAATGCAAAGGAATTCAACATACCCACCCTTTATTCCCCCCATAGCCAAATTCCAAACACCATTGAATTCAACTTAATTAAATATTTGCTACTTTATACACTAGCTATTCAAATGAAGTACCCAAAAAAAGAAATGAGAACAAGAATTTAAATTTGAAACTCAGAGATCAGACATAGTGAGTGACATTGATCTCCATCTTAACAACGAGCGAGCGCGAACCTGACCAAGTCAAGTATTTTGTGAACGCGAACCTGACCAAGTCAAGTATTTTGTTCTGATCTTCCTCAACGTTTTTTTTTTTTCCGAGTTTATGATCAATTGAAATGTTGTTGTTCTTCCAACCAAGGCCAAAATCCAGTTGGATCCTCAATCCCACAAAACATATTGGAAAAGCTTTCTTCCTTAACAGTAGTGTTTTGATCCATTTTGGGCTGCTGGCATTGAAGTTGTAGGTCAGGTCTTGATGAGTTGTGAAAGAGCTGGTGAGCCACATGATGAGGGACAGTTGACCTGGTCAAAGTGTTTGGATTTGGAGATGGAAAAAGATTAATGCTTGTTGGAATATGATGATGGGAAGATAAAGGGCTGTCAATGGCTGGAGGTGTTCTTGAAATATCAAGCTTTATATTTTCTGAACTATTTTCACTTCTGTTGCTGCAAGATCCCTCAGTTTCTTTGATGTTCAGGTTTATTGACTCTGTTGGTTCCCTATTTTTCAGTGTCAAAATCTGCATACAAATAGTATCCAATCATTTTGTAAATATTATTCAACAAAAAAAATACTAAAAAAAAAAAATCATGACTTTATAAATGATCTACTATCTCTGTCCCATAATGAATGACCAAAAAATTTTCAAATTTTCTCTTGATCAAAAACAAATTTGAAAACATTTTGGTCATTCATTTTGGGACGGAGGGAGTAATTAAAAAAAAAAAAAAACTTAATACCTCAGCATGAAGTTTTTGATTTTGAGCTTGAAGGGAATCATTCTCAGCTTTGATAGCTTCAAATTGTCTCTTGAGGACATCATAGTCTTTTTCCAATTGTTTGGTCTTCCACCTAGCCCTTCTATTCTGAAACCAAATAGCAATTTGTCTAGGTTGCAAGCCAAGTGCTCTTGCAAGCTGCATTTTCCTCTCAGGGTCAAGTTTGTTTCCCAACTCAAAGTTTCTTTCAAGGGTTTTTACTTGCTCCATATTAAGCCTCCTCTTTTTCTCTCCTGCTTGTGACTCATCATCTGACATATCATCTTCTCCATTGTTGCCTTCTTGATCACCAATATCTTGAATCCCTGAATATGACATGGATGACCTTTTCCCTAGGAATGAAGCAACACCTGCAAAATTTAACACCTCACAAGTTAGACCAAAGTATAGACATTCAAGCTGGCCTGATTGAACCGGATCCGGTATTGTGCAGTCAGACAACAAAAGACAATATTTATAGAAACATGAGTTATGGACTGCAGTCCAATTGCACAGACCCCAAATTCTTATCAACAACCTTACTGGCATAAACCTGAAAAGAGAGAGAGAGCGAGAGAGAGAGTAATCACCATGGAAGTCTTGAGTGGTGCATGGGGGAAGAAGTTGATTGAGAGAGTTTGGGGTTTGATGATGATGGTCATCTTCATGAGAAGCCTGGAGCATGAAATTGGTAGGGAAGAAGGCCATTCCAGTGCAAGTCATGACCTACACTTGTACCACCAATCTAATGATTTTTTGTGGTGATTTGAATGTCATATTTGGAGAGAAATTTAGGGGGAGGGTTTGAGTGTGAAGGGGTGGGGAAAGTTTTGTGTGAGAAAGACTAATTATATGACATATATTTGTTTGTTGGCAATCAAGAAAAAATAATTTCCTCAGGGAGTGGGATGCACTGTTTGTTGTGATGGATAGCTTATATACCTTATTATCAGCTTTTACAAGAGCTTTTATTTTTTCTATGCATTTGAGAGAGAGAGAGAGAGAGCGAGAGAGAGAGGTCTCTTTCTCTTAAATGGTGAAGTGGAACTATATATCTTCTATCTTGTATGACCAGCTAGCATAGACATGCATACTTCACTATAAGTTCATTTTAAAAAATTGTCATGCATTCAAATGAAATACTATCTCTGTCGCAAAATAAATGATCAATTTTTATTTTTTAAATTGATCTTGATTAAAAATCAATTTGAAATTTTTTTAATCATTCATTTTGATATTGGGACGGAGAGACTAGAGCATTAAATAAGTATGTTGGTTAAGGTTTGGAGCAAGAATAACTCTACCCTATCTTTCCTTTGGTAGAAGGGTAAGAGTATCTAGAAGGACAGTTGTCCTTACGTATACATTTTAGGAAGGTAATTAGGCAGACAATAGCTTGTGATTAGGGATTTGATTCTCTTACTAATTAAAGGAGAGAAAATGGGGCACATTATTATATTCTTGTTAAATATTAAGTGGGTAACTTGGAAGAAAAAAGAAAAAAAAATCAAGGAAAGAATCAAAAATAAATAATTTAATTAAAGAGGCCTGAGATAGTGAAAGGGTTTGGGGTGACATAGAGAAAGAGACTTTATTAAATTGTAGCACAACAAGTAGCCTATGTTATAGTTTTGTCAATAAGAGGTTACTTATGCAAAAAGAGGATTGAGTTGGCATTAAATCTTTGCTTTAGATATTTGGAGCTTATATTAGCTTCGATTTTGATTATATTCTAGTGCAATCTGATTATGTAGCAGTTAAACATTTAAATGTTTAGTACATCTTACGGCTATACTTGATTCACCATGTATTTCACTTCGAATCAACCTCGATCATTAAAATCAAGATCAATAGTTTTATTACTTAACTGCGCCAAGTAATTCGACATAAACAAAAAAAAATAAAATAAAAATAATACCCTTATAATGTGTGTGTGAGAGAATTGAGGATCAGGAATATAGGGGAATGGGGTCATAGAGGAGGGGCAGGGGTTGACACCTAACCCACCAACATGTATCATGCACCAGGACTAACCATTTTCCCATCCTCCTCCTCCTCCTCCTCCTCCTCATCCTCAGTATTATCCTCTCAAAGTTTGCATTCACCAATGCTCTATGTATATGCATATGTCTAGTGTGTGTGTGTGTGTGTGTGTGTGAGAGAGAGAGAGAGAGAGAGAGAGAGAGAGAGGAAATGGCCAAGAGAGCTGAACTCATTCATAAAACCCTACAAAGCTGGTATATTTTGTCATTGTGCCCCCAAATGTTCTCCATCCCTATCCCACTGCTCCTCTCTCTACTGCCACTAAACCACCACCATTTGCCACCTCTCCAATATCACCTTATAAACTCCTTCCCCCACCACCCAACCCTCCTTCCTCTCGTGTTCTTTTTCGGTGCTAAGAAGGCAAAGCAACCAACTTTGTTACTGATAATATTTTTAATAGTAAATCATTGTGTTTTTATAATTATATTTTCAAAATTTTCTGATTAAATTCAATTAAGTTGGCTATTAAAATTAAAATGAGAATATTTTTTCGGGACACTTGGATGGAGTATTAATACTTTGTCGTTGTGACAAATGAATTTAAATGATACACTATCCATATTTCAATGTATATAGTACTCTAGAAGTATTGATTCCCCTGATGTATGAATCTGTGGTCTGTTACACAAATAAAAATAAAATGTGTCAGCTGTCTCTTAATAAATTATTCTAGTTGGTTACAAGTAGGGCAATAAGATGCTAACATAACATCTGATGAACAACATTATTAAAAGTAAATTAACTTTATAAAACCAAACCTAAAGTACACTATTAATGATTTTTTTAGACTTATATACTCCCTCCGTCCCACGATAATCTGTAAAAAGACACATTTTGGGCGTCTCACAATAATCTGCACTTTCCCAAAATAGAAATGGAACCCACTTGTCTCTACTCACAACCATTACCCACTTACTCCACTTTCTCTCTCCTACCCAACCATCTATAATCACAACACATCACCTTTTACACTTTTCTCATTAATTCTCGTGCCAAGTTTTTTTTTTGCTTATTTCTCTGGGACGGAGGGAGTATATCATAATAGTTACTACTCCCTCCGTCCCACTTCAAGGGTCCTATTTTTTTTTTTTTTTTGGTCCCTCCCACTTCAAGAGTTCCTTACATAAATGGCAAGTTTTGAACAGTGTTTCGGATATTTATACCCTTATAATTTAAATATATTTACAAAAAAAATTCATTATACCCTTATAATGTTAACATATTTACAAAAAAAACCAATCATTAACTACTATACCCTATCTCACATTTAACTTTTACATTCTCTCTCCTCTAATTTTCTACCCACTTACAAAAAAATCAAATATTAACTACTATTTTCTACCCCATATTTAACTTTTACATTCTCTCTCCTCTAATTTTCTACCCACTTGCAAAAAAATCAATCATTTACTACTATTCTCTGTCTCATATTTAACTTTTACATTCTCTCTCCTCTAATCTTTTACCCACTTACAATTCTTTATTTATTTTTTAAAAATTTTCTTAAGAAGCGTGAAATCCAACTCTAGGATCCTTGGTCTGGGACAGAGGGAGTATATTTTAACAATTTTATGATCAAAATTTAATCAAGTTGACTAAAAAATTAAAACACAATATTTATTAAATAACAGAGGGAATATAATATTAAAGTTAGTATTCCACTTACTTAAAGGAAAAACACCTAATTATCAAAAAAGCCTAAAGCAAGACTTTCTGTAGAAATTCAAGAATGGCAATGCCCTACAAATATTAGAATTAGGTGCCACCTTTAATATTGATGTGAACGTATGTACAAATTATTCAAAACATTTCATCAGAAAGTTTTAAAGGTATATTTAATTTAACAAAAGAAGAAGATGAATAAGAAGTGTATAAATTAAGAAGAGGTTTAAGGGTCCACATCAGTCAGCATGCATGCACATTGCACACACATTTATATGTGAGACATACAACAGGGCTTAAACTGTAAAAAAGAAAATAGAAAAATCTTTTTCTTTTCTCTCTTCTTTTTCATATTAGCATTAATTTGTTTTGCAGTTAATATAATTATACCCAATTTGAAAAATTACCTATTATTATTATATTAATTGCACACCATTTATATGTGAGACACACATTAGCATTTGTTTTGTATTGATAACTAGTATTTTCTTATCCGTGCCACGGCACGATGCAATATACAAATTAAAGAAATGATGGAATCACATTTCTCCCATCCAAACATAACAAAATAAAAAATATACCCAATATTCTGATGATTACTTTGTTCCATAATCAACATTTGATTGAGGTTGGTTTGTTTGTGTAACTATCGTAGAGAATATGAGGAAGTCGATTATTCGGACCGTTATCCATCGAGGGTTAGTAAAAAACATTTTCTTAATCCCCATTACCATTATTCTTTTTTTGTAACCCCAACCCAACTCATTAATCATATAAATAAGTAATAATAATTATAATACATAACTCATCCCATAAAACTTAAGTAATCATGATGAATGATTTTTTAATTGATTTAGGTACAAATATTTTTTCTAAAATCACTTTTTTTAAAGATTCTAAAATCGTTCAAAAACTTAATTATATATAATATATAGTAATTATTATGATAAGATACACACCTTAAATAAATGATCCTAATAAAATAAAGGAGAAAAATAAATAAATCAAATTGGAATGCACATAAATAAATAAAAAAAAATATCCAATTCAAACTTTTTTGAAAGAAAGAGTATATATAAATCCTAAACATTTTTTTAAGGAGCATACTAAATAATTAAAAAAACAAAAAAAATGATCATTTATATATAATCGGTTTTTCTGTTTTTTTTTTAAAAAAAAAAAAAGCTTACCAAATCTTAGTGAATTCGTTAAAAAAAAACGTAAGTCATCTGCAAAAATAAATAATAGTTAAAAAGGAAAATAGGAGGGAGGCGGACAATTATGGGAAATTACGGACGGTTATGAAAAGTTACGGACGGTTGAAGGAGTGAGGGAGGATGTGGGAAGTTATGGGATGTTACGGACGGTTATGGAAAGTTACAGACGATTGAAGAAGTGAGGGCGGATTCGGAAAGTTATGGAAAGTTACGGACGGTTATGGGATAAGTTATGAAAATTTACGGACGGTTATGGAAAGTTACGGACGGTTGAAGGAGAGATGGAGGATTTGGGAAGTTATGAAAAGTTATGGACGATTATGGGAAGTTACGGACGGATGAAGGAGTGAGTGAGGATTTGGAAAGTTATGAAAAGTTACGGACGGTTATGGGAAGTTACGAACGGTTAAAGAAGGGAGAGAGGATTTGAAAGTTATGGGAAGTTACGGACGGTTATGGGAAGTTACTGACTATTGAAGGAGGAGGGAGGATTTGGGAGGTTATGAGAAGTTACTGACTTGCTATGGAAAGTTACTGACGATTGAATGGGAGAGGGAGGATTTGGGCCGTCGATCAATGTTCTAACTTTAAATCAACCACCACTTATGTGATAGATAAAATGCGGTTAATTGGCCTGTATTATATCATACTCCTCCGTCCCGATAGAACTCCCGCATCATATCAAGCTAGACCTGAATTAGCGAAAAAGTTAGCTGAGAAAATGTTGTGAGTATGAAAAGTGAGGTTGAAGAGAGAAAGTGGGGTTGGAAATAGTGATTTGATTGGTGTTGTGAGTATAAAAGTAAAGTAGGAGAAAATTAGTGGGTGGAATAAGAAAGATTTTTCGCACATTTTGTGAAGTTTCAGCAATTTCAGAATTTAAACCTAACGTAAAAGCACACAGATCAGAATTGTAGGGACTTTATGAGTAGATATTAGGCAATTAGAAACATTATTATATATACACATGTATATGTGTGGGTATATATGTATCTGTACGTGCACAATGGCGAAGCCAATTCTTCGGCAAAGGGCCAAGAACCAAGATAATATTACTGTACAAATTTTGCTATAAAATTAAGGGGATCAAAATTAAAAAATAAAATTTCAAAAACTATAGCTGCAAAAATGAAATATTCCAATAATTAAGGATGTCAAGTGAACCCGTATGTGTAGTGATATTGTGATATTGATATCAGATTAAAGAATGAGAACACAAAGAAGAAAAAGAAATATTGGTAACATAATTTACTTTCCATTATTTGTTAAAATATTCTTTCAAAAAAATATATTATTTCCTAAATATGGAAGATACAAGTTTGCCAATTTAGTTAACAAAATAACAAATGTAAAAGAAGGATATAGTACTACAAACAGGGATGAATCCAATAATTACATTCGGTGGGTGCCGTCGTACCCACCGATAACAACGTACGTGGGTCCGTCCCTGTCTACAAATCTTATTAAGGACCCATGAGAAATAGTAAGGATCCAAGAAACTGACCCGATTACAAGAATTAGCCATAAACATCCATGGCCAGAATATGCCCATGATTTAACAGCCAATTTTGGCAATTATCCCATCAGTCTATCCATTGATAGATCATCTAACCCAAACTCAAAGATGTTTCTTGAATCAATTATTTTAAAATTCTAGATATTTTTTAACGAATTAATATAACCTATGTTACATCCAAATATCAAAACATCTTCAATGCATAGTACTCCAAATGGCATATTTGGACGAAAATGCCCCGTAAAATATACATGAACAATAGATTTAGAAATTGAAACAAACATCTATTTATCTGATGACAGTTATGAAGTCAAATTACACTCGCTCCAAATTTTACGATGATGACTGTTATGTAGTCAAATTACGCTGACCCCATATTTTACGGTGACATGTACATGATATTAATGATATTAAGGAGGGTTTTCCATCAAAAGAGTTGTCAATGTATCTTATTGATGGAGAAATGTATCAGTTTGCCTTGTTCTACATTTGGGGGTGTATCTCTCCACACAAAAAAAAAATTGTGGATGCCCACCAATGTTTTAATGGTGGTGATGGAGGAAAGTTGACCCCACAACAACTCTGATTTTTCAATAAATATAATTATATTTTATTTATTTATTTAAATGACCAAAAGACAGAGCCATTCTTACACTGCACCCACATGACTTTATTAGTTGGAAGAAGCTAAAAGGGTTACCACTTGCACCATTGGCAATGGGGTGGATCCATGTTCTCAGCTCCCCTTCTTCTGCTAAACTCATGTCTATATCTAAATATTTATTTATTTATTTCATTTTATATTTATTTATTTTTGAGTAAATTTATTTTATTTTATGTTAAGAATCTGCTATTCTTTTTTAAGATATTTCATTTACACAGTCAATTTTCAATAATTAAGCTATAGGTATTGTAGGACTTTGTATAGTGTAGTGTTATTAATAAAGTTATTTTTAAGTGTTTAGTGGATCAATTTAAAACATATTTGTTGAACTTTTAAAAATGGAGAATATAAAAGAACTTCAAGATTTATTATCTTTTGGCGATCATTCAAAGAGTTTGTGTTAAAAATGGAGTATTGGGGAGGGGTGTGTGTTTGGGGTACCGACTGCACAGAAGTCTGACTTTATCATCAGTAAAATCAAGATTTCCAAGGTGAACAGAAATATGAGATGCACAAGTCGAGTAAAATGTCTAAAATACCGTTAAAAATCTTTCAAAAATGTGAACCATCGAAATGAAATTAAATGAACGACATGAAGTGCGAACTTGCTTCGATTCGAGTATTGGGATAAATTTTTGGGGGGAAACTACATTTCTTAGACACACCCAAAGAAAAAAAAAAAACTTATGTAGACCCTATTGAGTTTATTATTAATAAAAAAATACTATAAAAGATTGCATATCCAAGGAAAAATTAAAAAAAAAGAAAAAGAAAATTAAGATGAATGTTCTCAACCACATGCCTTCATGCTTCTGGTGTATTCAGCTTAAAAACTGAGGATGTCCATGTGCCATTTCTCTGCTCTACGTCATTCTGTCTCTCTCATCTCTTTGATAGCGATTCCTCAACCACTAGCTCTTTCAATTTTTGCTAATATGTTTATAATAAATGTCGCATTTTTTTTTGTTTAAAATTAAATTTTATGTTCCTAAATAGATAAATAATATTAATCAATTTTATCATTATAAAAGTCATGAACAAACAAGTAAATCATATTTCTTAAAAATATTAACAAGATAACACAACACTGTTATTATCATGGGACGGATGAAGAATTTCTTTATTTTTTATTATTATTATTATTATTTTGTTGATTTTGAATGTTATTTATTTATCTATTTTGAGTAGGGCATTGATCAACAGTGTGAACTTTGGAAAGATGCTCCTTGAAGTAAGGTCCTATCCCATCTGCTGAATTGGACATATTTAATCTCTATTTTTCTTAATATTTCATTTAATTTTTTTGAGTCGATTGTGAATGTTACTATTGTTAGTATTTCTTTCGGGCGTTATCAAGAGTGCATAAATAATTTAGGGCGAATGTTAGTAACGAATCAATCCGCATTTACAAAAAATGACCAGTATTGAATAGCGTGAATATGATTATGAAAAGGGACCTGCAAAATCACGACCGCGTGAATTAAACAGAAAATAAAATTTGTATGGACTAATATGGAGAGACAAAGTGACCAGACTGATGGTGGAGATGATATAAGTTTGGAAAGATGCTCTAGATGGAGAGAAACGCGTTTCTCCGTCGCGTGTGGAGAAACGGGGCTATGTTTGTCGCGCGATATACTTAAATTAGCTTGATATCCTTTCAAAGCCTTCCTGATATTCGAAGCTTGAATATGATATCCGTAGTTTCAAAGGATATCCAGAAATCAAATATTTTTTCTGGATATCCTTTCCAAAGCTTCTGGATATCCAGAAGCTTGAATATGGATATCCAGAAGCTTTGGAAAGGATATCCAGAAAAAAAAAATTGATTTCTGGATATCATTTCCAAAGCTTCTGGATATCCATATTCAAGCTTCTGGATATCCAGAAGCTTTGGAAAGGATATCCAGTTGTTGTGGCTAAATATGTCGCGCGACAAACTAAGCACCGTTTCTCCCCAGATTTTGTGCTCTAGTAGTGGTTTGGTTCAAATCGTGGTTCGGAATCGAACCAAATCAAATTATGCGGTTTAGTTTGGTTTTCAAGTACTAGTAAGTTGGTTCGGTTTCAAAAATTATCAAACCGTGTGATTCGATTTGATCTGCGGTCTAGACTCCCAAACTACGGTTCGAAACCGCGAGACCGAACCATCAAACCGTTAATTATTAACTGTAAATATGCATATCTTTCATTTTCACCTCGTATAAATTTGAAAACCTCTAATTTTATTCATAGGTTTTAGCTTATAACCCTTTTTTCTTTTTCTTAATCTTACTGTAATAATGTTAATTCACTTTTTAGCACATACCGTTACAAGTACTCAAATGGCTTATTGTTATTATAAATATTGAAGCACAATTTCATTTAAAGTTTGAATCTCTTCTGTATGTTATTTCTGAAAAATTCAAACAAACATGACAATGAATTGTATAGTCTTAAACCATGTTCTAATTAATGGTTTAAGCCGTGTTCTATTTCATGGTTTGAACCGTGGTTTGAACTGTGGTTTAAACCGCGGATCGTACCATAAAATCAAACCGCGATTCGAACCAAACCATGGTGGTTTAGTTCGGTTCGGTTTGAATTTTTTTCATGGTTCGATTCGATTTAAAATTTTTTCAAACCGATTACTAGTGGTTCGATTCGCAAATCGAACCAAACCGAACCATTTACACCCCTATGCTCTAGCATCTTAGGTTATGTTAGCCATCTCAATTTAAGGATGGGCTACTACTTACAAATCAACATTGAAAATCCACTTCAATCTAGCAACTTTTCTCATCAATCAATCTCCCAACAAGGACAGGGGCGGATGCAGTATAACTGTGTGAAATTTTTAAAATAACCTCCATTACATCATATTACATCTGGCCACACAGTTGGAATGCACAAATCCCGCAATCCCCAGATCCCCAATTCAATCTCAAAGCTTTTTGCAAATAGGTAAAGAAAAGTGAAGTGCTTACTAGCTTTCATATTCTAGTCATGATCTTGATCATATGATATAGTCCCTAAGAGGATATAATGCTGGATACTGAACACTGAACACTTAAATTGAAACTTGTGAATTCTGCAGGAAACGGAAACGGAAACGGAAACAGAAATGTTGTGCATCTGATCAAGCATATCAGCAAACAAGCTGATTAACTAGATCAGGTAACCATCATACGCAAAACAAAACAGTACAAAAAAATCTGACATGTTTTATTATAGTTACATAATGGTCAAAAAATCAACAATGCCTGTAATATATTTGAGTGGATCACCTAAAAGTATACCGTTATGTTATTTGTCATTGTAAATATATATTTTACGTTCACGTTCTGAACAAGATACAGATCCCAACTATCAGGGAAAAAAGAATGAATTTGAATTTCTGATTTCCAGCTCTCAGTGACATTGATAAAGTTTGAAGTGCAGGGAGTGCCATCAAAATCTTTGGAGTGACTCTATGGGCCCCTCGTGTGTTCCAGTGTGATATGATATACAAGTAGAGTTTGTTTGGGAGTTAGCTTACCGAGGGATGTAAATTAGCCAAAATGAAAACCAGTTGATTTGAATGAATTGCTTGCAAGAGTTGGTAGCTTAAGAGTTGCAATAACGCCTGCTGCAAGGGCACTAAAAGAAGCTAGAACAAATGCTGGCGTGTTTCCTCCACCAAATAAAGCATCCCATGGACCGGCACCAAGGGAAACAACCATCTAAAAAAAGACCAAAGGAATGAATCAGATTGGCAACTTAAGCTTAAAGGGTATACCCCTTAAATTTGCCACTACATAAAAAATTTGGCACCTCTAAACAAACTAAATAGCCATAACCCCCATTCCCGTTGAGTTCACCAACCCATTTTTACATTCCATATTAAATACACCCTCACTTTCCCATTTTACCTTATCATCTCCATCTTCTTCCTCAAACTTTCATCTTCTTCCTCTCCTCCAATCCTTCATCTCCTTCCTCTCCGGCCAAACACCTTCCACCCGCCACCACCATTCATCCCCGACCCTATTTTCCACCGTTTTCAAACTAAAACATCCAGCCACACAAACAAACACACATACACAGTGTTCGGCCATGGTTGACCGGACACCATGAGGCGTGTCCGGTTGGCATCTACCGAACACTTTTCGGTGTTCGGTCAACCATAGTTGAACATCTTTAAGCTTGTTCATTCTTTCATTGGCTGAACAATGAAAGGGGGGAGGGGCAGCAGGGAAGGGGCGGATGGGGAGTGAGGGGTAGTTTGTGGCATTAGGATTCGTGGGGAAAGCAGGAAGAAGAAGATGGGGTGGGGGAAGAGGTCGGTGCTGAGCATGAAAAAAGAAAGAGATGGAGGGTTGAAGAAGATAGGATAATTTTCATCCATGGCATTTTTGAAAATTGTTAAAATGGAGGTGAACTCAACAGGATTGGGGGTGGAAATATTAAGTATCTAAAAGTAAATTACAAAAAAAATAATTATCATTCACTTGTTTTAGTTATGATGCTTATGATAGTTTGTAACATCACTTTATTAACGTTACAAGTCATTTAGCGATTGAGGCACTTAGTCTTTTCCTAAAAACAAATCTGGTATTCAAAGTGACGAGCATGATATTAGTTCAAAAATAGACTAAAATTAGAAGGAACAACAAATCACCTGTGGTAAGACGATTGCAAGGTTCAGAACTCCTATTGCCAATCCTACAAGAGAAAATAACCTTTGAATATGAATTATGATTGTTCACCAAATAACGAAAAAGAAGGATGACAGAATCAACATTAAAATCAAAGACCAGTACATACCTTGGCCACCTCCTGTATCTGCAGTAAGTTCCGCCGTGACAGAAAATGGAACACTATAAGTAATCTACACAACCATACATTAACACAAGTCAGAACACACTTTTGAAGGCATCACTTAAGTGAAGTGTACAGCAATATTTACTTACAGCAGGAGTTTGTGAGAAAGCAAACATAACACCAGCCTAAGAAGCTAAATTGGACTATTCAATGAAGATTATTTTAGAAACTTACGGCAAGAGGAAGGCCAAGAATGGAAAAAACAACCAAGGACGCATTCTTGATTGTCTCATTCCCCCCAACGATCGGTTCACTCCCTCTCGAATGTTCTCTGACAGAAATAAAGGTGATGACAGCAGTGGCTGCCATGCAGGCAAACACAATAAAGTTGCTCATTGCCCAAACTAGTCTTGAACCCATCCGCCTACACATTGGTTCAATGAGGAAAGAGCTAATTCCAAGAACAACCTGCCACAAGAAAATATGAGATTGAGAAGATGGACCAAACTGGCCAATGCATTAAAAATTTCCATGTAAATAATTATGTCTATTCTTATTCTTATACTCTAAATCATTTATGTACAAAAGAAACTTTTTAACGGTTTATTCCCTCCCTGTCCATGACCAACCCTCTCTTTTAAATTTGTCTGGTAGTCTCTGCGTAAACCTCCCAAAGTTGCAAAAAAGAGGATATAAGACGCCAGAGTGAGCATTCTGGAGCTCTCCATTGCAAGATTAAATATCATTGCTTATCAAATAACGTAAGACAAATGGTGCATAATTTTGAGTTCTTACTGAATTCAATAGCAAACCAAATGCACCTTCTCTGACACCTTCATCATAAGCTCGGATTTCAAGAGTATCCCCTTTAGGATCCCCATGATATACTTCTCTCCCCATCCAATCCGTATCAAAAAGGAAAAAGGGAAACCAGGACAGCTGCATATAAGAGTGGCAGCTAAAACATTACTAGAGTTACATAAAAGTTCAAAACCCTATTAACTAATTAAGGTATAGAAAGAATCTGGTTAATAACGATGAAATTACCCAGGTAAGAGCCATCACAACAAGAACCGAATGCATCCCTAAGGGTAAATGACGTAAACTGGTCAATAAATTGACCAAGACGGCTCCAGGACTGTCTGTGAAACTTTCAACTTGATCATTCTCAGCTAGTTTTCTTTCTTTCTCTGAATTAGTGTCCATATCAAAGACAATCACAGACTTTTTCCCCAAGGCATCATCAACAAACTTCCCTGCAGTTTCTGATTCTTGGCTGTCAAAACCATTCTGATGAGGATTCTTCAGAAGGGGAGAAGAATCTGATGAGCTCTGAGGCTGCTTTGGTGTTAATGGAACCTCCTCAGCAAAATATAGTGTCACTAATGTGCACAGCGTTAGAAAGACCTGTGTACACACCAGCAAAGTTCATGGATCATATTTATGGGATGTGGAAATATATCAAGCCCGAATCAAGCGATTAAATCTCCTATGGAAAACAGAAACATGTCAAGCATAAAACCAGGAAGGAGTATGCATCAACGTTAAGAATTCATGCAAGGATAACATATAGTTCCATGTTTAAATTAACTTAACCAAAAACTCACCACTGCAACTAGAAACGCTGCCTTTAGATTTCCGCAGGCTTCACAACAAGCTTTGTTCGTCAAGAAAGGAAACCACCTGGTTAATATAAATGTTAGATTCAATCCAGCCAGAGAGGCCTGTCTGATCAAACAGAGATGGATATATCTAATTGATGAAGGCAATTATAAGTTTAGATTAAGATATAAACTTGTAAAAAAAGGTGTGCCAACATAAGTCTTCAAATGTAAATAAATATCTAATTGATGAAGGCAATTATAAGTTAAGATAAAGATATAAACTTGAGAAAAAAGGTGTGCCGACTGCCGACATAAGTCCTGTATCACTGTATGCTGTACATTACAATAAGAATACTTCATGTGTGCATATAAATCTTTATAGTGAAAATGCTTGGACAAATAACACATTACCTGTGCCAATTCCCACTAGAACCAGACATAAATCCTAAAATATTGCCCACTGCCATCCACGAGCAAAATATAGCATTCGCTGCATTTCTCTGATCAGGACCTGATAAAAAAACCCCCAATTTAGCAGTTTATATTGACATAGATCTATTGTATACAGAAACACTCAAAACTGTGAATCCTTAAACTTCACACAAAGAGATGAAAAGTGGAGCACCTGCTAAATCAGCCAGAAGAGCTCTCGCCGGCCCCTGTTTTACATCATAAAAGTTCAATTAGGAACATAGTTGAAAGCTACATATTTTTTAAGGTGGCGAGACAAAACCAGAGACAAAATTTACCTGCACAGTGTTATTAGCGAGATCTAACATCCAAAATCCAATGATGAAGACAATAGCTGCTCTTGCGCGTGTACCTTTAAATGTTCTACATAAGATGAATATGATAGGAATGTTAAATATTCAGAAACATACCAAGGAAAAGAAGAATAAGAAGAATAATATTAAGGAAAAAGGCTGCAACCTGCAACTTTCCTGTGTATCCCCAATCAAGTATCCAATGTCTGCAGCAAACCCAATTATTATCACCTAAAGCAAAAGGTCTAGTTAACTGTGTGAAGCATAGTACAAAATAGTTAGTAAACACTTGATTGAGATTCCATGATGCTCACAGCAACTGATATCATGAGAGATCCGACCAAAATAAACGGGCGTCTTCTTCCATACTTAGATGTACATTTATCACTCCATATACCAACGCAAGGTTGAACCTAAAAGACAACAAAGAAATAAGCTGAGCATAGTTTTCCACGGACCAATCATAAGAAACGAAAAAATAAATCTATGAGCATAAGCCAGTATTTTCAGGTCTATAAATTCATATAATTTCAGCCTTTTGATAAGGTTCCTGCTAACAAGTCCCATGGAACATGCTAAGAATCTAGATTATGAAATATCTGAGACTGGAACCAACAACTGTGAATTGGGGGGGGGGGGTGCTTTTCAATGCATTGAAGATATTCCAGGGCCAAATGTTCTATAATGAATTCTTAACAAGTGCCATAGGGAATTGTTAATAAAAGAACTTTACTACACATACGAGAAGGTCTAGCGGTTAAACTAATTATGAAAGTACCTATTTGGTGGTCAAGCGGTATCCGGAGTCCCGATAAGGGACTCCCATAGAGGAGGTTCTGGGTTCGAAACCCACAAGCTCCACAGGGGCAAGTTATACCCTTGGTTTTCAAGTGTCAATCTTGTAATAGCTTAAGGAATTTATTAAAAAAAACAATTTAAAAAAAAAAAGATGCAAATATATATTTGGGCATTAATACAATTTGATAGGAATGATTATGCTAGAAGATATTGATAAAACAAAAAAACGTAAAACCATAGTACAATATGTCCAGATTACTATGTCAAAAAGTAAACAGAAATTGCATTAATAATACAACCAATAAAATGTCAAGAGTTTCTTCAGCAAGTACATTAAGAGTTACCAATCTACTTCTGCCTCTTCCACCGGAACTATGGCAATTGAAGGCATTGTACTCCTAGGGCGTCTTACAGCACATTATTCCTCAATTTCAAGCAAAGAATAATGGATGTCTTGTATGATTTGCAAATCAAGTGAGAATCCACATTATTAGCAACTAAGACAAGCTGGAAGAAGGCAGGTCTGAACACTAAATTTAACTAATCATGCAATCCATACATCGGACCAAAACTTAGGGGCTATCACAATGATAGTCTGTATATCATGTCAGGGACTAGCTCCAATGCAAGATGCGTAAGAGGTAAAAAGTCACTAATACCATGAGAGATTTGCTTCTACGTGCAAATGATCAAATTTGAAGTCATATAAGGACAATGCGCGATAAGAAACACAAATATATCACAAGTTACTGTTATCACCTACCACTAGGCCTGTAATAGGACCACAAAGCCAGATAAATGAAGAAAAGGCATGTCCGATTCCAAGTGTCTGCACCACACATAAGAAGAGAACAGTTAATCAATCAAATAAACAGAATAATTTTAGGTCATTAGAAGTAGGGCCACAAAAGAGATCCACATATAGAAAAGGGAAACTTCATTTTCGTCCATCGTACTTTGGGGTGTATTTTACTTTTACCGTCAAACTTTTTTTTTTTTCATTTTTACCATCGTACTTCAAACGTTGGTGTCATTTTATACCAAATTTGGGTATGAAATGACTATTGTTTGTAGTACGATGGTAAAAATGAAATAAATTCAAGTATAAATAACAGATTTGGGTATAAAATGATACCATTGTTTGTAGTACGATAGTAAAAATGAAAAAAAAAATCGCTATGGTAAAAGTGAAATACGCCCCAAAGTACGATGGACAAAAACGGAGTTTTCCATATAGAAAATGTAAGAGAGTGAAATGAAATTTCGGATTTGATAATTCTTCCACACAGTTTCTGATATATCTTTATCAGTAAGTCATACAAATTACTTGTATGCATGTATGTGTGTGTGTATATATATATATATATATATATATATATATATATATATATATATATAACTATATATACACACACATATATAAGTCTATTAAAAACTAGTTTTTCCTAACATAAGGAAATTGGGATTTTAAGAGCTTTAAAACTAACGGTTTAACTATTAAAATTGTTCGTTCGTCCGTCATTTAAAACTGCCATATTAAATTTGGCAGTTTTACCTGTCGAACTGACAGATTTATTATTAAAATTGGCTTCGTTAAAACGTCTCCACTTTACAAATTAAAACAACCAGATAGTAAAACCGGCTGTTTTAAATAAAGGACATGCACTTTTTAAGCCATAAAATGGGTTCTCCAATTGTTTAGGAAAACAGATTTTTCACAAGATTTTGTGTACATATCAAATAGAAAATTCAAGAAATAGATGAGTTTAAGGTAAGCCTATTCTATTGTAGCATTTACAAAACACAATACAAATGTACTATCTCTATGCAATATAAGATCCCCTATTTTGGGATGTTCCGTAAAAGGACTTCTTTTCCAAGAAGTTATTTTTTTTCAAGACCAATTGTCTACAGCACCAAGTAAGATAAGAAAGAGAAGTATGGTTGCATCAATTTCACCATTTGGAGATAGCTCGAGGCAAGCAATGCACATATAGTCAAAGATTTTGTTAAAACAAGTGTAAAGAGAAAAGGTGACTCTTATTTGGGATGGTGCTAGTATTTTAATTTGCATAAGAACCTCCTCCGAAAACTGTGAACAGCTCAAGAATTAGCCTTAACCAACAGTCATCTGCCATTACCAAATCAAGAACTGACTTCAGTTGATCAATATCATAGCTATAAATGCACAGAAAAGAAACGTAATATTCATAGAGTTCACTCGACCTTTTCAATGAACTCTAAAAAAGTTAATAACAATAATCAGTTGTCTCTCCAAGTGTAAGTGAAAGGCTTTAGCAGGTAGTAGGAGTGTCGGGAGTACACGCTCTTGGACTTAAGCTTGGCAGATTCCTTGCGATGTTGCCCTTTCTTCTTTCCTCTTTCTTCGTTATTCTCTCCCAATTCCATCACTACTTGGTCGTAGGACTAATCTCACACCGTGCCCTACATCACTTGTATTCACTTTTACTAGCATTTCTGGCTGAGTACTGCACATTGGCCTTCCTCAAGTCTTGATGACTAGTGACGGTCAGCCATTGAAAATGTACAAGAATGTGCTTCCACACGGGTGTCGGTGCTATGTCACTACCAACGTCCATTGTTGGTGATAATGTGAATGCATTTGAGCTGCTAAATGTTCATGAAAATGTGTTCTGGTCCAAGAAATTTTAACGCTTCCAAAGTTGTTGGGGTTGGTTTGTGTGGTGGAGAGGGGTGTCCATGGACCCCCCCCCTCCCTCTCCTCCCAGCGATCTCCCAAAGATTTCAACCTAAACATAAAGAAATCAAGGAGATGCAAGAGTGTTGAATTTAATATTTTGCCCCTACCAATGCCTCTGACTTGCAAGTTTGCACGCACTTCCTGGTTGCCCCTTCCTTTGACTTGCAAGTTTGTAGGAATATTTCGATGTGACATCGAAGTTCTAATATCTAATTCCCGGTCGCCTCATAGTTTTACAATGCTGCAACTCTTGGTTACAATAGATCAACTCAAGGGCTAACCTTTTAGCTGATGTTGTACTTAACAATTAGAGCTTTGAGTTTATCCTTTTCCAGTAATTTAGAGCAATTGGTCATGAATTTTTCTAATAGTAAACAATGGCACCTAATTCAAAATGGAGTCGGGTAACCTTTTTTTTTTTTTTTTTTTTTTTTTTTGGGGGGGTGTTCTCTTTTTGGCCTCATATCTATAGAGTGTGAAGTGGGGTGGGCTGAAACTTATTTGATGTCTTGCACTCGAGCTCAATCTTATTTGTTGTAGTACTATGACCTTTAGAATTATAAATGGATTTCCAGTCTTCAGCTTTACTTGTAATACTGCATGGATTTGGTATGAGTCTAAGCTGAGTCGAGTTCTCCAGTTCTATATAAAAAGGTTTCTACAACAATTTATAGCAATGTGAACCCCATCTTAATAAAAAATGAAGGATATAATATGATGGAATCTTCTTTCTTTTTCTTTTCCGAAATAGACTTCCCTCTTATTGGAAGAGATGACCTTCTCTACACTACTCTTGCTTTGTCATAAAGTAGGAAGCAGAGCAGTCTCCAAATACAGTATACGGATCAGAAACTTATGCACCTTCATAATGTGCATAACGTTAAAACGAGCATCACACTCTTTTTTATTTTATACTTCCAGACACTCTGATGACATGTTTTCAGGGATGTAAACATTATTTATGCACACACCTACTACTATATTCCTTACTCTATATCACAAACCTAACATTAGAGTCGTACACCTCAAGCAGTATCCAATAAAACAAGCTTTAAGCCAACTAAACTGACTCTATGTTATTCATACTTCCATTTAAGTCCAATCTAGTAGTGCAATAGTAATGTTAACAACTACCCAATATCCATAATCAAGCCGATTCCAAAACCGCACAATAACATGAAATTTTAAATTTGGATTTCCCATCAACTTCAAAACCCTTCCTTGACCGTGTTCTAACAGACTCAAAATTCCTCAAGTCAACTCAGAGTTTGTCCAAATTCCTTGGAATAAAACTCAGAATTCCTCAACTCAACCAGGTGTTTGCCACAAGTGCATGGGTTTGTCTGCATGAATTGTTTCTGGTCCAATGTAAGATAAATCAACATTACTTCAACTCACATATATCCATTTTAATTGAATAGAAGATTCCCAAAATGCTAAATTCCTCCCCTTTCTTATGAATTCCCAAAGTTTCGTAATCACAAACACATTAGTACTCAAACACTTCCAACACACAATATCCAAATATAGCAAATTCAAAATTAAACACCATAACTACAGAAATCAAAACCCTGCAACTCAAGTACCTGTATATAAGGAGTGAGAAGAGAAAGTTGCAAGGCCCAACCAAATTGAACACCAGCGGCAACCGTACAGCTCAAAATTAACGTAATTAAACTACAATGCTTGGGCGGTTGTGGAACCGACGAGGAAGAATCCGGAGACGAATTAGAAGCAGTTCCATTAGAATCTCTAGAATCATCATTGTCGGTGATATGTCGATGTTGAACCTCGTGTTCATCCGGACCCATCATTTCCAACTCCGCCTGCTTCAAGTTCTTGTAGGGCACACGGATCGACACAGAATCCATGATTTTTACAGAAAAACTTGGACACAGCTGAATCACTCAACAAAACAGATGTAAATGTGAACATATATATGATTTGGGGAGGATTATATGGCTTAACTGAGTGGATTTAGGGTTTGTGATTGATCTGGCTGATGATAATTTAACGAGACGGGATCTGAATCGGGGGAAATTTGATGATTAACGTAGAATTTGAGCAAAGGCGAAGAAGATGAATGTGAAAGTGAAAGAGGGAGGGAAGGTCAAATTTGGGGGGAGTGATGAAGGAAGGAAGTTTCATCAGCAATGCATGGTGGCATTAATGGTTGGTTTTTGTGGTGTGGCAAATGTTTCCACCGTTGATTTTTGTGGGTCTTCATCTTGTTAGATCCACGTATATTTGCAACCCCAAATCTTGTAATTTGTCAATTAATTTATGTTAATTTGAAGAGGTTTTAATTATCCAATGAAAATTTTGTTTTTTTTTTTCATTTTTTCCTAATCAAACAATACAAATTTTTATTAATAAATGTTAAGAAAACGGCTCTCCACAACCCCGGGTCTCATCCAATCTAGACATGTCCAAATAAAATCGGGAATCGGATCAATCGGCTGCAGAATCAACCGGAATCGGCGAGAACCGAGAACCGGAGAGAACCGGAAACCGCCGGAACCAAAACCCGGATTGAAACCGGTTCGAATACGAATCCACCATATTGAGAATCGAGAACCGGCGGTTTCGAAATCGAGAACCGGAACATGTAACCGGAACCGGGAACCGAAGTTTCTCCCGACTCCCAAGTCCCATCCCATCCATAGCTCCCTCCAGTCTTCCTGTCCTGACTTCACCCACCCACCATATTTACTCTTCACAGTCACATTCATGCCTAAAGGCTGACACACACAACACACATTCACACACACGCCAAATGCCCCCAACCCAATACAATTAAATGTGTTCTCACACAAACTTTCAAACTCTCTCTTACTTAACTAACGGCTGATTTCTACCTTTTTAATTATTTTTTTCCTCAAAAATATTATTAGAATTTTTTTTAAAAACAAAAAAAACAAAAAAAAAGTTAGATTGTTCCGGAACCGGTGGAACCGTTGAAACCGAAATCGGAACCGGCGGATAGAATCGGGAACCGGGAACCGAATTAATATGGTTCGAATACGGTTTCGACTATTTGGGAACCGGGAACCGGCGGTTCCGGAACCGAGAACCGAAACCGAATGGACATATCGTTAAAAATTTCTATAAACTAGTGTAGTGTAACACTTGTGCCTTAAAATGCATGGTCATAACACTTTGACAAAAAACAGAGCCATAAATAAAAGAGTCAATATAAATATAATGATAAATATTATCAAATTTATGTAAAAAAAAAAATATAATATCATATACCACTATTAAAAATATGTTTCACATAAATGAATTTATCTATACTTTTTTAAAGATGTTCTAACTTATTAGTTATTATTCAAATAAAATGAAAAATCATAATAGTATTTATCTATTTAGTGAAAATATGTTAATTTTGTAATCAAGCAATTGATCAAACTCAGATGTTATTTAACCATCCCTCAAATGTCAAAAGACTAAACCGTGGTCATGGAATAAAACAAATAATTAAGACAAAAATTTTAGACAAAAAAGCTTACACATGTTAATGAAATAACATTACAAATTTTGAAAAAAATTCTTGTAAACAACACTAGTTGTTTGACTTGTTGGATCTTCAAACCAACACGATTAGTTACTCTTGACAATGCAACATAAAGCTGATCATGACTAAATATCGGTCTTTTGAGGAAAAAGCCAACATGCGACAATGATTGACCTTGACTTTTATTAATTGTCATTGCATATGAAATAATCAACGAAAACTGTCTCCTTTGAAACTTGAAAGGCAACGATAGATCCGAGGGAGTTAAGGACATTATGGGGACAAAAACTTTTTCTCTGACATTGCTTCCATTTAAAATTTTAGCCTCAATCACATGATTTCCAAGCCTTGTAATGATTAGCCTAGTTTTGTTGCCTAACCCTGCACTATGGTCAATATTACGAAGCAACATCACTGAGGCACCAACCTTTAGCGAAAGTTGATGATTAGGCAAATCAGAACTCTTTATAGTATTCAAAAACTCGGTTGAATGAATTTCACCAAAGAAGCTCGAATTGTTTTCAGAACGACATATAGAATCAGAACTCAAGTAAGTTCTTACCTAGGATTGATTGAAAGAAACCATGTACTCATTAATGCTCTCAACAACATCAAGGGTTGGAGCAAGAATAGCTCTCCCTCGTAGAAAAGTGACATCATCAAAATGATTATGAAAAGATGGATATGTACTTTGAACTATAGACTCAATCATATCATCAGATAAATCCACGATCAAGTCACTTGGAATTTCTATATTAGCAACACCATCATTATCGCCTTCAATAGAACCATCGCCGATACTCAAGATCCATTCTGAAAATGCACTACCAGAAACAGGTCATTTAGCGACGGAATTATCAGCGACGGACAGATTCCGTCGCTAAATAGCGGCGGAATATAGGCTTTAGCGTCGGAAAATTTTTGGCGTCAAATTTAGCGACGGAATTTAATTCCGCCGCTAAATTCCGCCGCTAAAACGAATATTCCTCGAATATTCGTTTATTTCCGCCGCTAATTTGGCGGTTGATTTACCGACGGAATATTCCGCCGCTAAATCTTTATCAGCGACGGAAATATTCCGCCGGTGAAAATATATCATTTTTTTATTTTTTTATTTATCAGCGTCGGAAATATTCCGACGGTGAAATTAAAATATTTTTTATTTTTCTTTTTGAAATATTACACCGACGGAATATTTCCGACGGTGAAATTAAATGTTTATTTTTTTTTTTTTATTAAACACCGACGGAATATTTCCGCCGCTGATAATTTAATATTTTTTTTATTTATCAGCGACGGAAAATTCCGTTGCTGATAACAAAATGTAATTTTTGTTTATTTTTAGAACTAATTAACAAAATAACAAACTAAAAAACATTAAAATATCATAAATATTTATGATATTTTTGAAAAAAATAAATAAATCATACATATTTATTAATTTTAATTTTATAATGCCATTATAAGTACCACATTCGCCAAGCCGCTTATTCATCCTTGTGAGATCCCGAAAGTTGTGGCGTCATCATGTTCTTTTTTTGTTTTGAACGAACATTCATGTACGTTTTTGTTTCGACAAAGAATTTAAATTTTAATTTCGCCACTTATCATTTATTTAGGAAAACAATAAGAAAAACCTTTTTGATTTTAAAGAGATTTGAGGGTTCGGGGGTTAAGTTATGGAATGGGTAGGTCGAGGAGTATCCAAAATAAAACAAAAACAAGATTAGTCCAAAACAAGGAACTAACCAACTATTAGACAACACTGGAGATTATTGTCTCATAAGTCATAACTAAGATATCCG
The DNA here is from genome assembly GCA_022495995.1 of Adenophora triphylla var. japonica. Classification (NCBI taxonomy): domain Eukaryota; kingdom Viridiplantae; phylum Streptophyta; class Magnoliopsida; order Asterales; family Campanulaceae; genus Adenophora; species Adenophora triphylla. The sequence goes on along the minus strand of JAFEMH010002511.1, from coordinate 163,669 downwards.
TAAAACAAAGACCCACATCATTACCGCCGAGCACACCGTACTCTCGGCCCCCACCACCGCGCATGTCATCATCTACATCGTAAGCTTCAATGTTGACATCGTGGAAGGGTTGTCTCCTCGCACTCATCATCAAGCTCCATATCCGTCATCCGCGATGAAGGCTTAGGAGGCAAAGACACCCTCTAGGGCCTTGCATTGTTCAGGAGTCAAGGAATCTGGGAAGTCGAACCTGATTCGGACCCGCAGACAGAAGGGAGAGAATTGAAATGTGGAATTACCTCGAAATTAGAAGATGAAATAGCACTGTGGTAAGAGCGGCTCGACATTTGTTTTTTCAAATTCAATTGCGGAGAGAGAAAGAGAGAGAGAGAGAGAGAGAGGACGGGAGAGAGGATTTAGAGGTGTCCGATTAATTTGGTTTGAAAGTTTGAAAAGGATATTTAGCCCCTAACAAATATGTCATCACCCTTTCGCTTGAACTTCTGGGTGCTCTTTCTGCCAGTACAAAGACTATGTCTCCAAGAAGAGTGTCAGAGCTTCACTCGGCTTCTCGTGCGGGAATGTAATTTTCTGGTCCATTTCGTATACCCTTTCTCCACAACCACTTCCAAGACCTTCTTCTCCCGTACAATGCAAGGCCCTGAGGGTGTGTCGCCTCTCCTAAGCCTTCATCGCAGATGACGCATATGGAGCTTGATGAGTGCGAGGAGACAACCCTTCACGATGTCAACATTGAAGCTTACGATGTAGATGATGACACGCACCATGGGCGGGGGCCAAAGAGTGCAGCCATGTGCTCAAGCAAGAATGATGCTGGTCTTTGTTTTCCTCGGATATCTTAGTTATTACTTATGAGACAATAATCTCCAGAGTGTTGTCTAATAGTTGGTTAGTTCCTTGTTTGTATAACCCTAAACCCTAAACCCTAACCCTAACCCCTAACCCCTAACTCCTAACCCAAACCCTAACCCCTAACCCTAAACCCTAACCCTGAACCCAGTCCCCTAAACCCTAAACCCTAACCCTAAACCCAAACCCCTAAACCCTAAACCCTTACTCCTAACCCTCCCTAACCCTGAGAATAAACCCCAACCCCAAACCCTAAACCCCCCCTAACTCCTAAACCCTAACCCTACCCTACTAACCCCAAACCCTGCAACCCAAACCCTAAACTCCCAAACCCTGGGGGCAGTCCCTAACCCTAACTCCCAATCCCAACCTAAGCCCTAAACCCTAACCCCTAAACCCTAAACCCTAAACCCTAACCCTAAACCCTAAACCATATAGGTATGTGGATATGTGGTATAGACATGTGGCATAGTGTGCATGTGGCATGTGGTATGTAGGCATGTGGTATGTGGCATAGAGGTATGGCAGGCATAGGTATGTGATATGTATGGCATGTGGCATGTGGTATAGTGGTATAGGCATATAGGTATGTGATATGTGGCATAGCATAGGTATAGGTATGTGTGGCATAGGTATGCAGTATGTGGCATGTGGCATGTGTGGTATAGGTATAGTGGTATGTGGCATAGGTATAGGTATAGGCATGTGGCATGTATGGCATATAGGGCATAGGGCATAGGTATAGATAGGTATAGGTATATGGTGGCATAGGTATGTGGTATAGGTGGTATAGTGTGGTATGTGTGGTATGTGGTATAGGATATGTGGTATAGGTATGTGGCATATGGTATGTGGCATGTGGTATAGGTATAGGTATGTGGCATGTGGTATGTGGCATAGGCATGTATGGGTATAGGGTATAGGCATGTGGTATAGGGCATAGTGGCATGTGGCATAGGCATAGGCATGTGGGTGGCATGGTGGTATAAAGTATGTGGCATGTGGCATGTGGCATAAATAAGGCATGTATGTATAGGTATAGTGGCATAGGCATAGGTATGTGTATGTGGCATATGGTATAGTATAGGTATGTGGTATAGGTGCATAGGCATAGTGGTATAGGTATAGGGTATAGGTATAGGGGCATAGTGGTATGTATATGTGGCATAGTGGCATGTGTGGCATGTATGTGGTATAGGTGGCATATGTGGCATAGGCATGATAGGTATGTGGTATGTGTGGCATAGTGGCATAGGTATGTGGTATGTGGTATATAGGTATAGTGGTATGTGGTATAGGTATAGTGGTATAGGTGGCATAGGGTATGTGGTATGTGGTATGTGGCATAGGTGTGGCATGTGGCATATGGCATGTGGCATGTGGCATGTGGCATGTGGTATGTGGCATGTGGTATAGGTATGTGGCATGTGGCATGTGGCATAGTGGCATATGGGTATGTGGCATGGTATGTGGCATAGGTATGTGGTATAGTGGCATGGATATATATGTGGCATGTGGCATGTGGTATGGGTATGTGGCACATATGTGCAGGTATAGGCATGTGGCATGTGGCATAGTGTATGTGGCATGTGGTATGTGGCATAGGTATAGGTATGTGGTATAGGTATAGTGGGTATGTGGTATGTGGTATAAAAATAATGGCATTATAAAATTAAAATTAATTAATATTTATGATTTATTTATTTTTTCAAAAATATCATAAATATTTATGATTTATTTATTTTTATATAAATAAAAATAATGATATTTATTAAATTAAAAATTTTTCAAAAATAATATTTATTGACTCATATTTATTTTTTTGAGAGTAATTTAAAATAACTTTCATATTTTATATAAATAAAAATAATGGCATTATAAAATTAAAATTAATTAATATTTATGATTTATTTATTTTTTCAAAAATATCATAAATATTTATGATTTATTTATTTTTATATAAATAAAAATAATGATATTTATTAAATTAAAAATTTTTCAAAAATAATATTTATTGACTCATATTTATTTTTTTGAGAGTAATTTAAAATAACTTTCATATTTTATATAAATAAAAATAATGGCATTATAAAATTAAAATTAATTAATATTTATGATTTATTTATTTTTTCAAAAATATCATAAATATTTATGATTTATTTATTTTTATATAAATAAAAATAATGATATTTATTAAATTAAAATTTTTTCAAAAATAATATTTATTGACTCATATTTATTTTTTTGAGAGTAATTTAAAATAACTTTCATATTTTATATAAATAAAAATAATGGCATTATAAAATTAAAATTAATTAATATTTATGATTTATTTATTTTTTCAAAAATATCATAAATATTTATGATTTATTTATTTTTATATAAATAAAAATAATGATATTTATTAAATTAAAAATTTTTCAAAAATAATATTTATTGACTCATATTTATTTTTTTGAGAGTAATTTAAAATAACTTTCATATTTTATATAAATAAAAATAATGGCATTATAAAATTAAAATTAATTAATATTTATGATTTATTTATTTTTATATAAATAAAAATAATGATATTTATTAAATTAAAATTAATAAATATTAATGATTTATTTATTTTTTCAAAAATATAATGAAAACAATTATATTTATTAATACATATGGAAATTTCCGTCGCCGAATTTAAAATCGCGGCGGAAATTTCCGTCTGAGAGTGCCATGTCATCGATCCAGTGAGCGTACGTATAGTTTAGCTGCCGGATTTATCAATGACGGAATATTCCGCCGCTATATATTAATTATAGCGTCGAAATTTAATTTCCGCCGCTATAATTAATATTTAGCGGCGGAATATTCCGTCGCTGGTGGAAATTATAAATACTTAATTTATACCTCAGATATCAATTACGCCACAAATTTCCCTCTCTCTCTTCCCGCTATCTCTCTGTGCGACCTCGACCTAGAAGAAGAAGAAGAAGAAGCGTCCGTCGCCGTCCGTCCACCTCTCCACCGCCGCCGCCGTCGCCGTCCGTCGCCGTCCACCTCTCAACCTCTCCACCGTCCGCTCGAGCTCTCACGCCGTCTGGATCCGTCCGCCGCCTCTCCACCGTGTTTCTCTCTCTTGCTCTAATCAAATCAAATCAAGGTAAATGTTTCGATTTCTTTCAAATAAGTAGTTCTAATTCGAGGATAGTGTGTTAATTTGTTGTGAATATGAATTTGTTTCGATTTCTCACGCCGTCTTGAATCTGTCTGTGATTTTTTTTTTTAATCTGTGTTTCTCGATTAAATTGGTGGTGAAAACCCAAATGCAAATGGGTTTCTCGACAATGTGAGCTGGGACCCGAATATCCGAATTTGTTTCGATTTCTCGATTATAAATACTCATTTTTTTTTTAATCAGTCTGTGATTTTTTTTTTTAATCTGTGTTTCTACTCCTTATTCATTTCTCTCAGAATTTGATAATTTTGTTTACTGTTTGGTGGTGATTTCTTAGGAGGGAAAAAGTTTGATGTTTGGAAACTGGTTAATGGGTGAGTGGAAATCTGATCCATGAGTTTTAGGAGAGCAAGTTTCAGCCAAAGAAAGACTCGCTGTGTTATGGACTTATGGGACTTTTGGATTTTGGATAGGATAATGATTTTCGAAATATGGGCATTACATTGCAATTGCATGTTCATAATAATTATAAACTTAAAATAGTTGTTATTTTAAAAAAGAAAATTATCAATTTTGAGAAATACTAGTATAATTGTTATTAGAATTTAGGGCAATTCGCAATTTGATTACTTAAGTTGTATAACCTTTGCAATTTGGTTACCAACATTAAAAATTAGACAATCTGATTCTTGAGTTTGTCATTTCGCTGTAAATTGATATATAATCTAACTTTTCGTTAGATTTATAACGGAGAAAGTGTCATGTGTCATATGCATAACTTTTTATGGGCACATGACACATGTCTATGTTACTCACAAGTCATGTCTATGTTAATCACAAGTCATTTAACATATCTGTAGTGTATGTTGATCGTTATGTGGATTACCTGGCTCTATGGTTGCTGCTTTATTTTCTTTATTTTTTGGTATGTGATTGGGAGTGTAAATTAATGTAATTTATATGGTTAAATGACTTGCTCCCCCCCCCCTTCCCCAAATGATTGGTTACAAAATTTAACTGCTGGTGTGAAAGATGGTATTTGAGAATCATGATTGCTGCTCTCCGCTGAGCGGGTGAGCTTTGTAGGATGGATGACTTCATTTGATCGGTAACCTTGAATAAGCATTTCCGTGCTTTGGGCGCCCATTGTGATGTCATTTGTTGTTTAACAACTGGAATGTGAGTGTGGTTGATACCCTAATCCCACTAATGGGAGGAATTAGACAAGGTGTAAACTTAGTATTATTTGCTTCAATTACAAACAAATAAGTAAGAAAACTGTGGATGAAATAGTTTAGGAACATCTAGTTCTAGATCTCATTTTGGGGCGATTGACGGCATCGCGGACGGTGATTATGTCGCCTACGTTTGAGCGCCTGATATCAATCCCGGTACCCTAGATGCACCTTATATGAAACAAATTAGGATACGCTTTCGTATCCTAGTTTGTTACATATTTAGTAATATTAACGAATAGAAGAAAACATATGTTAGTAATATTAACGAATAGAAGAAAACATATGCCACTATAAAGAAAACGATAAATAACCGTACTCATAATCAAATATGTAACATGTTATATTTAATAAAAATAAAAATAAAAATATACATATATGTATATATATAAATATCATTATTGTCTATTAAAATTGCTTGAATTGTCGATAGTTGAAATATTTCGGTTGCATTAATCCTATTGTTCTCTGAGTGTATACTAGACATATATGGTTGATTACACCGTCGATTATAATCGATAGTGTTTGATTGACCTAGTCTACGTCGTGCACTTGGAGACCATGGGGTTATGCTGTCAAAATTTCTTGATTTTCGATTATAAAGCAAGTAGACAAAGTGATCTTTGCAATTCATGCGTGTATTTCGGGATGGGATAGAAGCCAACCCCACTACTATCACGTACAACCACTACCACGGGTTAGGCCGAGTGGAAAATCTCAGTTTTTTGCACAGCGTTAGGCCCAAAGATTGAAACTTTGATTAATTATTATAATAATAAATCTACTTTCAAAGTTTCAATCTTCGGGGCCAAATGCTTGTGCAAACTTGATATTTTCCACCCCACTACTATCACGTACAACCACTACCACGGGTTAAGGCCGGAGTGGAAAATCTCAGTTTGCACAAGCATTAGGTTCAAAGATTGAAACTTTGAAAGTAGATTTAGCAATTAATCAAAATAAGAAAATCCCCAACTTCGCTTGTAGAAGATACAAAACCGCAGCTTGGGGATTTTCTTGTTTTCCGATTAATTATAATAGTAAATCTACTTTTAAAGTTTCAATCTTTGGGCCAAATGCTTGTGCAATAGACTTGATATTTTCCATCGGTGTAACATGTTATATTTAGTAAATATAACATGTTACATATTTAGTAAACATAACATATTACATACGCAACAATTAGATAAGTTACTAAATATCTAATTTTCAAGTCTTTTAAAGTCAAAGGGGGAGGAAAGGGGTGAATGTATCAATAATGTAACATATTCAACCGCACACTACCTTAGTGGTTCTAGATCCCATTTTGGGGCGATTGACGGCATCGCGGACGGTGATGTAATATCGCCTACGCTTCGAGCGCCCGATATCAATCCCGGCACCCTAGATGCACCTTAGGGTATTGTGGTTGGTGGTTAACATCTTAAAATATAAATAAGATGAGAGCCTTTCACCTACGCCTATCAAAATCCGTCCATCTTGATCAAGAAAGATAGAGCAAATAAGTTTGTCATTGAGCAAAGTGATTTTCTGTTTAATAAGAGTTTTTCCAGCCACTGTTCTTCTCTCTAAGGATCTCAAACATCACAACATGTTCTTGTCACAGCTGCTTTTCACGGTGTTATACGGTCACAAGTAAAAACAAGGTAACAAGATAACACCGCTGAAGAGAAAACCTTTCCTCCAATTTTAATCTTCACCTTCCATTTACTCGAGATCCCGATTGCGTAATCTTCCTCATGAGCTTGAAAGTCGGTGAGAATGCTTTCAATCTCACGGTTGCTTCGCATGTGCAACCGTGAGATTGAGGGCATGTGCAACCGTGAGATTGAGGGCAACACCGCCCTTTTCTGTGCTCATGAGGAAGATTCTCGCAATCAGGATCTTGGGTAAATGGAAGGTGGAGATTGAAAAATTGGAGGAAATTTCGTTTTCTCTTCACCGGTGTTATATCGTTATCTTGTTTTTACTTGTGACCGTATATCACCAAGGAAGAGTAAAACAGTAATCGTCAAGACAATGGCCGTGATGTTTGAGATTCTTAGAGAGGAGGACAGTGAAACTGGAAAAACCTATATTAAACAGAAAATCCTTTGCTCAAACTGACAAGAACTTATTTGCTCTATCTTTCTTGGTCTAAGCTGAGATAGGGTTTTGATAGTTGTGGATGATAACGACTCTTATCTTGTTTATAAATGTTAATTTAATTCATCATTGTAAAATTATATATTTTACAACAAAGAATTAAATATTAATATTTAAAATTATTCACAATAGTAATAATTTAGGTCTATGCAAAAGCCGAAATTTCTTTATTTTCGATTATAAAGCAAGTAGGCAAAGTGATATTTGCATTTCATATAATCATGCATTTCGGGATGGGATAGGTTTATCAAACATGCACTTAAAGGACAGAGTAGGTGGTTAGGTAGGGACACCATTATCCTTTAGTTTAGTTTGAACTAGAGCTCAAGATTTGTTGATACAATTATTCACAATATTAATAGGTAAAAAGTCCCAAGCAGCCCCCCAATTTAAGGCAAAGATGGAGCATTACAATGGAGAAATTGTTTCCCGCGAGTTTCAATTTCAACAAGACATTCTTGAACTCACGCGCTTTCACCAAAAACAACACCGGAAACTTATTGACAGGAGGTATAGCATGCCATGCATCTCGTCTCTAAAAGATTGGAAGATTGATTGGGATCTCGCTCCGAGCCGCTCGTGCTGGGATTCGGAGCGACATGTGTTCACCCTATCGTACAAACGATCCGATGCCAACGATGGAGGATTTTCGAGCACCGATCGGTGTGGCCGAGTCGAGGACCGTGGCATTTCCTCGAGACGCACGATCGCCACTGAGCAACTATCCGAATTCTTGGGATTATCGCCAGACCGGGTATCGGGCATTGTCGTTGACGATAGATTCATAGACTTGACTCATATAGCCGTATTGAGTCGGACCAGCCCCTGACCGTTTGATCTATCCACTTCCTTAGATATATTCATGTTGCTCATTCCGTCCGCGCACTACTGCGGCTACATCGGAGTGTGTCCACTACGCCGTTAGAGATCATCAGCAAATGAGAGGTGATCGAGGAGTTGACATCCGGCATATTCAATGCGGACAGGGAGCGATGGACATCATTCCACTCGTTGCTAGCGGAGACATACCACCGCATTGATAGATTAGCCTGAGGATCCGAGTACATGGGTTCAGCATTACTATCATTGTGGCCGTATGAGAGATTTCGTTGATCTCGCCACGCTGCAGGGGCAGACGCGCATTACCTTGGGTGACCGGACAGCGCAGATATTGAGGGATGCCGCTACCGAGAGTTGGCATAGGAGGTCGGCCTTGGCCCGATATGAGACCGCAAACCCGTACTATTGGATTCCGGCATGGGGATTGCGTACTATGAGAGATATTCAGACGGGCCGCTTATTGTCCGACTTCCGGACTACATGTATCATCCTTTTGCATTCCATCTCTAGTGAGCAGACAAGACGGATACCCGCAGCAGCAGACCATTCGGACTTTGAGAGAGCAGCTGACGACTAATACAATGCCGATGATTATGACCGAGCCTCGTACTACACATTTCTTTGCAGAGCATTTCTAGAGGGCTTTCTTCCGATACGACCACTACTCCGTCGACTAGAGGTAGCACATTTCCTCGACCACCGAGTATCCGACATGGTACGAGGAGCAAAGCAAGGTCCCGTACAACCGATGATAGAGGCTCGACGCCGAGAGTGTTTTGGGGGCGTACTATTCTTCCAAAATGACATTAAGAGGCATGGAGGCCAAGAGCAACCCCGATGAAATCACCGGCGACATTGCAGCAGAGACATGAGAGACGGGAGATTCGGAGAGCCGCTTGAGAAATGATCCCGAAGTGATAGCTCGCAGGAGGCCTTGAGGCAGAAAGAGCAAGATCGAGAGCTACCAGATCGATTGATCCACCACCACACGATACCCGAGCCAGACGAGGTCCGACCGACTTTTTCAACATACCTAGACCAAAGACCTCCGGGGACCGAGGCGGAGGAAGAGTAGAGATTCGAGTTCGGGAGCGGGCACGAGTTCGTAGACACTTTAAGAAGACCTGTTAATATATTGTTAAATATGAGTTAGAAGCTTTATATTTATTTTAAGAAGATCTCGTGTTGCTTTTAAGTTTGTTATTCAAATTTAGGGAATGATAATACGTTAATTACTTCTATATAGATCGTTAATATATTATGAAATCCAATAATTATTAACATCCCGATTTTGTTTCATCCGTCGATTAAATTGAGTTTACGTATAATATATGGATTGCAATGCAGGAGTAATGTCTCATAACGATGATCGTAGTTGGATGTATAAGCGGAAGTTGCCGAATCAACGCGGTATCAATCCCGAGTTTTATAGAGGGTCAAGGGGTTTGTTGAATTTGCTCAATTAAATAAAACCGGTCACATGGATAAGGATGGTAAGATTAGGTGTCCATGCGACAAGTGTTGTAATGTCAAGTATCTAAGCTTGATCGAGACTCGAAACATCTTTGCGTAACGGGTTCAAGTTGGGTACAAACGGTGGACCCGTCACGGTGAGCCGAGATTGCGCACAAATGTTGCGAATAATCCCCGAGAATATTCATGTACCTCCCGAACCCGAAACTATTATTCAGACAATGAAGAACCACCTTTGAATATGGAAGATATGGTTAGGGATGCACTGGTCCCTTCCTTCGATTGGTCGTAGAACCAACAAAGAAGAACCAACCCCGCAGCCCAAGAAATTTATTGATGCTATGGACTCGCAAAAGAGAAGGTCTATCCAGGTTGCGAGATCGGTGTGTTGGAGGCCGTGGCCGAGCTCCTTAACATAAAGGCCGATTGCAATATTAGCCGCCGCTTATAATCGTATCATGAAAGCAATTAAGCGGATGTTGCCGAAAGAGAATAAGATGGTTACAAACTTTTATGAGACAAAGAAGTTGGTTGGGCAGATTGGGCTATGTTATGAAAAGATTGATGCGTGTAAGAATGACTCGCATGCTATTCTACAAGGAAGATTCACGTAAGACAGAGTGTTCAATTTGCGGACAAAGTAGATATAAGCCAAATCGGAGGGGGAGTTCAAAACACAAGAAAAACAGACCACATAAGCAAGCCATGTTACATGCCGTTGATTCCAAGATCCGCAACGCCTCTACGCGTCTAAATCTACCGCAGAGGCAATGCGTTGGCATAAGGAAAGTTTGCGTGAAGAGGGTGTGTTGATTCATCCCAGTGATGGGGAGGCATGGAAACACTTTGATGAGACTTATCCCGACTTTGCGTCTCGAAGCAAGAAATATACGGTTATGCATCCGCTTCCGATGGTTTCAACCCGTTTGGTCCTGGGGCAAAATCTTACTCTTGTTGGCAGGTTATAGCCACCGTGCCTACAATCTTCCGCCCGGTTGTGTATGAGTGATCCCTACATGTTCTTGTCGTTATTCATCCCCGGCCCAAATGTACTCGGGAGGAACATTGACGTCTATCTCCGACCTTTGATGGACGAATTGAAGCAGCTTTGGGAGGATGGGGTCGAAACGTGGGATGCTTTCAAGCGAGAGAATTTCAAGATGAAGGTCGCGTTGATGTGGACAGCTTAATGACTTCCCGCATATGGGATGTTATCGGGTTGGAGCACCCACGGGAAGTTGGCTCCGTCCGTATTGTATGAGTGACACAAAGTCTTTCACGCTCACGCACTCGGAAAACCATGTTGGTTCGATTGCCATAGACAATTTCTTCCTGAGGACCACCCATTCAGACCCGTAAGAATGCGTTTAAAAAGAACAAGATTGACCATGATGAGGCACCGATTCGTTTAAGTGGTGACACGGTCTATGAGGAGGTATCTAGATTGCCCGATCCCCTGGGGGAAAAGTTTTCGAAGACCAAAATACAAGGGTTTGGGACTACCCATAACCGGATCAAGAGGAGTATATTTTGGGAGCCGCCATACTGGAAAACAAATCTCATTCGACATAACCTTGACGTGATGCACATTGAGAAGAATGTATTCGATAATGTTTTTAACACGTTGATGGATTTCAAGAGAACAACTAAAGACAACGAAAAGCTCGAAAGGACCTTAAGGAAATCAGTAAGCGGCCGGCCTTAGACTTGGTATACGTCAATGGTAAAACCGCTTAGACCGATGGCTCAATACGTGCTTACAAAGGAAAAGAAGCTCCTCCTCCCGAAATGGCTCAAGGATTTAAGGCTTCCTGGATGGTTACGCGTCTAACATTGGTAACTCGTGTCAATGTAGAGGAGGGGAAAGTGCAGGGTTTGAAGAGTCACGATTGCCACATTTTGGCCGGATAGGCTACTTCCGATTGCTCTCGGGGGTCTATTGCTCGACAATATCCGGGTGGCGTTAACAGAGTTAAGTGAGTTTTTCCGAGCGTTAACATCGACCACACCGCGCGTGTTGATCACATGAAAAAGCTTGAGGAGAGCATCGTAGTGACTTTGTGCAAACTTGAGAAGATATTTCCTCCTTCATTCTTTGATTCTATGGAGCATTTACCGGTCCACTTGGCATACGAAGCTAGAGTCGGTGGTCCAGCTCAATACATGGATGTATCCATTTGAGAGGTAATTGAATTTATTCTATTTCTAAATAATTTGAGCGTTAACAATATACCTTCTTTAACATTATTTATGTTTTAATCTACGAATGACTTTTAGGTATCTAGGCCAATTGAAAAGGAAGATGAGCAATAGGGCCATGGTCGAGGCCTCAATTTCGTGAGGCCGTTATCATAGATGAGATTGTTGCCTTTGTCGGAACATATTTTCCTCCCGATGTTGATACGAGATTGACTAGGGTTGGCCGCAATTACGATGGTGGTTTTCCGTCTAAGGGAAACATCTCGTATTTTCATCCCACTGGTCGGTTGCTCGGCAAACGGGTTGGTACGCGTACGTTAACCGCTAAAGAGTTTGCCGCGGTCGAAACGTATGTTCTTCTTAAGCTGCGACGAGGTTGGGGAATATATCAAGTAAGTCATTGATGTTATGTTTACGCCTCGTCGATTAAATTATGCATGTTTAATTACCCGCATATGAAATGCCTTGTTTAACCCTAATGCAGAATGTTTGAAGATTTAGCTCAGGATTTATCTCCCGTAACTCATCGCAACTAGGACGAAAGAGAATTTCCAAAGCGGCTAAGGAAATATGTAAATATTTCGTTTCATTCAAATTTATTCTATACACTTCTTTAAACATTCAATCTTAAAATTGTATTAAATTGGTTACAATATTGTCTTATAGATAGTGAACATCCGGGTGATGCCAAAGCTGCGAGGTTAAGACATTTAGCATCATCTCCGTACTTGAACGTTCATTTATACAACGGTTATTTCGTGAATGGCTATGTGTTTCATACCAAAGCTTACGGGGCTCTAAATTGACGTGGAATAGCGGTGTGAAGCTTATAGGGAATGATTATTATGGCATCTGAAAGAAGTAGTCGAGGTGGAGTATTTCGGTAGAAACGGTGTTGTCTTGTTCAATTGTGATTGGCGGGATGTGCGAGGTGTTAAGAAGCACCCCATATTTGACCTCGTCGATGTAAAGGACTCGTCCGGACATAATGGCGACGACGTCTTCATCTTAGCATCTCGAAGCACAACGGTATACATGACTCCCTACCCTCGTCCGCGACCCGACGGATTGTGGGCTGTTTGGATGACCAAGGCTAGGAGCATGATTGACAACCTACCCTCGTCGACAACTACAGAGTCGTCATTAGAAACACCCTATCAAGAGGATGAAATGCCGGTGCCACCTAACGTTTCATCGCCTAATCATCCATTAGATGATGTCACTCATATTCCTCAAAATGTTGATGAACCCGAGGAGGATATCTTACCGGTGAATTTGCCAACTCCCCGCCTCGTTCGGGTCATCTCGCGCACATTGATATTGATGAATCGAGAGAGGAAGAGGAAGAGGAAGAGGAAGAGGAAGAGGAAGAGGAAGAGGAAGAGGAACCAGAGTTTGATTCATCGTAGTCCGAAGACGAAGATGAAGAACTCGAGTTTTGTAGTAATTCGAGTCCAGTGATGACGATGGGGACGAAGATTAATAATAGTTTAAAGTTTAAAATTGTATTGTGAATGCTTTAGATTATTAGAACTTTAAAGTTTTATATGTATTGTGAATGCTTTAGATTATTAGAACTTTAAAGTTTCATATGTATTGTGAATGCTTTAGATTATTTTTAATATCCGTCGTTTTATATATATTGTGAATGCTTTAGATTATTAGAACTTTAAAGTTTTATATGTATTGTGAATGCTTTATATTATTAATAGTTTAAAGTTTTATATGTATTGTGAATGCTTTAGATTATTAGAACTTTAAAGTTTTAGATGTATTGTGAATATATTGTTTCCTATTGTTAAAGTTGTATATTTTAATATTTTCTTGTAATACAAGTATGAGTTCTAGTAGAAAGGGCAAGGGTAAGAAGACTAAGCCTATTTACACATTGATTCTTGGGACGCAACCGTCCCGATCCGGTAGCGATGATGTCGACCCTCACGCGGTAGTACTAGCTCCACCTGGGGCCGATACTCGGACTACCGTCGATTACGAGGGGAGGATATTGGTCGAGGATATCATCACTTTATGACCGATAAGTAACTCTTCATTAATTTGATATAAGTTGGTTCCTTTTTGCTTTATATATAATTCATTATTTAAGTTAAAATGTTATTGTATAAATATACTTGGCGTGTTTGTAGGTGGATACCCCACCCCGGGGACTAAGATCGGGCAATGCGGCGGTCTCGAAAAATGACCGAGTTTTGGCCCAATCGGAAAAAATTGCCACAGAGGCAAGGACGATGCGTGGGATGAGTTTAAGGTAATGTGTTAATGGTTTTTATTTAAAACTTAAATGTTAGTTTGTTATTAAAATGTTATAATTAATAATGATTGTACTCTTTTAGTTTTGTAATGTTATCATTATATGTTGTAGGCTAAATATTATTGGGCGCCAGACATCAGCGATGCGACGGCTAGATTTGTTTACGATGAGCGAGGCTCACAAGCTATTTAAGGATTTTATTTGTAACATATTTATCTATCCTTAATTAGTTTAATTAACAATGATTATACTCTTTTAATTTTATAATGTCATCATTATATGTTTACAAGATATTCATATTTTTTATAGGTACCACGAAGAAAAATTATTATACTACTCGGCTCGCGGCGGGACAACAGCCCTTGTGTCCTACTTTTATGACCGATGAGGTGTTTGGTCAATTTTGCGAATATTGGGGGTCGCTGCGGCGAAGGCTATATCCGAACAGAGGCCAATAGAGCAGCTCCTCGGGGTCGGCGGCGTTGCATACCGGGGGGACGCTCACGGTCGCCGAGCATCACGACCGCATGGTATGTATGTTAATTTAAATGTAGTAGTGTATGGATGCTTTTAAATAGGTTTATGTACGTATGTTAGCTGGGAGCCAATGTTGATGCTATGAAATCCATAGTTTTAGTGTAAATGTAGTGTATGCATGCTTTTAAATCAGTTTAAATGTTGCATTTATATATACAATTTCAAAGTAATAATCTCGCTTATTTTATTTATAGGAAAGGGAGTATGGTCCGAATATCACTTTTGTGGATGTTTACGCTAGCACCCATATTCGGAATTCTACGGCGCCCGATCAACCTCCATGATGGGTTGACGATCGACTGCGCTCTTGCCTTTGTAAGTAAACTACCATTAAATGACTTGATTTTGAATATGTAAATTTATTTATGTACCTTACATTGTGTATATGATTATAATTGTTTGTTTTATTTTTCAGCCGCATATCAAGCCGCCGTTGTTCCCGAAGGAACGCCTCCCGGCGAGCCCGTCCCCTTCGTGCACGATGTTTGGCGGAGGTCACCTCTCGGGGACATCCAAGGAGAGGAGCCCGAGTGTTAGGGATGGGGATTACGGGCGGCAATGCCCGTCGGCGTCGACCGGCCGTCGGCGAAATGTAGCCCGGCCAGCGTTTCATGATCCGAGGGTCGACACTGGAGGCTGCGTTGGAGGAGGAGAAACGCGAGCGGGCAAAGCTTGCGGATGCTTTGGCGGTTCGAGCGCAGATGCGGGAGGAGAACGATCGACGTCATGCGAGAGATTCGTAGACAGCATGCGAGACTCAAAGACAATTGGCGCTGTTGATGGCTCATCTCGGCCAGGACTCCCAGGGTAATTTCCCGCCTCCCCCAGGTTGATTGCGGACATTTTTAGACATTTTTAGACATTTTTGTATTAATTTATACTTGTTTGTAAACATTTTTGACATTTGGTACCCGCGGGAGCCCCTCCCCGCCTCTCTCCCCGCTCCACCCCTCTCCCCCTCCCCCTCTCCCCCTCTCCCCCTCCCCCTCTCCCCCTCCCCCTCTCCCCCTCCCCCTCCCGAATTGGTACGGTGGTATTTAGTTTTTATTTGGTACGTGATATTTGAATTTTAGTTTTTATAGTTTTAGTTTTATAAATTGAAATGTTATATCAGGTACAAAAATTTTGGTTTATTGATATTTTAAATTATTTTTTTTAAATTTATTTCAGAATCAGCGACGGAATTTTCCGTCGCTGAAATTAATGCTGAAATTAAAATTAATTAAATAAATTAATTTCAGCGACGGAATTTCCGCCGCTATAATCATTTAATTTTTATTTAATTTTTAATTTCAGCGGCGGAAATTTCCGTCGCTGTAATAAAATTTAAATTAAAATTAAATAATTTCAGCGACGGTAAATTCCGCATTGAAATAATTTAATTTTAATTTAAATTTTATTACGGCGACGGAAATTTCCGCCGCCGAAATTAATTTAATTAAATTAATTTTTATTACATGACGAAAATTTCCGCCGCTCGAAATGAAAATTTAATTAAATTAAATTAATATAGCAAATGGAATTTTCCGTCGCTGAAACCATTAATTCACCGGCGGAATTAATTTCCGTCGGTAAAAGAAAAAAATAGCGGCGGAAATTGACCCGTCGGAGCACTGCGACGAGCTGGTAGCGGCGGACCACCGACGGAATTTTTCCGTCGGTGATTTATTTTAGCGACGGAAATATAATTTTAGCGGCGGAAATTTCCGTCGCTAAATGACCTTTTTCTGGTAGTGTGCCCTCCGGATCCATTCCAATCGATAGAAGCAAAGGGAATTGAAGAATTTTGAAGAAATTCTCTCCTTTCTCTCTCTCTTCCTCGGCAGTTCTTGGGCGGCAATAATGCCCAATGCCCGTTCAAACTGTTTTAAATAACTGGAAAAAACGAGGTCTCTAGCCGTACGGCTCCTTTTTCTCCATCTCATGCCGGGCGGCTTCATTCGCTACGAGCGAAATTACAATCCTGCCCCTGGACCTTCCACTTGGGCATGCAATTTCCGTTATCTTTTAACCAAGATAACATCTTTTTCAGAAAATATCCCTTATCTATGAAGCAATCAAGCTCTATTCCCAGTCACCTCCGTTAATTCCGATAACACTAGGTGACAACCTCCGAATTGTCAGAACTCTAAACTTGTGCTACCTCTATCCGCAAATAGTGACGTATGCCCAAGTCATTCCAACTTGTGCTACCTCTATCCGCGAATAGTGACGTATGCCCAAGTCATTCCAACTTGTGCTACATCTATCCGCGAATAGTGACGTATGCCCAAGTCATTCCAACTTGTGCTACCTCTATCCGCGAATAGTGACGTATGCCCAAGTCATTCCAACTTGTGCTACCTCTATCCGCGAATAGTGACGTATGCCCAAGTCATTCCAACTTGTGCTACCTCTATCCGCGAATAGTGACGTATGCCCAAGTCATTCCAACTTGTGCTACCTCTATCCGCGAATAGTGACGTATGCCCAAGTCATTCCAACTTGTGCTACCTCTATCCGCGAATAGTGACGTATGCCCAAGTCATTCCAACTTGTGCTACCTCTATCCGCGAATAGTGACGTATGCCCAAGTCATTCCAACTTGTGCTACCTCTATCCGCGAATAGTGACGTATGCCCAAGTCATTCCAACTTGTGCTACCTCTATCCGCGAATAGTGACGTATGCCCAAGTCATTTCAACTTGTGCTACCTCTATCCGCGAATAGTGACGTACGCTCAAGTTTCCCAACTCAAGTTACCTCTATCTCCGTCATAAAGAGATAGCGCCATAAGCTCTAGCTTCTTCAGGTGACAGCCTCCAGTAATTGTCAATCAGGTGACAGCCTCCGAATTGTCAAAATCTCAAGGATCCTAGACATCGTTCCTAACTATCTAGTGATGCTTGAACTACGATCAAGGCTTGATTCCTCCGGGATACGTAGGTAGCCTTTTATAAAAGGTCCAGCCATCCGACCACTTTGGTCACCCTATTCCTTCGTCACTCCTCAGTGATAAAGCAGCCCCTCATAGAGGTTCAGACATCCGACCACATTGGTCACTTCTAGCATATCCCCAGTAGGATCAATTGATTGACCTCCTAGGTCATTTTCTCTGCTATTTCCCCATCAAGAGACCAGTTTTCTCTTCTCTATTCCTCAGCGGATCTTTTCCGAACTACGATCTGGCTTGATTCCTCCGGGATACGTAAGTAGCCTACTTTAGGTTCACCAATTTGTCACATATGACACCCCATTCCCCAAATGCGGATCTTTTCCGAACTACGATCTCGGCTTGATTCCTCCGGATACGTAGGTAGCCTTCCAAAAGGTTCACCACTCGACCACCTAGGTCACTCAATCCGTCTCGGCATTCGCCGAGATCGGATCCTTTTCTATCGACAACCCCACTCGCCTTGCAAGTGACGTTGCCGAGGGCTTCGTAAGTACCCAAATCGGCTCATGCCTTCGGTTAATTTTCCCGACATTTTCGGTAAGTTTTCCGGTAATTCCCAGTACCTTCCCAGCGCTCCGGAGCATTCGGAACTGTTTTTAATTAAATTAGGGCTGAAGGGAATCCTTCCTAATTAAGAAACACGTTTTCTTAATTAGGAAGAGCCTTCTAGAATAATGCCACCTTGCATGGTTCTAGAATGCTGAGTCATTCAGGATAAGACCGCACGGCCTCATTTGCAAAGGACCTGCAGCCGCACGGCTTCATTAGCCTTATCCAGATTACCTATAAATAGAGGCCTCCTCTACCCATTTCAAAAACAAGACACACAATAGAGATACAATACACTCACAAACACAATCAGACGTGAAGAACACCCTTGAAGGCTCAAGAAGGCGAAGAAGAAGCTCAAGAAGCCATCTCCCTCCTCCTTGAAGACCCAAGACGAACCTCTCCTCCTAGCTCCGTCCGAAGAAGCAAAGGAAACGATTGGTAACCTCGCACGCCCTAACCTTGCATTTTAATTGATATACTTGCTCATTGCATTCATATATCTTGCTTGGGACTTGGCATTTATTCATAAAGATCACATCTTTATCACCCCCTTCCCCTTTGCATGCATTAAGACCTCATTTGTCATAAAAATGTAGTCTTTTTCATAAAGGTGCATCCTTTGCACCTAAAACCCCTATTTTCCAATAAAAATGTTATCTTTATGCATCATTTGCATATAAAGATCAAATTTTTTTTCAATAAAAATGCATCCTTTGCATCAAAACCCCTTTTTCAATGCATCATTTGCATAAAAATCCTATCTTTATGCATCATTTGCAATAAAGATCCTTTCTTTAAATCAAAAAGCATCATTTGCAAACATAAAAATGTCATCTTTTCATTAAAGTGTCATTTTTCATCATGCATTTACCCTTTCCCCCAACCTTGGAACGGACCGGTGTAAAAAGATCCTATCTTTACATCGTTCCTTCCATTAAAGGTTCACGATTTCTTTAGAAAGGGACACCTTGAACCCTATATCTCCGATTATCGCTTAAGAAAGAGTATGAAGCCTCTATACGAGCTCGACCGTCTTAAAGCGTAGGATTGATGGGCTAAGGACCCTCATTTTCTAAAGAACCTCATCTTTGACCAAAAGAGAGTCATTCTCTCGATCACGCAAGTCCCGAGGGTCCCGAGGTTTAAAATGCGATGATCACAAGTCATAAGATGAGGACGGGATCATAATCCCGAATACATAAAATTCCAAGGAATCCCGAGCGACAACCAACAAATGGTTTGTACGTCCGGAAGACAACTTGGGACATTCCCCCCTTACTTTCAAACACATGCACACAAGAAAGCACGCAAGCAAGCACGATTAATGAAATCTCGGGAGACTTGCTCCGGCAAGGCACTTTGGGTGAACGCCAAACGTTCTTCCCAAGGGGTAACTTAACCTCCGAACCCATAAAACAACCTTTTTTTCAAAGTTTTGAGGTAATCAAAATGGCGTGGCGACTCCGTTTTTCAAATAACTCGGATGTCTTCAAACTCGCGTGAATCCAACACAAAAATTTGGGCACCACATTCACACCATCGCAGCTTTCCACTTGTTACAAAGTGCACTACGAACAGCTTTCGCATAACATTCCGGTTCCCCATTATCTGTCAACGGCAAATAATAATTGGATGGAGTATACCTGTCAGGCGATCCACGCAACCTGCTGGATCTACGCAGCGGAATATTCGGTTCCGGAGTACGTGGTTCATCTTCAGTGACCTCCTGACCATGATCATCATGAACCGTTCTGCTCCCACCCGAGTTAGGAATATCCACCTCTACAATTTCCGGTTCCGAACTAGTGTCATCAGATGCCCCCTTTCTGTCCTTGTACAAAACCTGTTCATTGAATACCACATCTCGACTACGAATAACTCTATGATTTTGGTCATCCCAAAACTTGTACCCGAAGTCATCCCCGCCATACCCAATAAATGTACACTTAACATATTTAGCATCTAATTTAGTTCTCTCAGCAGAATCAACATGAACATAAGAAACGCAGCCAAATATGCGAAGAAAGGACAGATTTACCTGCTTGCCACTCCACGCTTCCTCTGGAATTCCATTCCCCAATGGTACCGATGGTCTCCGATTGATCAAGAAAGCTGCCGTGTCAACTGCATATGCCCAGAACGTCTTCGGAAGTTCACACTTCAATCTCATACTTCTAGCCCGCTCATTCAATGTTCTGTTCATCCTCTCTGCTACCCCGTTGAGTTGTGGTGTCCGCTTTGGAGTCTTCTCCATACGAATCCCATTCGCAACACAATATTCCCTAAACTCACCAAGCTCATACTCCCCACCATTGTCTGATCTTAAGCACTTAAGCTTAAGTCCCATCTGATTCTCCACCAAGGCCCTCCACTTCTTGAACACCTCGAAAGCCTCATCTTTCCCCTTCAAGAAATAGACCCAAACCTTCCTTGTAGAATCATCAATGAAGGTCATGTAATATGACGCACCACCCAGAGATGTAACCGGAGATGGCCCCCACAAATCCGTGTGAACCAATTCCAACTTTGCTTCCCTCAAACCCCTACCTGTCCTCGAGAAATTATTTCTCCCTTGTTTGCCAAACATACAATCCTCGTAGATCCCCACGTTGACTGTCTTCGAACCCGGTAGTAGTCCCTTTGAACAAAGCACCTTCATCCCTGTCTCACTCATGTGACCCAATCGACAGTGCCACAAATCCGTATCACCCTTGGCTGCTGCCACCGCGATACTGTCCTTGGTGTTATTTGCCAAATACAAAGTCCCCTCCTTATTACCCCGAGCGATCTCACAATCCTCCTTGGTAATAACCCAGTTTCTGCAGCCGAATGTCACCTTGTAACCTTCTTCGTCCAACTGCCCAACTGAAAGTAGGTTCTTTTTCAAACCGGAATGTGTCGACCCCGTTCGGATGTAAGACCTTCCCGTCGATGCTCCTATTCTGACATCTCCCTTCCCCTTGATTTCCAAAGGCTCGCCATCCGCCAGATAGACCTTCCCGAAATCACCAGAAGTGTAGTTTTCCATCTCTTCCTTGTGCCCGCAAGAGTGGAATGATGCCCCCGAATCCAGCACCCATGATTCTAGTGTACTACTAACACTCAGAACCAATACATCATCACCTTCGACTGCCACATTCACCTGATTGCCCTTACGATTTGGACAATCCCTCTTGAAGTGTCCCAACTCCTTACAATGATAGCACTGAACAGATCCCTTCGCAACCTTCGGTTTGTCCTTGGTCTCATCAGCTTTGCCCTTACCACTCACCGTGTTCTCCCTAGATTCGGTTCTCCCTTGTTTGCTAGTATCCGGCTTCCCCTTGCTAGTAGTAGCCAAAGCCGATCTTGAAGCACTCGATGTCCCCAACTTCTTCATGCGATTTTCCTCGGCCAAAAGAAAGTCCTTAACATCATCATACTTCAATTTCTTCTTACCTGCTGAAGCGTTGATTGCTGTCACCATTCCGCTCCAACTTGCCGGCAAAGAAGCTAGCAACAAACACGCATGAACCTCATCATCGAACTTGATCTCCACCGCTGTCAATGAATCTATGACATCCATAAACTCATCGATGTGCTTAGCCAAGGATCCTCCCTCTTGCATCTTGAGACTACCCATCTTACGTATCAAATCAACCTTATTTGCAGCAGACGGAGTTTCAAATCTCTCAGTAAGATAATTCAATAGCTCCTTGGTGGTTGTCGCCTTCCTGGTAGTCTTCGCAATCCACTTTGACAAAGTAGATCTAACCACCCCTAGGGCTTTCCGATCCATGAGTTCCCATTCTTCCTAATCTTCATCTTCCGGTTTGACACCCTTCAGAGGCTTATAGAGGTCTTTGTTGTACAAAAGATCCTCAATCTGCATCCTCCAATATCCGTAGTCAGACCCATCGAATTTCTCAACCGCCTGTTTGTCCTTGCCCATTCTTGATTGCTTGGAACAACTCCCTTGATCTTGAAACCAAAAGCTCTGATACCAGTTGTTGTGAATATAGCCCTCCACAGCCCAAGCAAACCTACAAGAATAATAATTGCACACAAATCAAGCACAAGAAATCAAAGAAACAGAAAAGAACACAAGAAATTGTTAACCCAGTTCACCAATTTGATTGGCTACGTCTGGGGGCACTACCAAGCCAGGATCTTGCACTATGTATGTAGAATTTGTGTTACAATGAATTTTAGGGGCGGAATACAACTCAAATATATATAGGGGGGACAAACCAAACCCTAGATGGACAAGTGTTCCTTAAAATTCGCCTAAAAATAAGCCCAGAAAAATACTGCCCCGACACATGGGCGGTCGCCCATAGCCAAATTCCCTCGAGCCAAACCTTCTGTACTCATGCGCGGTCGCCCATATCCTACTGTGCGGCCGCCCACAGCAATTGCCCAATTCCGACGTACCTACTGCCATCATGGGCGGTCGCCCTCCTCAGCCTGGGCGGTCGCCCAATCCAACAGAAACTCCAGACGAATTTTCCCCTTTTGCTCCGAAGTCTAACCCTATTGGTCCTCTATCCCAACAAATATTAATCGTAGTTTTGGTCGTGGGGATTTTATTTGACAATAATAGTTGAGATGATGTCCATTTTTTTTTTATCAATTTAGTCTCAGGTGACTGTAAGCTAAAAAGGCATCATGACCTAAGTTGTGATTAGTAGCCAGCAGTCATAAAAGCTGTTTGAAGTTTGTTAACTCATCTGTTTGATAATAAATTTTCTAGTTAAATTGTCACTATTTCATAAAGAAATGTTATTTACTTGTTTTGTACGAATTTTTTCTCAAATAATCCTTTTTTACTTTTTTATTTACCAAAATGACTCACTGTTCAAACTATTGTCCAGAATGTCCACTTTTTTGAAACTCGCTACACCGTGTAGCGAGTTTGACTAGGGTTTGTCAAAACTCGCTACACCGTGTAGCGAGTTTAGGGTAATTAATATTGACCGCTTGGAAATTAATTAGGGCATTTAATTAACCCAAACTCGCTACACCGTGTAGCGAGTTTGGTCAATCCTAATCAAACTCGCTACACGGTGTAGCGAGTTTGACCCTTTTTTCTTATTTTATATATATATATTTCTTTTAATAGTATATAATATTAGGACCATTGATTTGAGTGAGATTAATGGTATAGATTGATTTATTGATAATCCATGTGAATATTAAAGGGCCAATCAAATGAAAGTGTGTTTTTGTTTTTATGGGATGAATTTGGACCATTGGATGTGATGCATTTAATGGTGAAGATGTTGCTTGGATAATGATCCACGTGAATATTTGAAAAATGAAATTTTTGGAGGCAAATGAAATTTTGTTTTTCCCACCATCTCTAAATTCAAATGTTTTTTGTGTTTCCCATATAGATGTATCCTACATTTTTCAAATCTTTCTTCTACTATAAATAGATGATTCATCTTCATTGTTTTTCAAGTTCCTTTGGGACCTCTCTTAGTGAGAAGACTTTTAAAGGGACTTCCTCTTTCTTATTTATTATTTTATATATATATATATAAATAATATATAGTTATATATATATATATATAGAAAGAAAGAAAGAAAGAAGGAAGAGAAGAGAAGAATTAAATAAAATAAGGGAATTCGGACCCAAATCAAACTCGCTACACCGTGTAGCGAGTTTAATTAGGTTTGGCCATACTCGCTACACGGTGTAGCGAGTTTAGGTTAATTAAATGCCCTAATTAATTTCCAAACGGCTAAATTTAATTACCCTAAACTCGCTACACGGTGTAGCGAGTTTTGACCAGACCCAAGTCAAACTCGCTACACGGTGTAGCGATTTTTAAAAAAATGGACATTTTGGGCAATAGTTTGAACAGTGAGTCATTTTGGTAAATAAAAAAGTAAAAAAGGATTATTTAAGAAAAAATTCTGTTTTGTACAATGGTTATACAACGGTAAAAATGCATTATGACTTGTTATTTGTTAAATAAAAATATGACATTTATTTTAAAATGAAAAAATAAAATAACACAACATTTATTATGAGTGACATACTCCCTCCATTCAATTATAAAGATTAATTTTTATTTTTTTTTGACTTTTCATAACAAATGTTATTATCACGTAATATAAACTTGATAATACTTTAATTTTTATGCTATGTATTCACTTGACCGCTCATAACAACAATCCATTTTTTATAAAAAAAAAAAATTGAAATAATTTCATTTTAAAATAATAATTCTCAAAATAACTCACCTTTGAAACAATTTTTCAAAATGATCAAATTTTTGAAACTCGCTGCGTGGTATAACAATTTCAACATTTAACCGTTGAAACTCGCTACATCATGTAGCGAGTTTAGTTAAATTAATGTTAATTTCATTGACGTTTAATTGGTAATTAAAATTAATATAAATCGCTACATCATTTAGCAATTTCACTCATACATTTTAAATGGTATAACGAGTTTTAAAAAATCAGGCCTATTCAGCAGCGGCGTTTACAGACTCTAAAGAAAGAAACAAAAAAAAACCTAAGTCTAAGTTAGGGAGAAGGGAGAAAAAGAAAAAGTTTGTCATTGCCATCATCAAATCCAAGATTTTCACCGTCTAATTTCGTCATTATAAGTTTACATTCAAGTTTATCCTTCTTCATTGTTGATGATTTTGCTTTAATTTGGTTATTTGTTGAAATAGGGTATATTCTTAATTTGATTTGAGTATATGCTTTGATTTTGGTAATTGTTGAAATAGGGCATATGATTTAATTTGAGTATATGCTTTGATTTTGGTACTTGTTGAAATATGGAATATGATTTGATGATTTTGCTTTGATTTGAATACTTGTTGAATTAGTCTCAAAATTAGGGTAGTTGTAAATGTTGAAATTTCGGGGTTTTGAACTAAATTTCTAATCTATTTTAAGTTTAAAATTAGGTTTTTGCTTTGATTTGTTTATATGATTTGATTTTGGTTTGAATATATTGAAATTATTAGAATTTTCTTGAATATTAGTGTTGTTATTGAACCCAATTGTTGGTATATGTGAACTCAATATTTGGTATATTTGAACTCAATAGTTGATATATTTGAACTCCATTGTGGTATATTTGAAATTTTGTGGTTTTGAACTCAATTTTGAAAAAGTAGAAGTATTTGTTATTGATATTTCAAAGTTTCTATATTTATATATGTATTTATTTGATATTTAAATGAGGTTTCTTTTGTTGAAATAGATAGATAGCTTCATTGATACTATACCTATCGATAACTCTGTTTTGACTGCATAAGAGGGCTACAGAGCTCGTTTTATTTGGGTCGGACAGCAGGTTGCCAGTCCGCTTTCATTTCGTTCGTGGTGCCACATTACCGGATATACTAGCTCCAAGGATAATGTCGAAATTAGTCGAGAGTGACTTTAGTGGGGTTCATTATATAAGGAGAATTCAGGACGATTATGGGTTGCCGGAGGAATTGATTGAGAGATTGCGTCTGGATACCAATTCATTCCACCTCCCGGTTGGTGATATGACTATTACCATAGAGGATATCAGCATGATTTCTGGATTGCCGATTGATGGGTATGTTGTTACTGATGCTGACATCCCACCACTTCTATATTGGCGGGTAGTACGTCACGACATTTTAGTGGTTGTCCCATCTCCTGGAGATATGAATGAGAGTAGTCTCAAGATTAGGTGGATTACGAGTCAGTTTCCACATTTCCATAACCTCGTTGATGATACTCCTGAAGATATTGCTGATATGTATACACGGGCATATATCATGCTAGCCTTGGGTTATACGGTGATGCCTGATCGTATAAACAACAAGGTTAAGTTGTATTATCTGCCACTGCTTCGAGAGATTTCGAGGGTCTGGATGTACAGTTGGGATAGTGATTCGATGGCTTTTCTATATCAAGAGTTGTTTAGAGCGACTAACCCTCAGACGAGCTAGTGCGGTGGATTCCTCAACATTTTACATGTATGGTTATCTCATTTTAATATACATTATGTTGTTTGGTTTAAGTTTGATTTCAAATTATTGGCATTATTTATAGTATTTGATATAGATTTTATTGATATAGATTTGGGCTTGGGAGCGGTTGCTACGTGTGCAACCTGTAATTTGAAGGCGAAATACTGATCCGGCACAATAGCACATGTCAATGGGATGTAGGTATACGTATATCATACGTTATTTTCTCATCGTTATAGTTTTTTTTAACTGTTTTTTATAATTATTCTTTTTATGAAATTTCAGGTGGACCAGATCATCATTATATATCAAGGAGCTTACTGCCCATAAGCTGCGAGGCTATCGTGATCAGATGGCCAAGCTAACAGATGATCAGGTTGTGTGGCAGCCTTATAGAAATCGACAAGCTCCGGCCTACTGCTATCAGGGACGGGCCGTTTGGATGGCGAGGGTCCCTCTTATATGCTTTGAGAGGATAGAGTGGCATTTTTCGGATAGTGTTCTGAGGCAGTTGGGCATGCTGCAGGGGGTCCTAGAACCTTGCGACACTCGGAGGGACTTGCACATTGTTGATCGGCGTGGAAACAATCGTGTGATTTGGAGTGAACGCTATCAACAATACATTGCACTTTGGGGACATCGGCGGAACTTACTGGCTGTGGGGGTTCCAGGCTTTCACGTTATACATTACACTGATCCATATATGATATGATTTCAGAGCAAACATGCATGTTTGTGTAGATCCCCCTTCATATAGAGGACACTGGATATCGGTCGGTTGCCCTTTCCTAGAGGGCATGGTAAGTATTTACATTTTTCATTATTTTTCTCCTTTTTTTAAAAAAAAAACTTCAATTTATTAACTTATGTCTCATTCTTATTTTTTTGCTATAAAAACAGGTGCAAAACCTTTAACATATGCATATCACCAATGAGGAGCAGCAGCATATGTCGTGTCCACAACAAGATGAGATGCGTGGGTGGGATTACAACAGTTTGCTGCTACTGAGGAACTGATTTCCAGTGAACTCTCTACACCATGTAGCTCACCAAACTCGCTACATGGTGTAGCGAGTTCACTGGAAATCAGTTTCCTAGCAGCAGCAAACTATTAAAATTACAGAAACTGAAAACAGAACATATTCTGTAAAAAAAAAATAGAAACTGAAACTGAAACTTAAAACAAACACAATTTATAACACAAACTATAAGTGAAACAACACAAACCGTATAAAAACATCAAAATTACATCCAAGTCATACTCAAATGAAATTCAAATGAAATAGAAAGTAAATCCAACAACTCAAGCATAAATTACATGGAAAACATTCTTCTACTCCCTAATGTTTCGGCATCTACGACGATTGTGGTCTTCTTGTTTTGCTGATTAACACTGAGTATTCTGTTTATCTGCTTGAAAGTTCATACAGTTTCGGAAGCGTCTTGAATAAGGCCGTCCGGACTTCGCAGAACGTCGAAGGTGGGGATTAGGAAAAAAATATGGCACCAAACCATCCACATCCCAATAGTCCTCATGGTGGATTGATTCAAATGTTTCCTTCCATGTCTTATAGTACTCCCTAATGGTGTAAAATGGAGAAACGAAAGAACGATCGTCAAGATGTTTTGAATGGAAACATTCAAGAAGATGGGAATAAGGCATGTGATAGGAAACTCATTTACCACATGTGCAGGTATGCTCATTAAATTGGACAATTTGGATATTTCCATCTTTATCACCCTGACGTGCGATTGTCACTTGATACACCCCCATCTCATGAGTGTTAAACCTCCTTACCTGATGTGTCATACCTTTCTCACTATTCTTCAAGTATTGGTAATGAACTTTCTGGCTGAATTGGTGTAGGGGATTGATGTTAGGGTTATCAGGATTACCTCCTAAGTTATTAAGTGAAACCCATGCATTATTTGAAAGTACTCCACAAAACGGTAGAAGGCAATTTCAAAAATTGCTGTTATTGGCATCCCACGCGCTCCCTTTATGACACCATTGAAAACCTAAAACATGTTAGTAGTCATAATGTCATATCTGTAACCACCATTGTGTGTCAATGTCTATTTTCTGGCATCCAAATTCAGAAACCATGCAATTACCTCGTGGTTAACTGAACGGATACTCTATAAGGTAGATTTCAATTTTCTATCTTGACTTGCTTTACCCGCTCTACAAAACAGATACTTCAAACCTTCCCCTTTATGCTTATCCAAGAAATTTGCTCGTATATGTCTCAAGCAAAATCGATGATGCACATTCGGCCACCACGTATCTTCTGCTTTAGTCTTAAGAATGCCGTGATAACAATCAGATATCAAGCATACTTCACGACTCTTTATAATATATATGCAAAGAAGATATAAGAACCAACGCCAGTTCATCCAGTACTCTTTTTCAACAACAACAAATGTAAGAGGAAGTATACTGTCTTGGGCATTAACACCCATGACAATCAGTATTATCCCTTTATATCTAACATGAAGGAATGTTCCATCAATAGAAATGACAGGCCGACAATAGTAGAAAGCTTCAATGCAAGATCCAAATGCCAAGAACACCCGTTGAAACTGTTGGGCTTTGGGGTTACAAACGCAGCGGAAGAACTTAGAAATAACAATCAAAACCCTAGCCCTTAGATCCGTCTAGCATGAAGAGATTAGAAAAACATGAAATAGAATTACATACCTTGAATGCAATTTAGTTTGTCAAAATAGATCTCAAAATTCAAGCCTAGAATTTTGATGTCGAATCTTCTATCTTCCTTGTTCAACCTTGGTGATGAAATCAACAATGGAGATCTTCAAGCTTTAGGAGATAAAGCAACCTCCCTCTAATGGTGATCCACACGCGAGCGAACTAAGAACGCTTCTTGTAGGATTGCTAGATGATCCTCTTTATTATTGAATCAATATTCAATAATCAAAGCTAAAACAATGAAATTATTTGGGACTTTTGATTCTAAATCAAAATCAATCTCTAGAGTTTAAAAACCTAGAACAATGATGTAGGAGAGAGGTATTTTTTGATGCACAAAGATTATATTTATACATAGGTATAAATTCCTAACACTTAGGGTTAAATCATTGTCAAACTCAAAAACCTTACCATCCTTGAAACACTGTACGGACACGTTTTTCGTCGTGGGCACGACTCATGCATGAGGGCACGAGTCGTGCTTTTACCAAAACACTCGTGATATGAGTCGTGCCTCAAAAAGTACTCGTGCTGTTCCCAAGAATGACTCGTGCCCAAGAGCACAAGTCGTGCCCAATGCCAGGCAAGGTATGTCGCACTACAGACCAAGCCAAAATTCCAATTTTCCAGGCAAAGTATGTCGCACTACAGACCAAACCAGAATTCCAATTTTCAGCCTAAATCAAATTCGCTCTTTGTGTGTGACCCAAAATGAATTATATTATGTTGATAGCGAGTCAAAACATGACCTCACAAGACATAAGTGGTTTCTAGCAAACCATTATATCCACCCAATTAATATAACATCAAAACTTGATTCCTCGATAGATCAAATGTCACAATCCCTTTGTCCATGATGTCCAATTGAACATGAGTAATGGTCTATGTCAACTCATTCCGTTCAATGCTTTCTCGATTCCGAATATGTTGATAATCCAAATGCATTTGATCTCTATAAAATCACTTGAGTGTGGCCACACATTTTCATCAACATCATTCATCGAGGGGCCCAAGCAAACATCTCTCTCAATCAGAGAGGGAAAAATCCCATCTTGACTTATCATTCTTCCCTACATGAGTCCAATCATGCTAACATAGCCCTTATTGCTATCCGATTAAAGACAGTGTTAGACTATATCAAACACGATCTTCGTCATGTGGAAGACGATGATAATCTCAGGTACAAAGAATTCAATAACACGACTATCATGAGATTTAATCATGACAACAGACCATATCATAAATCTCATAAGTAGGTCATGTCCAATACTTGTTCTCTAGCAAGCATCCATAAGTGTAATGTGCATCTCCATGCATATAATCATCTCTATGATTATCCATTATCAACTTATACTAATTGTTTACAACAACTAGGGACGCAGTTCAATATAATAAACATGCAAACATATAATGAACAAAATAAACATGCTCTATAATAAATGATAAAGATGATACATAACGATTCAAGTTTAAACATAACTATAGCCTAGGGCACTACACCAACAGAAACATGTGTAATTCACCAACAGGAGTAGGAGGATGAGTATATTCAACAATTGTTATGGAGTTGTATTTTTGGATGGCTTCTAGCACGTGGGGTAACCTTATATAAGATTCCTCCCAATCTCCAAAAACCTCTGCAATGCCCTTCTGCTTTCCACACCATGCCTTCTTATAGGTAATTTTCTTTCCAAATATATTACTGATGTGTGAAATAATAACTGCAACATTGACATCTGAATCGACCTTAATAAAACTAATTACTTGTCGATCAATAAACTTCACATATAGGTTCGGGTGATCTGGACTTTCTCCAGAATATAAGCAGCAATGAGGAGCCTTATACTTGGTCACTTCTCAATATCCAAACTTTCTCCTACTCACACAAACATAAAAATTGCATGAAAACTTTTTCAATAGACATTCAATTACCCATGTGTGAGTTGTGCTCTTTTTACCCTGAACCGGCGATTGATGGGAATATGGTACCTTTTTATATCAAATTGCGCCTCATTTTTGCAAGAAAAGTGTATTAGTTTAGCAATTTCATCTTTCTCTGGATCCCAAATTGGAAAATTAGGTTCATTATGGTAATCAATGAAGCATTATTCTTGTCGAGCAGAACAACAAATATTACTGTAAAAATGATAATATTCTCTCTTATATCTTCGATTTTCCGGCGCTTTATAATAAACAAAATGTGTTTCCACGTCATCATCAATCCGCCCATCATCACCCTCTCCCAAATTGACATCAGAATCACTACTACCCTCCTGATATTCATCATCAACATCGTATAGCATTGCATCTACATCAGTGTCTTCTTCTTTTTCTTCATAATCTACAGAATCTGCAGAATTATCATCATCAACTGTATCATTTAGGCATGCAATGTTACCATAATTTGAAGTTTGAGTTGATACAAGTGTTTGTGTAATTTGACCGACCCATTCATCAAGGTTACAACTTGGTGAGTACCTATAAATGGTCTCTGTGTGTAGTGTTTCAAACTCTGAATAACATCAATTTTCAATCACTTTTACAACCACATACAGCTGCAAATTACCCATCCCCCCAAATTTAGCTAAAACGTCGAACCTTTTATTCATACACGCATCATCTTCAATACGAAAAGGAAAGTACTCACCAATCACACTTTCAAAAGAATGAGGACATCCATAATGAACTCCAAATCATATTCTGATCGATCTAAGCCCATCTTTTTATATAATTCATCAATCAACTCATTGTATCTCCATTGACAATTAGCCTTAATTGCACATTTGGCCCTTTTTGAAAATGAGAACCATCAAATGGTTATTAATCATCACCTCCCCAATAGCACATGAAAATGATTGAACCCCCATTCATTTTTAACCCTACATTACGAAATCAAAATGTTAAAACCTATATAACAAAATTCTAACATTTATATCTATAATATACTAAAACATAATAAAAAACATTAATTTAAATATCTAAATAAAAGTGAAAACAATGATTAAAATAATGTTAATTTACCTTGATTCTTAGTCTTCGACGATTATTAAATTAAATGGTGTGAAAATTTGATTTTTTTTTTAAAGTAAGTATGAGAGGATATAAGAGGATATGAGAATGAGAATTGATCTGGATATGCAAACCTTATCTACAGAAAATGGCATTTCTAAACGGCTACACCATGTAGCGAGTTATGTGTACGCCTAAATGTTGGGATTTTATGTTAGGCTTCTTAAGGAAATAACAAAGACGAAGAGAAAGATAACGGAAAGGATAACGGAAATTGAAAAGACAAACTTGATGTAGTCGAGGCTTGTGTTTAACACAATTTCCGTAAGAAGTATTTGTCCCACGCAGGTGCTTACGGTTGATGATAAACTTCTCGTGAGATGCAACGACTTCTATTTTTTAATAGGAGCACTCCAAATTAACAAATCTAACGAACAATTGACTATTTGGAACTTTCGGACTTGAAGGAATTTATGCAACAAGATGAAATGATTATGCTTGGTTAATCTATCTCAAATGTAGGTAGGGAGGCTCAAATGACTGAATATGTAAATTGAAATTCGGAAGGGAAGAATATAAGGAGAGATAAGGGGTTTGTGTCTTTTCCCTTGAAAAAACACGACTTTTCTGGCAGCACCAGCGAAGGGCACGACTCGTGCTCCTTGGCACGAGTCGTGCTCACGACTCGTTCTTGAGATCTCCACTCGTTCTGATCAGATTTGAGCAATGTCCATTAAGGCCCATTCGTGCTCACGACTCGTGACCAGAGTCCCCACTCGTTCTGATCAGCTGGGAGCAAAATCTCATCAGCCAACAACACTGTTCAAATCCAATTAAATCCAAATGATCTAATTTACCCTTTAAACAACTCTCGTTAAGTTACAAATCTTTTGTCATTAATTTCTCATTCACCCGGAAATGGTTTTGAGACAATAAATGAGTTTCATAATCTACACTAATGTAGAATACATTTTGTTACTTATTTCGTTAACAAATAACGAATTCCGTTAGGAAGTTAGGTCAACGTTAAGTCAAACTTAACTTTCGTTACCCATTTCCAACAATCCCCCACATGAATGACAATTAATGCATGTATGAAATTTCGTCCAAAAGTTCCGGCGAACCATTATTACATCGGGATAGATAGCTTATGGCTTTGAATCTCCCCTAGTGAAATATTATCGGATATACTAGCCATTTGGTAGAGAGTCGCTTTGAACCAGTGACTGTATGATGTATACCAAGACAACAATACACACATAATAATAGCTCTAACAGTTATTGTTCTCACGTTTTGTCCATTTCGGCCCTGGACCGTATCTCATTCATAAATGTTCATATTAGAAGCGGCCAAGTTACTTCTCACTTATATAGGTGATTCATACTATAAGGAGTATCCTGCACTACTCCACCCGTAGGTATAGGAATCATTAAAAGTTTTCTCAACTTATCCTCACCACTGCTGCAGGTGCTTATACTTGGATGTTCTGGGAATGAGTATTCAACATCTCCAGGTCATTCAACCGAGTTGTTGTTTCCAAGTGATTCTACTAGAACTTATAGCTTGGTTGTCTCATTGAACCAAGGGCATGTGATCTCCAATTCTCAAGGTTGAGTGTCCACTATGAGTTCTTTTGTTGTGAGTTGTAAGCCCATTCCCCTTAACAGTTTATACAGTTGATCTCTATTTATACCTTTTGTAAACGGATCCGCTATGTTATTATTTGACTTCACATAGTCAATTGTGATAACCCCATTCTTGATCAACTGTCTAATGGTATTATGTCTACGACTGATATGTCTAGACTTACCATTATATATACTTCTCTGTGCCCTTCCTATTGCTGATTGACTATCACAATGTATCATAACAGCAGGCACAGGTCTATTCCAACAAGGAATATCCTCCAGGAAGTTCTTGAGCCATTCTGCTTCTTCTCCAGCTTTATCTAAAGCTATGAACTCAGATTCCATCGTGGATCTGGCTATACACGTTTGTTTGGAGGATTTCCATGACACTGCTCCTCCACCTATTGTGAAAATATATCCACTCGTGGATTTTGAGTCTTTTGTGTCCGATATCCGGTTTGCATCACGGTATCCTTCTAATCTCGCTTTGGATATCTCTTATAAAGTATCCCATGATTCATTGTATACTTTAAATATCTCAATACCCTCATTAGTGCTTTCCAATGATGCATGCTTGGGATTACTCGTGAACACCTTAGTTTGCTCACTGAATATGCAATGTCTGGACGTGTACAATTCGTTAAGTACATCAGACTGCCGATTATTCTTGCATACTCCAACTGAGAAACTGGTTCCCCTCTGTTCTTTGCTAAGTGTAGAGTTAAGTCTACCGGTGTCTTAGTCGGAGGGCTGTTAATGACATCGAATTTTTGAAGTACATTTTCCAGATAATGGGACTGTGATAGGACTATTCCTTCTGATGTTCTAGAAATCTTTATTCCTAATATAACATCAGCTAATCCCATATCTTTCATGTCAAAGTGCTTCTTTAACAAGCCTTTGGTATTCATGATCAATTCATGAGTACTTCCCATTATCAACATATCATCCACGTAAAGACAGACTATTACAAATGATTCAGATGTTCCTTTGATATAGACACACTTGTCACATTCATTTATCTTGAATCCATTTGACAACATAGTTCGATCAAACTTCTCATGCCATTGTTTAGGTGCTTGTTTGAGTCCGTACAACGACTTTACAAGTTTACACACCTTTTGCTCTTTACCTGGAACAATAAACCCTTCGGGTTGTTCCATGTAAATCTCTTCATCTAACTCTCCATTCAAGAAAGCTGTTTTCACATCCATCTGGTGTATCTCAAGATTATGCACGGCTGCAATAGCTATAAGAACACGTATGGATGTGATCCTTGTGACAGGAGAATATGTATCGAAGAAGTCATATCCTTCCTTTTGTCTAAACCCTTTGGCTACTAGCCGCGCTTTGTACTTATCAATAGATCCATCTGCCTTATACTTCCTTTTAAGGATCCATTTGCAACCTAACGGTTTGCATCCTGGAGGAAGATCAACCAACTCTCAAGTATTATTAAGCATTATGGATTCTATCTCACTGTTAATAGCCTCTTTCCAGCGTCTTGTCCGGTCCAGATAACGCTTCTTTAACAGTAGCTGGTTCGTTTTCCAACATAAATGATAGAAAATTAGGACCAAAAGACTTTTCCACTCTTGCCCTTTTACTACGTCTAGGTCCTTCATCTTCTACTTGAGATGGACCGTTTGTAGATTCATATGTTCTCTTTTGAGAATTACCTTCTTTCCTATCCTTGGCAGGAAAGATATTTTCAAAAAATACTGCATTCCTTGATTCTATTGTCATTCCTGCATTCATATCAGGAATTTCTGATTTGTGCACTATGAATCGATAGGCACTACTGTTATTGGCATATCCAATAAAGATGCAGTCAACAGTCTTGGGACCGATCTTTACTTGTTTTGGTTTAGGTACTTCAACCTTAGCTAGACACCCCCACACTTTAAGGTATTTATAACACGGCCTACGATTATGCCATAATTCATAGGGTGTTTTCTCAATACCTTTC
This sequence comes from Adenophora triphylla var. japonica, assembly GCA_022495995.1. Classification (NCBI taxonomy): domain Eukaryota; kingdom Viridiplantae; phylum Streptophyta; class Magnoliopsida; order Asterales; family Campanulaceae; genus Adenophora; species Adenophora triphylla. The sequence continues at coordinate 128,206 of JAFEMH010002511.1, read as the reverse complement.
TTGGGTATCTTATTAAGAATATAGTTAGAAGTGAGTATAGCTTTCCCCCACAAGTTATCGGGTACGCCTGAACTTATCAAAAATGCGTTCATCATCTCTTTGAGAGTCCGATTTTTGCGTTCAGCAACTTCGTTAGATTGAGGGGTATATGGAGCCGTCATTTGATGAATTATGCCGGATTCCCAACATAGTCCTTCAAACGGAGCTTCATATTCTCCTCCTCTATCACTTTTAATTTTCTTAATCTTTAAGTTAAGTTGATTCTCAACTTCTTTCTTATAAGTCTCGAAAGCCCCTAAGGCTTCATCTTTACTTCTTAAGAGATAAATATAACAATACTTAGTGCAATCGTCTATGAATGTAATGAAGTACTTTTTACCTCCTCGAGTTTGCACAAGTTTTAAATCACATATGTCGGTGTGAATTAACTCGAGAGGAGTTGCGTTTCTTTCTATTGCATTAAATGGCAACTTCGTCATTTTTGCCTCAACGCAAACTTCGCACTTATTAGTTGAATCAGATTTAGTCATTTGGATTAAATCTTGTTTAACTAACTTCTTAATAGTGTCGAAGTTTACATGACTAATCTATCATGCCATAAACTAGGACTTTCCGACAAGTAAACATAAGAAACAACATTTTTATTCTTCACACCTTGGCGGATAACATTTATTACATTCATCTTGAAAAGTCCCTTCTCGAGGTAACCCTTTCCAAGGAATAAACCATTCTTGGTTATTACAAACTTGTCGGATTCAAAAACTAATCTAAAACCGGCTTTACTCAACAAAGCACCGGAAACTAGATTCTTGCGGATGTCCGGAACATGCAACACATCAAGCAAGGTCAATTCTTTGCCCGAGGTCATCTTCAATACAACATTTCCAACGCCTTGAACATCGGAAGTTGCAGAATTTCCCATGTACAATTTCCTTCTGGAAATGGGAGTATAAGAAGAGAAGCTCTCCTTATTAGCACAAATATGGCGGGTAGCCCCGGTATCTATCCACCATTCCTCTGGAATGTCATCCAAATTTGCCACGTTTGCCTCGAAGATCACTGCAGCAAAATCAAGATCCATATCTTCGACATTGTTTGCCTCCTTCTTTGGGTGCCGAAAATCCTTTGCTATATGGCCCGGCTTGCCACAATTATAGCATGCTCCTTTGAACTTCTTAGTTGAGGAGCCCTTGTTCTTCCCTTTCTTAGCATTCTCGGAATGCTTCCTTTTGGTGCCGCTAGTGCTTGCCTCGACGAGATTGACTTTTGCCTCCATCTTGCCTTTGGTAGCCTTGGCTTCATTGTCTCGATTATTCTCTTCAATTTGAAGACGAACAACCAAGTCCTCCAAAGTCATCTCTTTACGTTTGTGCTTGAGATAATTTTTGAAGTCCTTCCATGAAGGCGGCAACTTCTCTATGATTGATGCCACTTTGAAAGAATCATTCATTATCATTCCTTCGGCATCAAGTCCATGTAAAATAATTTGGAACTCATCAACTTGAGTTGTCACCAACTTTGAGTCCACCATTTTGAAGTCAAGATATTTGCCGACGACAAACTTCTTTGACCTGGCATCTTCAATCTTGTACTTCCTTTTCAAAGTATTCCACAATGCCTTGGCTAACTCGACGGTACTATACACATTATAGAGTGCATCGTCGAGTCCATTCAAAATGTAATTTTTACATAGAAAATTACCGTGGTCCCAAGCCTCTTTTGCCAAAAGCCTTTGAGGGTCGATCGGGATCACCATTTTGAACAATCGGATCTTCTTTTAAGAACCGATGCAAACTTAGAGTGGTCAAGTAGAATAGCATCTTTTGTTGCCATCTCTTGAAATCCACCCCGGTAAACTTTGGGGGTTTCTCACCATGAACCGAATGAGATGTTGTAGAAGCGGGTGCAATATTCTTGAACGTTGCATCGCCTTGAGGGGGAGTAAGTCCGGATGATTCGGAGGTGTCTTTCTCACTTGCCATTGTAGGAGCGCCTTAAGAAACGTCAAATACTTCTTACGATTGTTGGGATTTTATGTTAGGCTTCTTAAGGAAATAACAAAGACGAAGAGAAAGATAACGGAAAGGATAACGAAAATTGAAAAGACAAACTTGATGTAGTCGAGGCTTGTGTTTAACACAATTTCCGTAAGAAGTATTTGTCCCGCACAGGTGCTTACGGTTGATGACAAATTTCTCGTGAGATGCAACGACTTCTATTTGTTAATAGGAGCACTCCAAATTAACAAATCTAACGAACAATTGACTATTTGGAACTTTCGGACTTGAAGGAATTTATGTAACAAGATGAAATGATTATGCTTGTTTAATCTATCTCAAATGTAGGTAGAGAGGCTCAAATGACTGAATGTGTAAATTGAAATTCGAAGGGGAAGAATATAAGGAGAGTTAAGGGGTTTGTGTCTTTTCTTTTGAAAAGACACGACTTTTCTGGCAGCAGCAGCGAAGGGCACGACTCGTGCTCCTTGGCACGAGTCGTGCTCACGACTCGTTCTTGAGATCTCCACTCGTTCTGATCAGATTTGAGCAATGTCCATTAAGGCCCATTCGTGCTCACGACTCGTGACCAGAGTCCCCACTCGTTCTGATCAGCTGGGAGCAAAATCTCATCAGCCAACAACACTGTTCAAATCCAATTAAATTCAAATGATCTAATTTACCCTTTAAACAACTCTCGTTAAGTTACAAATCTTTTGTCATTAATTTCTCATTCACCCGGAAATGGTTTTGAGACAATAAATGAATTTCATAATTTACACTAAATGTAGAATACATTTTGTAACTTATTTCGTTAACACATAACGAATTTCGTTAGGAAGTTAGGTCAATGTTAAGTCAAACTTAACTTTCGTTACCCATTTCCAACACTAAACTCGATACATGGTGTAGCGAGTTTGACTTTCTTAATTACAGTTAATTAATTCAAACGGTTAATCCATGTTAAACTAAACTCGCTATATGGTTTGGCGAGTTTCAACGATCAAGTGTTGAAATCGCTACACCATGTATCGAGTTTCAAAAAAGTGGTTATTTTGGAAAATAGTTTTAAATGTGAGTTATTTTGGGCATTATTTTTTTAAAATGAAATCATTTCATAAAAAAATCCACTTTCTATTTTGTACTATTATTATCATACTATTTTTTATTAATTATTCCGTGTTCAAATTTTGTAACATTTGTTACGAGGAATATGGAGTATATAATTTTGAAACACGTGATTCCATGTTTGATAAAGTTCCCAAAATAGAGGGTCCTATAAAGCAATTTTCTAAGGGAAAAATTCCTCTTTACCCACATTTCTCAAATCATAACCCAAAAAAACCCAACCCAAATTAAAAAAGACAACTCCCTTTTATATTCCAAATCAAAATCCCTTTAAACCCCAAAATACCATATACCGGTCAAATACATTCACGGCGCCGTTAACATCAAATCTTTCGATCGCTTAATCCATGCCGTTTCTTAAGGATCGCTATTGAAGAATTTTGAAATTGCAATCCTTACATCCAATTCAATCAATCCGGAAAAAAGGTATTACATCCGAATTATGATCTTGATTGAATTCAGTTTATATTTTGTATTAATTTTCATTTGTTTTTTCTTCAGAATTTTGAGGTTGTGATGAATTTTTTGATTGAATTTATTTACAGATAAAATAACTTTACCTTCAATGGAGTCTAATGTGATGTTGATGTTGAATTATGGAAGATTTTCGGTTGTTACTAGGTTTGATCAATTTGATTCTTATGAATCTATTGTTGAATTTAGTTGCAACAGATGGAACAGTTTGAAAAAGGAGACAATCTCGATGTCATATCTGTTAGGTGAGAAAAGGTCGTGCATGTTGTCTAGTGAGCAAGATTTCATCTGTATGGGTGTTATGATTGCTCGTAGTAATATTGATCTACTAGAAATAAATGTGAATGATTTGAGTATATGTGTTAGTAATGTCAGTGATTCATTCGAGAATTCATTTTCCACATTATGCGAAGGCAGTAGTAGTAGAAATGATGATAATGTTAAATTCTTCTATCACAAAGAAAAGAGAATGAGAAGTGCGGAATGGGCAGACGCAATACAAAATATTGGCCAGATATTTGAAGGTGGCTCTGGTGAATTTAGGAATGCATTGTGTAAGTTTGCAACGGAAGTGGGGTTTGATTTCAACTATGTGATAAATGAACCTACTCGTATTACGGCTGTATGCTCATACAAAGAATCAAAAGGTTGTCCATGGAAGATACATGCCTCAATTGAAAAATGCAGTGGATATTTCTACATAAGGAAATATATCCCTGATCATATATGCAAGGATGCGATTAGTTGTGATTTTGGGCAAAGGATGGGATGTGATGTTCTTTCCAGTGTTATCCGTGATAAGGTTAGAGATGATCCAAATGTTAGTCTGCTTCTCTTGTAAAGTCGTTGCTAGCAGTATGGCCTCACTGTTCATTACAAGGTTGTTTGGAGAGCGAGTTGAGAAGGCGAAAAACATTATTTTTGGCGAGGCAAAGTTTGCGTATAATAAGCTTAAAGCATATACGAGATAAAATTAGGGAGGTGGATCCAGGATGGTTGTGTGAAGTTTGAGTCGATCCTGTGACTTCTCGTTTCCGGCGTTGCTTTTGCATTTGGGGCATGTTTGCGGGGATTTAAGTTTTGTCGTCCCTTGTTATTTTTGGATGCAACATTTTTGACTGGAATTTTCGGGGTACCCTACTTGCAAACAGTGAAAGATGGAGATAATGGTATGAGAATTTTATTATTAATGCTTTTAAATTTTTTTTTATATGTTCAGTTGATATAGGTTCATTCGAGGTCTTATAACATATGTATATGATTATATGAGTACCTATACTAATTGATATAGGATTCTTCAATGGTCGATAGCTTTATATATGTAGTTAACGTGTTCTATACCAATTGCTATAAGACCATTCAAAGATCTTATAGCTTTATATATGAAGTGCCAGTCCTATACCACTTGCTATAAGACCATTCAAAGGTCTTATAGTTTTGTATATTACGTTAGCTAAGTGTCCTATATTATTTGATATAGGACAATTCAAATGTCTTTATAGATTTGTTTATGATGTTTCCAGGTCCTTTATCACTTGCTATATGTCAAATCAAATGTCTTAGACCATGTGATATGAGACAACTTATTTATGTTTTAACATTTTGTATATTGGTTTTTATTTTTATTCATATTTTATGATGTCAAATTAATTTTTTATGAATTGTTTTGGTTGTAGGCCTATTCCATGTTGCTTTTGCTTTGTGGTTGGATCGGAGGATGCCGAAAATTGGACGTGGTTTCTCCAAAATCTCCGTCCTTACATAGCGAGCGAGGAGTGACATTTGTTTCGGATCGTCATCGTGGTATCATTACTTCGGTTCATGAGGTTATGCCGTTTTCACACCATTCATTCTCGTATGTTCCATTTAAAAAACAACCTTGAAATAAACTTGGTGGGTTATCGAAGGAGGTACGGTCCAATATTCTTCACAAATTTTCTAAGCTTTCAAAAGCTCCAACACCCGAGCACTTTCGCATTCTTACGGACGAAATCATAAATGAGGGTGGTACGAAGGTGTACGAGTTTTTCAACAATCTTCCGAAAGAAAACTATGCATTGCTTATTTTGGAGGTAATCGTTATGGAGAATTGTACTCAAATGCGGTGAGTCATTTAATGCTATGATAAAGGAGTATAAATCTCTCCACTGTTGTAGAGTTGATTGACGGTATACGTTTGAAGATTATGTCAAGAATGTGCAAACGTAAACAAGAATCAAATTCATGGGCAAATGTGTTGTGTCCATCCATCCGGAAGGTATACTTGGAATGTGCGGACAAAGGAAGGTCATGGATAATTCATGCTTGCGATGAATATGTATTTGAAGTTCATTCAGGATCCTTCTATGGTTGTCAACATACGGGAATACACATGTTCATGTGGGTTGTGGCGGCAGAATGGATTTCCGTGTGTTCATTCCATATCCGTCTTCGGCGGGTTTAAGAACAATTCTTCTTCCTTCATTCAAGATTATTTCAAGGTAAGGAATTACAGGGAATCTTATGCTCTGTCAATTCCAGCTATTTCTACATTATGTCCTCCTGTAGTTGATGGGGAATCCTTGGTTCTTCCTCCTGAAACAAAACGCCCCCCCGGTAGGCCAAGGAAAAATCGCTACATTTCTAGAGGAGAAGGTACAAAGAGGAAGATGAAATGTCGTCGATGCGGAAAAGAAGGTTATCATAATAAAAGATCATGCAAGGAGCCATTGCAAATTACTTTTAGTTGAGTCATTGTTTTCTTAGTAAAATAATTATTAATTTAATTCTTTAAACGTCCTATTTGACATTACACACGTGTTCATTACAATGTTATACAATCATTTTAATTTCAGAATTTTGGTTAATTGATTTTTTCGATATTCTAAAATATTTGTTGTTAATTGTTTTTTTTTTTTACCTACGTATGAAGGAAATGTAACAGGCTTATTCCTGTAGTAACAGGCCTCTAATTGGTCCTATACCAATTGGTATAGGACATGACAATATCATACAAAACTCTATAAGCCCTTTATTTGGTCCTATAGCAATTGGTATAAGACCTGCCAACATCATATACATAGCTATTAGCCCTTTAATTGGTCTTATAGCAATTGGTATAGGACCTCCCAACATCATATACAAAGCAATAATGCCTTTGAAAGGTCCTATACCATTTGCTATACCAATTGGTATAGGACATGACAATATCATACAAAACTCTATAAGCCCTTTATTTGGTCCTATAGCAATTGGTATAAGACCTGCCAACATCATATACATAGCTATTAGCCCTTTAATTGGTCTTATAGCAATTGGTATAGGACCTCCCAACATCATATACAAAGCAATAATGCCTTTGAAAGGTCCTATACCATTTGCTATAGGACCATTGATGTAGCTCAATATTGTGTTCCAGCAACAGACAGCCAGGCGGCCGCCCCATAAGTCCCCAGGCGCCCGCCCCAATTTGCACCAGAGCAGCTTCAACTCTCGGCCTTCCAGGTGGCCGCATCCCACAGGCCAGGCGCTCGCCTCACCAAGGGCTGAAGGATCAGCTAGCCACGGTCGCTGAGGCGGCCGCATGAACTCATCCAGGCGCACGCCTCACTGTCAAATTGCAATTATTCCTTATTCCGTTTTATGTTTCATTGCTGATGTTTTGATTTATCTTAATTAGGGATATTTTGGCACTTTCTTGGGCTATTTTGGTCCTATAGCAATTGCTATATGACCTGCCAACATCATATACATAGCTATTAGAGAGATTACCAAGCCTTGAAACCTCTGTTGGAGTGGGCGACCGCACATGTTAAGATTGGCGACCGCCCAGGTGTGATGTTTTCTGAAGATAGAAGTAGCTGTCGTAATGTGCGACCGCCCACACCCATCATGGGCGACCGCCATTGCACCAGAGCTCAATAAAGAATTAATAAAGAAGCATATTATCAGTATAACAGGTATTATAGCAAATTTTATAAGCAAAAACCCACTATGAGACCTTAAAAATATTTGGAATATATTTATCCAACATATATCAAATATAAAAGTAAACTGTTCAACAACCACCAATTTTTATCATTCCATCCAAAAAGAAAATAAGATGTTTAATTTACTAATGATGAGGACAATGTGGACTTGCTAAAATGTCTTGTATCATTTTCACCCTATACTTAGAGACAGCATCGGCTTCATACGTCTTGCTAATAACTCCTTTATCAAACATCTCCTCTGCTTCCATCAGGACGATTATTCCACAATCCAAACTATCATCTCGCTGTTGTGGAATGTCTCCGCGTTTCAAGTCTATGAAAGTATCCACGTCCTTTTGAGTCTCCTCTATTCGTTTGTACAAAGCCCTGACATGATCAAACTGAAATAGAAAAAAGCAATCAATTATTATACGTGAAATCAAACAACAGGTTATCGGAGAATTCAAAAAATTTAAAAATAGAATTTTGAATGGTCCTATAGCAGTTGGTATATGACCTGGCACCGTCATATACAAAGCTAGAAAGCATTTTAAAGGTCCTATAGCAGTTGCTATATGTCCTTGTAACAATATACCCAACATATTACAGCTCATATATAAAATATTACCATTAGTTTTCCGTGTGTTGCATAGTAGTCTTTTCCTTTTATCCTCTTCATGGAGTTGTAAAATTTGTACTCCCCATTTTCGTGTCAAGCACTAGCAATGTCCAATGATCGTTACACCCGACACCACGATCATTCCTTGAAGAGTGAATTGGAAACAATATATAAATTGTTTCATCATCCGCAAATTGTTTGATGACCTCGTTTATTCCTTTCTGTATTTCTCCTGAGTTCTTGTCCTTCAACCATTGCTTGAAACAAATAAATTTTAAATGTAAGCATAAAGATGATAATTAACTTTAATAAAAAAAAATGTGAGGTGTAAGTATCTTTTCAATCAATAAATAAGACTTACGGTAGCAAAACTTGATACAAAATTAACTTTTGACCTTTGTCGTCCACCAGATGGAGGGGGGAGTTTCTTGTATTTGTCCCTCAAAATGTTTAGATAAGCATCCATTACCTAAAATTCCATTAATAATACAACAATTGTTACTGGATCAATACTTGTTCAGGTCTTATAGCAAAAGTTATAGGACCTATATTAATGCACATCCAAATAAAAAAGCAAAAAATAGCAGGTCTTATAGCAAAGATTATAAGACCTGGAACATGTCTTATGTCACATAAATAATTGCACACTATAACAGGTCCTATAGCATATGTTATAGGACCTGAAACAGGTCCTATGTCACATAAATAATTGCAAACAAAAGTTTGATTTAGGTATCAAATGCACAACATATCATTTCTGTAAAACCTTTAACAATGATTTCATACCTACATCAGACTTTTGTAACAACCTCACATAATCATGGTCCATATCCCTTATAAATTTGTAGATTCATATATAAAATATGTACTATATGGGAGATGTTTATGAAACCAAGTCAGAATGTATGAAATACAAGGCATATGGATACAATTATTATGTTGACAACTTAATACAAATAGATGAATCTATAACCCTTTCATTGGCTACACCACGACATACCAATTGAACTTCCTGTACACAATGTTTATCAGTCACTCCACTCATAATCTCAACATGATTCCCCTAAAGTGATCCTTTACCTGCAAAATTGCATGCTTGCAACAACTACCAAGTTCTTTTTATAAATTCAAGCAACGCGCCAACATGGAGCAAAAGCTATGTACAAATTACAGAGGAAGTAGAGAAGCAAAGAAACAGTCAAAGTGTACCAAAGGACCATAATTCTAAACTAATCAAAAAGCAAACAAAATGAAGCATGTTAACAATATATAAGAGGTCCTATAGCATATGTTAAATGACCTGGAACAGGTCCTATAGCATATGTTATAGGACCTATAGCATATGTTATAAGAGTGAATTGCAAACAAAATGAAGCATATGTCAACTCAGAAGCATATGTTATAAGAGTGAATTGAAGAGTGAATTGGAAACAATATATAAGAGGTCCTATAGCATATGTTATAGGACTGGAACAGTCCTATGTCACATAAATAATTGCAAACAAAATGAAGCATGTTAACTCAGAAGCATATTAACAGTAGAACAGGTCCTATAGCAAATTTTATAAGCAAAAACCAAACAAGGCACATCCAAATCAAAAAGCAAAATTAGAGCATTCATGCAAAATAGTTCAGGGATAAAAAATGTTTGTACCGCAGCTTCGGTCATCATATCATGAGCCAATTCCCACAGTTGCCACATCGCCACATGCAATCCCGAAATGTACCATACACTATCACTGGAAACACACAAAAAAAAATACATTTCTATTATCATCAAAATTTTTAATAAATGAAAACAATATTTGATAAAAGTGGTACTTACGGACGCGCGAGTTTTCTGCATAAATCTGTAAATTTTCTCTTTGTGTCATCATCCATTGACTTGGTTGTGAGACTAAAGTTCTCATTAAATGTTGGTAAGAAAACATTTCTGTCTTCCAATTCATCAACATCTAAAACACTTTTACTCCCAACCAATTCTTCTTTTTCTTTTTTCTTCTTTCCCTCCATGTTTGAAACCTGTGGCCTTTTCTTCTTTCCGTCATACGTGTAATCAGGATCCACCTTCCTCTTCCTCTTATCCCCTCTCTCCTTTACTCTTCTTTCCATTGATCCAATAGTATCAATTTTCTTGTCTGATCCCTCGCGGCCACAATGTCCATACCACTTTTCTTCATCGCATTTTGGTTTTTTTTTGCAAAGCTGTCCTTGTCTTTTTCAGCCAATTTTTCCTCCAAATTTTTTATTTCTCTGTCTTTCTCCTCTAGCAAACTTTTAAGTTTCTCAATCTCTCTGTCCTTTACTTTAAGCGCGTCGTCAAAAGTTCTCCTCATCTCAACCTCGGCGACGAAAAAAACATGTCCCTCTTCAATCGCGTTGTTTGTTTTCAGTTCAAACTCCTTAATCTTTTCCAGCAACTTAGCTTTCTCCAGCTTTCAAACTTTCATTTTCACTCCTCAACTCAATCAATTCATTTGTCCCACTCCCCTGACCTTTATCAGTAGGTGTCAGATTGGTCCCCAAAATTAATTCAAAATTATCCATTAAATCTTGAAGATTCGTACCTCCTCCTTCATCCTCTCCCCCAATCCTTTTTCCAGTACCAGGATTTTCCACAGACATTTCAAAATCATTATCTTTTCCATCCTCATTTGGTTTATCCATCAACAACAACTTCTCTTCATCTGTCAATGCTAGCTCTTCAACTCGAACCTATAAGAAATGAATACATGTATTATAAGAATTACTAACACCCCATACATTTGCTATAACACCATTGAATGGTCATATAGCAAATGCTATAGGACCTGAGAACATAATATAAACAATTCAATGGTCATATAGCAAATGGTATAGGAACTGGTATAGGACATGACAACACTATGAAGGGTCCTATATCAACTAGTATAGGACTTAACAAACTCATATTCGCAGCTAAAAGGTCCATTGCATGGTCATATATCAAGTGATATAGGACCTCAAAAAAATCATATACCAATTTTATAAGAATTTGAATGGTCCTATATCAGTTGATATAGGACCATTCAATGCAAAATAGAGCAGGTCCTATATCAACTGATATCAACACTATGAATTGTCCTATAGAAACTGGTATAGGATATGAGAATACTAAACAATTTATTACATAACATCGTCATGGTGTTTTATACCTGATCACTTCTCAAGTTTTTGATAAAATCCTTGAAATTGGCAATTTTCTTTGATACTTCCCACTTCATACACCTTGGAAGCAAGTTTCTTGTTGCATTCATCACCTTTGTGTGCTCGTTAAACCAATACTACATTTACAAAATAAAGAGACATATGATCAGTCATATAGGACCTAACTTATAGTAAATAATAGTAACTAAAATAAAATTAGAGATATAAATTTAAAATGTTATTACCGGTAAGATTGATACACATCCAACAACGAGGATCGGTGATTTATATTTCTCATCTAAAGACTGAAGCAAGTTATCTACAATCGCGCTTGACCAATCATAGCTCTTCATTCTTTCCAAATCATCCACATAATAAAGAAACCCGGAGACATTACCTCACCCTTTGAAGCAAAGAAAAGCAGACCCCAATGCTATGAGATTCGGCAATCTCACAACGTCTCCTATATCAACTTCTCTTTCACTACACTCAAAGCCGGCCTTCTCAAGTTTTCCTTCACTTTTTTCATGGTTATTTCATTTGCTTTACAGTTTGGGAATAGCCTCTCGAACTATCCCAAGTGAGTGCCTATCCCTTTTTTTCTTCATATCTATCAATTCACTTCCGAAACAACACGAAATATAGATGTTACATCACTTGCACTCAACCCAACCAAAACTTTGCCCGGCAAAAAAATTTCCTTTCCTTTGGCTTGTAGCATTTGATCAAATCTTCTATTGTTGAGTCCATCTTCCTCAAGTTAACATCTTTGTTTGAGTTTATAGAATTGAATAGGTTGAAGAAAGGTGATATCTTCAACTGTTTAAATGAGATTCCCTTAAATCAACCTCTGTCAAGATAGATGATATAGAATGGAGGTTAGATGCAAACAAGGGATCCAGGTGAGTCCCTTTGCACTTTTAGATGTTCCTTTTGCTTTTGTTTTTTTGATTCTACCGTTTTCTTTGGTGAGTAACGTACAATTCTCCTATCTTTAGACAGTGTAACATCTACTGATTTAAGCTGTTTCATCTTCAATTGTTTTCCTGTATTCATACGGGTCATTCTCTTATTTGCGAGACATCGTAGTTTTCCACCTTTTCATACAAAAACAAAAAATAAAACATAAGCCACAAAAAGTACAATTCATATATAATGATATAAATCATTTTATATATCAAATATTCTTGTATCATAGCACAACCAAATCAAAAAACAAAATAGAGCGAGGTCCTTTAGCAAGATGTATAGGAAACTATAACAAGTCCTATAACAAAGGATATAGGACTGAAGCAGTCATATGCAACATATAATAGGTCCTATAACAAAGAATATAGTACACTGGAACAGGTCTTATAACAAAGGATATAGGACCTAAAACAGGTCATATGCAACTTAAACATTAGACAAACAAAATGCATTCTATAACAGGTCATATAACAAAGGATATAGGACCTGGAACAGTGTTAATGGATCAATACTTATCCAGGTCTTATAGCAACATAAATCATCTGCAACATAAATCATCTCCTCTATTCGTCCCTCAAAATAATATGAACACGATAACAGGTCATATGCAATATAAATCAATTCAAATCCAAATCAAAAAGCAAAATAGAGCAGGTCATATAGCAAATGCTATAGGACTTTTAACGAGTCCTCTGTCACATTAATAATAAAAAATATAATGAAGAAATTTGTCTCAAAATCGTATGAACACTTCAACAGATCCTTTATTAAGGAGTATAGGACTTATTACAAGGCATATAACTCATACTCAAACAATTAAACTGAATCAAATTATCTTCTAATCAAACAATGAAATGCACACTATAACATCTCCTATAACAAATAGTATAGGACCTGGAACAGGTCATCTGCCACATAAATAATCTAAAACAAAATGAAGCATGTAAACTCAGTAATCATATAAACACTAGATCGGATCCTATAGCAGCCGATATAAGACACATTACGAATCACATAAGACATCAACAATCGAAATCAAAATGCCATTGAAAGGTCCGATACCATTTGTTATCGGACAAATCAAGTGTCTCGTAACAAATTTTTTCACACAACAATTGCTATGAATTGATGAACACTGTCAACAACATCTTATATGAATTGATGAAAACTTTCAAAAACGAATTCCAATTAAAAAAAAAAAAAATTAAAACTTACCTTACAAAATCGGTATAACGAAATTCTAGGTCGGATGTTATCAGAGGCGATCTTCAATCTCTTCGCCGATTACCTCCCTCGCGTGGATTTGTGTTTGATTTTGGCCGGAATTGAGGTTTGGATTACGACTATAGTACCAGAAATCACGGATCCGGCGAGATTTTAGCCAATTAACGCCGCTCCATCTATTAACGCCGTTTGAGAGTAATGGGCCTTTGGGTTTATTAGGAATTTTAATCTCATATGGGTTAAAATGGGATATTGATTTGGAAAGTGGGCCTTAGGGTCCTTAGCTCTTTTCTAAGCCATGTGCACTACCTTTAACTTTAACATTTTCCTTTTGTTTGTTGTGTCCCTTTCCGCAATGTATCCATGTGAATTTATAATCTACGGCCGAAAGATTTCGCAAAATACCCTTCCCTCAAAAGGTTGAGCAAAAAGTTTGGTTTTCTTTTCTTTATTATCCCACTAACTAGGAAGAGATTGTTAATTCTACTTTCCATTTTTTAATTTTGAATAATTATCACTTTTTTTTAAGATTTAATTTAATTGTCTTTTTTTTTTTTTTTTTTTTTAATCAATCTATGTAAACAAAGTGACAATTTTACCCTCTTTCTTTTCATTTTACAGATTTAAGGATAAAATGGTTATTTTGTGTACATAACACTGGTACGGAGTAGAAGGTATAGGGTGTGGCGAAATCAAACCAAACCTCGAGAACAATAATATTTATTCAAACTTAAGGGCCGGTAAATGGTAATATAATTTACCTTAGAAGAAACAATCATTCATTTATTCCCATAACAAATATCCTATTTTAGTTTTAAGACATTTCAAATGAAATAAGCTTTATATTTTTATGATGGCACCAACTTTTTTTTTTTCACTACTCACACACACATGCACGCACAGAAGCGCCTAGGAGATAAATCATAGGGAGAGGAAAAGCGCCTAGGAGATAAATCCTAGGGAGAAGAGAAAAATCCTAGGGAGAGAAAGTCTTCCCTCTAACTTCTGGGAGGATCAAACTCATGACCTACAGGTTGGAAGCCATGAATTCTAGCCATCAGGCTAAATCCCCGTGTGCTTGATGACACCAACTTTGAATATGCTCCAAGTATAGTTTTTTTTTTTCAAATTTACAATTGATAACTTCAGAAGTTAAGTGGCCATTTGATCCCTTAATTTTTTAGAAATTTCATATTAGTACTTTGAAATTTTCATATAAAACTTATAATTTATTCCTTGAGCAATTTTGAATATTTTTTTGAATTTTTTTTTTTTTTTTGATTTCGCAGCATGCCAAGGTTACCCATCTTATAATTACAACTATGAAAGAGAATAAGCCTGCAGATGAAGAAAATAAATATGTTTATTTGATCTTGTATGCGGGTTTTGGATTAATAAATTAGTACCAATCAGTACCACTTTTATTAAGACTTATATTCAAAAAATATCAGAAACTATATTTATTGGTGCTGATATTGTTTTATATTACATGAGAATTGAGAACCAACAAGATAACGGAATATACTAAAAATTAAGCATCTATCAGAGGATCAAAATTGAAGTTGTAATTGTGTGGTCCAACTACCAAATTGTCAATTTCTGCTGGCATCCCACTTGAATAATTTTGACGCTTTGAGACTTCCAAATTCCTTGTGGACGGGAAACACGAGAGGAAGCAAACATATTTCATCAAGGACTGATAGATGCAATTACGGACAGGGGCGGAGCCAGGTGGGCATGGGGCTTCCCCCAGCGGCGGAAGTGCAGTGAATTTTTTTTTTTTTTTTGCCCCCCTCCCTCATATTTTTTTGTTATATATAATTAACTTCAAGATTAACACCAAGTGAGTGGTGCGGTCCGGTAGAAGGGGTGAAGTTAGGCCTTCTTGTTTCCTTTCAAATCCATGCTCGGCCCTCGCTACCTACATTTTCAATTAATTTTATTTGTCCTTCATCTTTGCTATTCTCTCTCTCTCTCCATTTCTTTCTCTTAACAGTTTTGTTTTTCTCTTTCTCCTAATTTTCTCACATTTTTTCAATCTTAATTAATTAGTTAGGCTTTTCCCATTTTTTTTGTTTTTTATCTTTCTTCCTATTATCCCAAGTTTAATTAGCAAATTTGAATTTCTTTTTTGTACGAGTAATATATTTTAATAAATTGTGTGCGTTAAATACTTCAACATTATTTCAATCGTTATTTGAATTACTTACTTTTATCATTTTTATTAACTTTCTTAATTCTTTACATTTTTAACTAAAATACATTGTATTTCATGGATTCGACCCATTTTTTACTTGTCCGACCCGAAATTTTTTTTTCGAGAGCGCTGCCCCCGAACCCCCGTGTAATCTTGCCCCCCCCCCCCTTGGGCAATTCCTGACTCCACCGCTGATTACGGACCCCTATTATTGGGATGAGGGAGATGTTATTTTCGGAATGAACGTAACAAAATCTCCATAGTTTTTATTGAAACGGAGGAACCAAAATCTCCATTTACGAAATTTATACTGCTAAACAGTTCAACAATTTATGACCTAAATCTCTTGTAGAAAAGATCGTGTCTCGTAAAAGAGGTTGTAGTGAATGTACGATTGATATTATCCACGATTCCAATATAACAATGGTCAAATTGAAAACAAATTACAATATAATCATTTCCAAGTATAACAATGGTCAAAGTGAAAAGTCGATTGTCTTAAACAAGAGGTCTTAACCATTATAGATTCAAATAAATAATTTTAGGATGAGGTGGTCTCCCAATGAGAACAAGGGGATCCGTTTCATGCATGAGACGGGTCGATCCATGATCCATGAGACATGATCCGTCAAATGGGCTTAGGTTCTGGGCAAAATACAAACCAAAATCGCATATGTAAAAATCAAATTCCGACTTCGTTAACCGTTGAATCGTCGTGAAACTTCTGGGCTTTGGTCGCATCCCCTAGGCGCACATGATGACCGTTGGGATCTTCCAAATAATTGCCGGAGAGGGAGAAATGGCCGGCGGCGAAAACTGGCGAAAATCTCCAAAAATTCGCTATATTAAAAATCAAATTTCCGCTTCATTAACCGTTGGATCGTCGTCAAATTTCTGGGGTATGTTCGCATCACTCAGACGCTCATATTGACCGCTGGGATCAGCAAAATAATTAGTAATAGTGTTTTTTTTTTAAATTTTTAATTTTTTTTTTTTCGATTTGTGAAAAGTAATAGTTACTATGACATAATGTAATAATTGTATGCATATAAAGTAATAATTTGTATACATTAAAGTAATACATATATACAGAAAAGTAATAGTGTTTTTCCCTATGATTTCTTCGTTTGGCAAAAGTAATACTTATTATATCTAAAATGTAATAAACGTGTTATTTATATGTAATAGTATTTGTACATAATTGTAACACATATGTATAGATATCTATATGTTTTCAAACAATAAGTTACAAAATGAGTTCAAATTTATCATGATACATGTAAAAGTATTACATTATCTATAGAAATATGTTACAATTTCATCTATCAAAGTGTTACATTTACTTGTATAAACTATTACATTCATATACATAAGTTATTACATTTGCCAAACGAAGAAAACATAGGAAAAAATATTATTACTTTTCTGTATATATGTATTACTTTAATGTATACAAACTATTACTTTATATGCATACAATTATTACATTATATTATAGTAACTATTACTTTTCACAAGGCTGTTGGCTGAACTGGACCAAGGCATGAAATGACTTGGGCGAGCGCTGATACACCTTGGCGCGGGTCATGGATCCGACCCGTCTCATGGATGAGACGAGTATTCATGTTCTCACATGAGTTTTTGTCTTTTAGGATACGTTCTAACTTCAACACACCACAATGCCTCAAGAGATTAGACTCTGATACTAAAGGGAATAGTAGATGTTTTACGACCTAGTATATGGGGGCAACTACCACCGTTTGATTAAAAAATATTAAAAAAAAAAACACCGTAAAATTTGTCAATAATCTCTAAAATCAGGAATTTTAATTCAATTTTGACCCCACACACACACACATATACTCCCTCCGTCCCAATAAGAGCTTCCCTTTTTGCAATTTTGGGTGTCCCGCTAATAGCTTCCACTTTCCTTTTTTGGCAAAGAAATCTTTACTATTTCCTCCACTCATTCTCTCTCCTCATTATTTTAATACTCACAACACTATTATAATTTACTATTCCCTCCACTCATTCTCTCTCCTATTTTCAAATTACACTCACAACATCTTTACTTCCCTCCCCTTTCCTTAATTTGCCTGATTTTTAAAAAAGTGAAAGATCTTATTGGGACGGAGGGAGTATTATCTTCGTTTAAAAAAGTTATTAACTTCTGACTAATAATAAATGGGAAAAATAATTGCTGCGGTTTAGCCGAGAACCGAAAATGCTCCTGCCGAAATTTTTGCCACATTTTTTCACTTTATTATATCGATGGTCGATATTAATTCGACAAAAGTGAATTCAATCTGGCCGACAGATTCGCACGCCCCCATTGACGAAATGATATATTTGCATCTCATTGGCTATCAGGAGCGTAGAAGCTATTGAAGTAAAGAACGTTTAGACGAATTCAATTCATACATAGGAGAAAAAGGGCTGATATTAAAGACTCAATTTATGATGATACAAGATTTACATATTTATATCGTTACAAGAGAATATTCTACACTAATCTTCCTAGGTTTACAATATTTGAATCTGTAATTGATATACACAATCTCTATAAGTTTGGTAACAAGATAAACACAATAAATACTCCCTCCGTCCCAATCTAAATGTCAAAAAATGGGTCTGACGCGGGAATTAAGGAAAGTGAGGTAGGAAAGAGAAAAAGTTTAAATGTTGTGAGTATGAAAAATTAAATATGAGAGAGAATGAGTGGGAGGAATAGTTAGGAGAGAGAATGTTGTGAGTGTAAAAGTAAAGTAAGAGAGAGAATGAGTGGGTGGAATAGTGAAAAAAACTTTCCTTTTTTGAAAATGAGACATTTTAAATGGGACGCCCAAAATAGAAAGTTTGGACATTTAGATTGGGACAGAGGGAGTACTTGATAATATAATATTACTAATAATCCCCCGCAAGATGGACGATAATTGGATAAGTTCAATCTTAAATAGTGATAAGATGAACCAGATTTGATGGAGCGGGTGGAGATTGATGTGTTCACAGATGTGTATGTGGCTTCTGATGTGATGTGGTTGCTGGTGTTATCGCATCAGAGGTGACATCAGCTGGTTGGCTAGCTGAGTTGGTGTGAGTACCGGTGTGTTGACGCCAGGAGTTTTTTTTTTTTAAGAAGAAGAAGATAAAGAAATAAAGTTGGATTTCGGCTGTGAGGGTTTGCCGAGGGTAATGTTTGGAGATGGAGGAGGGTGGGTTTTGATGATTGGTGTGATGACACCAGGAGTTTTTTTTTTCAAAGAAGCAAAAAAAAATGTGGGCTTGAGTTTATGGGGACAATAGGGTTTTGCCTAAAACAAGACTTTTTTTTAAGAAAATAAAAATAATAGGGTTTCGACTAGTTGTTGTAACGAGGATGGTGATGTTTTGGGTGGAGTAGGGTTGTGTCGTTGTAAGTTTTGGCAAACGTTTGAGGGTGGTAACTAAATCGGTGTCTAGACTAGGTGGTATGGACGCCAAAGAAGGGGTTGTAGGCGCTATTGGAGATTGAGTTTTGGGATTGGGTGAGTAAGGGTTTTTATAGTTGGTCCATCGCAACCGAGGTGGTGATATGGTGGTGGTGTTGAATGCCACCGGGTTTTAGGAGGGTGGTGGCGTGCATGACTATGTCGGAGACGGTGGGTTGTGGGTTATCAAAACCATTGTATGGTCGATTGGTGATGATGGCGGATGTGGTAGAAATGGTAGAGCAGGTTGTGTCAGGAAATGTAAGGACGGATTTGGTGTTGGTGTGGTAACGGGAGAGTTGGTGGGTCTCGGCGATTGGATTGTGTCGAGGGTGGTGAGCACCAGGTGGTAGCCATAAGAGGCTAAGTATGATGGTGCTTTGGGTGGGAAAAATAAAGTAACATATAAGAGAGAAGGTGGGATGTTGGTAAATTAATGGTGGACATGGCGGAGGTGAGCGGTGGTGTTTGAGTGGGGCGGCTTTGGGTTTGTCGCAAATTGGTGGTGAAATGGGCGAGGGAGGGTTTCGGCTATGAGGGTTTGCCGAAGGTGATATTTGGAGATGGAGGAGGGTGGGGTTTTGATGGCTGGTGGCGGAAGGAATGATGGTGAGGAAGTGCAGAGGGTTTCGGCTATTAGGGTTTTACCGATGGTGGTGGTAGATGGTGAAGATGGTGGGAGCGGCGAAACTTATGTGGTTGAGTTAGTGTGGCTCGACTATGGGTTTTGCCGAAGATTGGTTTGTTTTTGTTGGAAAAGAAAATAAAAAAATAGGGTTTAAGCTTTTTGTGAGGTTTGAGCCGAGGGTGGTGGTGTGGTGTAGGAGGATAGTGGTTTGATGGTGAAAGGCGGAAGCGTATGGTGATGATAGGGTGTGGCGGGAGTGAGGTGGTGTTTTAGAGTGGGGTGGCTTTTTGCTGCAGGTTTTAGCGCAGAAATCCCATTATTTATCATATTGCTCTGATATCATATTGAAGTGAATAATGGTTAGACGAATTCAATTCATATATGGGAGAAGAAGGGTTGATATGCAGGTCCCGTTTTGAGGGTGTGCAAGAAGCCCAATTGCACAGGACCCATAATTTTATAGGGCCTCATATTTTCGTTCATTCCTAAAACCTAGCCCAAAAATGCTAGTACTAAATATATAAATTTAGATGTGATATCATAGCAAGTATTGTTGCTAAATTGGTTGAGTAACTTTCATTATATATATACCTGAGGTGCCAGGATCAAATCACCATATAGGTGTTCAATATATTTTTGTTTCATTTACTATATATTGCATTATATATATATATATATATATATATATATATATATATATATATATATATATATATATATATATATATATATATATATATATATATATATATATATATATATATATATATATATATATATATATCACTACTAGAATAAACTTATTTGGATACGAGCAATTGGAGACCAAGACGTTGGACTCAATTTAGAGACCACCAAATTAAATATTGTAACCAGCAAATGGTTGCCAATTATGTATCAGATTTCAAAAAAGATTGGAGATGATAAAGTGGTCTCTATATTATTAACGCAACCACCCAATTAAATCGAGACCAAATTAGGTCGCCACACAAAATGGGGGGAAAATGAAAAAAGTTAGCGGGAACCAAAACATTTGCGATCACCAAATTAGGTGGTCTCCAATTTTTTATTGCGACCACTGAGTGGTGTCCAATGCTAGGATATAAATACTTCAAATCAAATGTAAACCTAATTTCTCCCTCTTTCTCAAATTTACACCGTTCCCCTCTTTTCTTTCTAGGTCGACGGACATCAGCGGCGCTAATTACTATCTCCGGCCTCATCTACGCTACTATTCTGGCCAACCGCCGTGGCCTCGGTCCGTGGATTTTAGGCTGTTCGCCTCCGGTGAGTAGTCCGCCGTTCCTTCTCTTTCTTTATCTCTCTTTCTCCTACATTCAATTATGAAGCATTGATAGTCATTAGGTGGATGGTTGTAAATCTGTGTTCCTATTTTGGGTTTAATTGCTTGAATTTAGAATTGAATCTATTCTGTTGTTTACGCTAATAGAAGAGAGTCTCAACGTTGGGGGAGCCTCTCAATAGGTAGGTTCTTGATCTTCTTTCTTCTACTTTACATATGTATCTGTTATACGGAAATAGACCTTTTCGAATGGGACCTTTATGTTTAGCTAGCTTTTGGTGCCTCCATGGACCTGAGTCGAACTTCTCAATTTTTTTAGTTTCTTAAATGGTAAGTTGAACTTGCTATGCATAAGTTAAATGCTTGTTTATGCTGCTACTTCTATTACTGTTATGTCTTCATGTGAATGATTAACCATATCTTTGCCATGCCAAAAGCTTATTGTCCATTATGTTTGTCAAGTCTGCATTTTGTGATGTTGTTTGTGTATTTTTTTTCTGTTTTTTTTTTCGGTTATATGTTTCATTTGTGAGGTTTATGTGTTGCATGTGTGAGGCTGTATTTCTTTAATTCTGCTTACATGTATTATTCTTGCATAGCTGCTGGTCTCTTCTGGCTGATCGTTTTCTTTTGTCTCTCTGAGTGTACCTTCTCTTTGTTTCGTTTCTCCTTTATATCCTTTTGTTGCACTGCTTACTTTTTGCTTCCCTCGGGCTCTCCTATTCAATTCTTTTCCTGCTTACCTCCAAGTTTACGTCTGTTCATAGCATGCCATTTGAGGATCACAGATCGATTGTCAGTTATGAAATACTTGGTATATCATAACTGGTGTCTCTGCATTTCTTTTGTTTCTGTGACGGGTATTTCAGCTAAGTGTGTTTTTTTTTGCTTAATTCTTGCGCATTCAATTGTAGGATATTCATTTTGATAGTAATCAGCTTTTGGAGCAGCATTTGATAGTCTTTTGGCCCAAATAAGAGTTTCTAGTAGAAATGTGAAAACTTCTAAGCTTTTTTGAGTGAAGGTAGTTAGTATGCCACTGTATAGTACCGAGGAGCATCCTCAAAGTGCAAAAATTTGATAACACCACTTCTCTTTAATCTTTATTCTCGGTGCCAACTCTTTGTGTGTGGTGGTGCTTCTTCCCTTCTTTTTAACTTTATTGTGTTTGCGAGGTTTAATGATGGGTGGTGCTAGTGACTCCTTCCGGCCTTCAACAACAAAGAAAATCAATGGCCTTTTGGTATGTTTCCGCCCCAAATGCAACTATTGCAACTACAACAATTACAACAACCACTACAACAACCACAGAGCGGTCATGGTTCAGCCTCACTAGGTAGCGGTGGTGGAAATGGTGGTAGCAGTAGTGGTGGAAATGGAGGTAGCAGTAGTGGTGGAAATGGAGGTTGCAGTAATATTCCTGGTGGAAATGGAGGTGGCAGTGCTGGTGGAAATGGTTCCTTTGTTGCCGATGTCGTTGGAAATAGTTAGCTTCTTGAAATGCTTATGGATCCAAATTATGGAAGAGTTGGTGGCAGTTGAAGTGCATGACTTTAGCAACATAGTTTATTTTGTAATGATCAAATTTAGTGCTTTAAGCATTTTGAGTCCTCGTGGTTGATCACATTTTGGCTTTATAAATGCGATGAAACCTTGCATAGTATGTTTTGTTGGAATGGTTTAATGATGAAGTTATAAAATTTAGCAAAATTTTTGCTTAATTATAAGATTATTTGTTTATTTGAATATTTAATATTATTTTGTTAAAAAATCGGATATTAAAATATATTTATATCTGAATGCATTTAAAAATAAAAATTAGACTTTAGAGATCACCAAGTGGTTGCTGCCTTAGTAAATTTGGCAACCAAGTGAGGTCGCCAAATAACTCGCAACCATGATGTGGTATCCATTTTGCAACCACGTGGCAGGTCGCCAATTATTTCGCAACCACGATGTGGTCTCCATTTCGCGACCAACAATATTTGGCAACCACATATTTTGGAGACCATCGTCAGTTTTTGAGACCATTAAGTGGTCGCGAAGTGGCGACCACCGTTATTTGGTTGCCTTTAGTGACCAGATTTTTGCAACCACAAAACTCGTCTCCATTTCCTTATTTGGCAACCATTTTAGCATGTTAGAGACGAATTTTGTTGTCTCCAAATTTATTTATTCTAGTAGTGTATATATATATATATATATATATATATATATATATATGGTCACGCTCCAATGAGAACGTTTAAAATGAGAACCGTGAGAATCACTCGTATACACTTGTATACAGTAGATATTTAGCTACTGTATACATATACAATAGACTGTATACATATACAGTAGATACTTAGCTACTGTATACAAATGTATACGTGTGATTATACACTTGTATACAGTAGATACTTAACTACTGTATACATATACAGTAGACTGTATATGTATACATTAGCTAAATATCTACTGTAAACAAGTGTATACAAGTGATTCTCACGGTTCTCATTTGAGCACCTACCTACCTACCTATATATATATATATGTATACATATACAGTCTACTGTATATGTATACAGTCTACTGTATACATATACAGTAGACTGTATATGTATACATTAGCTAAATATCTACAGTAAACAAGTGTATACAAGTGATTCTCACGGTTCTCATTTGAGCACCTAGTATATATATATATATATATATACTAGGTCAAGAATATATAGTATATATATATATATATATATATATATATATATATATATAATACAATAGAGGTCAAGAATAGCCGCCACATAATGAGTGACTAGGATTGTGTTTCAGAAAAGACAAAGAGTGGCCAGGATTGATTCTCACCTCCAACATCAGTTTTAACTTTTTTTATTTTCAATCGTTGGATTTCTTTTCAATTTGTTTGATTATACGACTGTAGATTGGCGGTTTCTATTTCAATACATACTCCCTCCATCACAAGACTTTTAGTCAAATTGCAATAATTTTACTTATTAATTTAAAAATCATTATTGAAAATATTATTAATTGTGTTATAATAAAAAAAATTAAATTTTTATTAGAATCACTATTTTTTATTTAAATTATTGATCAAAGTGACATCAATTTGACTAAAATTTTTCATTCATGTGGGATCGTACGGGAGTATAATAATGTAGTAATAGTATACATAACTATTATTTGAAAATTGGCGTGTACCAAGATTTTCAATTCAAATGGAAATGGAAAGAAAACAAACAAGTGGTCTGGTTGTGTGTACCGACTGTCTGACTTTCTCTCAATTTACAATTTAACTGACATGAATTTTGGTTACTTTTGTAATATACTTTTTAAAAATAAAAGTGTGTAGATCCGATCGCTCCATTTATTTCACAGAATTAACTCAATCAAATTTTGACATATTTTTATAAAAAAAATATGAATAATTTTATGGAAAAATATAGATATTTCTATGAAATTTTAAAAATTGTTATTGATAGTATTTTTAATGATAAAACAATAACAATTTTTATAATTGCATAAAAATATCTAAATTTTCATAAAATTACGGTCAAAATTCGATTGAGTTGACTGTTAAAGTCAAAGTGATCTAAATTTTTCGAGACGGAGGGAGTATTTGTTTTTATAATCTGTTGCAAATAAAAAAAATATGATGTTATATTTTCAAGTCATATATGATGGACATCTTTTTTTAAGGGATAATTTGATCATTTCACATGACATATTACCCGGAGTTAGTTTCATGACTAACTTCCATTAGCCAAAATGCATATTTTAACCTTAATTTAACGCAATACTCCCTCTACTTCTATTTCGAATAATCTTATCCACTTTGTCATCTAGAGCATTTTATTGATAAGTCTCATTTTCTATGAACGAAAGTATATAATATTTATTTATTAATGAGACTCATTTGTAATACTCATATAATCACTATCGTCTTAATATTTTCTATCTCATTCTCTCTCTCACCTCAGTTCATAATCGCCTATTGACTTTACACAAAGAACGGTTGATATCGATCAATAACCGCTACGATCCAAGGGCTATCATTTGATAATTTATTTTCTTCTTCAATTCTAACCGTAAGATTAATTATCAATGCTTTAATCCAACGACTCTCATTAGCCGATTTCTAAAATTATCCCTGAATTTATCAATCACAATCTCTCTCTATTTTCGTGATATCCGTATACTTCAGCTGTTTCGTATTAAATAATTTTTATAAAATTTAATATATTGTTGTATTAATAATATTTAAAATTTTATGAATAAATGAATTTTAGTAACTTTTTTGTTAAATTTCAATTAAATTAACTAAAAAATAAAGTTAAGAGATTTATAATGGGATGGATAACTAACTAACTAAATGGCGGTACCTAATATCGATAACATGACACATTTATATTAAACAATATATATATGTGTATATATTGATCTAATGCATGTTTTAAATAGGTTTTCCCGCATTCGACAGAAGATTTGTAAGATACTGAAGCTCCAACTGATTCTCAAATGACTCCATCACAGTTGACGTGTGAAGATATATGGGACGATTCCTTTACTTGCATGATTTTGTTATTTTATAACAGGAGCGAAGTGGGGAAAGTATCGTGGAAAGGTAATGGTGATGATAGGGGCTTTTGATGTAATTTTGTGATTGCTTATAGTACTTTGTTTCTGGCACAATTCTGTTTCAATCATAATTGAGTTATGTTAAAGTCCAAGATTGATATGTATGTGAAATTGGTGAGTGATGTGGGAACGGTTTATGGAGAAATCCATCTTTGCAACTTCAAAAACGGTGAACCAATGTTCATCCCTTATGGTAAATACCATAAATTTGAACATTTGTTGTTATTTGTGCACTTTTAAATTCTTTCACATTTTTAGTTTGATACTTCAATCTAATATTTGAATTTTCATTTACTTTCAAGTTGATGCAAGAGTTAAGAATAAACTTAGGCAATATATGTTTGTAATTTGTGATTGTTTGCTACTCTATTTGTTATTATTTGTGCACATTTAAATTCTTTCACATTTTCAGTTTGATACTTCAATCTAACATTTGAATTTTCATATACTTTCAAATTGATGCAAGAGTTAAGAATAAACTTAGGCAATATCAGTTTATAGTTTGTGATTGTTTGCTATTCTATTTTCATAAATTTTGAGATATTAGGAATTTTGAGACATTTGATACTTATAATGAAGTTTATCTTTTAATTTTCTTCACTTGACCACCCATGCATACTGTTCCCGTGCCATTGGCACAGGTCAGAGAGTACTAGTATATATATATTAAGTATCATATATTCAATTTAGCACAGGACACCTATAATTATTGAGATGGACTTGTTGATATGAAAGATTCAATTTATTATGATAATAAGGTAAATATTTATAGTTTTATAATAGAATATTTTAGACTAATCTTTTTAAATTTACACGATTTGAATATTTAATTAATATAATTAATCTCTAAATTTGTTAATAAAATAAACACAATATAATACAATATATAGTTGATAGTATATCTATAACTATATAATGAGGCAAGTGCAAGCACTCATTTTCCCGCTCAAAGTAAGGATAGTAAAGTAATTAGATGTTCAGTCATATTTATAATTACAGTGCCTTAGAGTGATATTTTGATATTCTGTTTGTTCTGGAAAATACCCCTAATAAATAACTTAGTCCGTCTTTTTGAATTCTGCGTTCTACTTCTGGATCTCTCCCCAGCGTCATTGCAAACAAAAAATCCAAACGCTCCACCTCTGCCACGGTTGCTGTCGCCCCTCTCTCCTTTCATGATCATCGCCGCCGCTCTCTCTCTCTCTCTCTCTCTCTCTCTTCTCTTCTTCTTCCATGGCATCAATCCCTCTCATTGTCGTCTCTCTCTCTCTCTCTCTCTCTCTCTCTCTCTCTCTCTCTCTCTCTCTCTCTTCTTCTGGCCGCCTCCACAACTCTCTCTCTCTTACGCAATTCATGCATTGTTCGAACCCCCAACTGAAACCCTAACCCTAATCCGCCGCCCTCATCTCCCTAAGCCCAGTTCTCTGTTCTTCAAGTTCGTCCAACCTTCAATGTCAATCTACTGAGACGATGACGATTGCTACGATCTACTTGAGTATATGCTTTTTCTCTCTCCTCACATTTTCAATTTAGCCCCTCAATTTTGACTTCAATTCACTCTCTATAAAGCGTCCTGCAGTCCCTTCGTCGCTCGAAGGTCGAAATGGAGATATAAATTCTCTAAGAACGCCCTTTGAATTTATATCTACTTTCAACTAGATATAAATTCATGTGAATTTATTTATGATTTTAAAGACGCAATTTGTATAAACTGAGCTCTTTTTTCGTTAATTTTTTGCTTTCGATTTTATTCGGTAGGTTTGATTTTGATTTTGCAAGGTGATATCAGCCTTTTCTACCTGAATGTGTTTATGTCTGATTTTTGTTTTTATAGTTGAGGAGGAATTTGTTTTGTTCTAGGGTTTATGATGAAGAATTGAATTAACAAAAGAAGTGAGAAGATTTGTGAAAGGTATGTAATATCGGGTTACAGGTTGTCTCAACCCTCTGTTGTTCCCACAGTAATAATCTTTTTCAAGTATGGCCTATGTTTGAAAGTTATCTGGAGATTTGATGATATTAAAGATTATTTTGACTTACTTCGACCAACAAGGGTAACTTGCAGATCATTCACAAAAAAAAGTAATTAACCTTTTTTTTTCAATCTTCAGAAATAAGCTCATATTTCTTATTATTTGTAGGGATATATGCGAGTCCAACCTGATAGTTTGCTTATGTGACACCTGTAAATGGCCAAGAAGCAAAAAGCTACTCCGAAGACATTAGAAATCACTTTCCTCTCTCTCCCCATCCCCTCAATATATGTTGATTTTCTCTAGATTGGACATATGAGCTTGACAAATTGATTTTGATGCACTCTTTATTAGTGTTCCATAAAGTGTATGATAGTTCAGCATGGTTTTTATGTCTGTGAATTTTAATCATCTTTTCTCCGGTTTACAGGCTGCGAGATGAAAATGGGAACATTATTGAGAAAACGCAGGTAAAATTTTCATGGTTGGATACTATTCTTTATGGATTACACTGTTTTACAATAAAATTGTTATTCATCAGTGTATCATTATGGATACTATATTTTGCTTGGTTGGCCTTTTTATTCCCTAACAATAAGGAACTTAGATATAACAACCTTTTTTAAACTCAAGGATATGAATTACACTAAGAATTGTTACTTTGCACACTTGAATGTGGTATGAATTGCAAATAAAAAAGTGTATAGATTTTTTCTCCCCTAGATATCGAGTAAAAATAGCTGGAAAGCACCAGTAGGTCTGAAGGTTAGCTCTGCCTCATGTTTCTGCATATTTGCTGTATATGATGAAATAGAGGTCATTGAAAGTTTGAAACTATGATTGCATATCCATGGTTTGTGGTACACCTTTTTTAGCTTGTATCCTTTCATCCTAATATGATCGGCAGGGGAAAGCCACGGTGAAAAGATAAGGTTGCTCCATGTAGCCATATGATTTATAGTTTTGACCAGTTGCAAATTTTCATTTTGCTAATTGTCCTCTATGTTTTTATTTGGGAATTAACATGTCTATGGCTACATCATTTAATGTTTTGTAGCATCAAGACAGGTAAATGACTATATTTAGCTTAAGAGCTAATTTTAGACTATCCTCTCACATTCATATGCTATTTATGACATTATTGATGTTTATAATTTTTTTTATCACCGAAAAGTTTAATTAATCATGTGATCGATGCACTCTTTGGAGGTTTCACAATCAAGTGATGGGAGGTAATTTCTGACCAAGCTATGGTTACGGTTTTGTGACATGATATTTTCACTAAACACTTCAGTATAACAATCATGCTGAGTAGTCGCAAGATACGAGCTTCAATGTACGAGGATGATTTTTCTGTGCATGTACATTTTTCTTACTTTAGCGTTGCTATAAAATTAGAATAATAACTAGTTAACTACTTCAATTCATCAATTAGCTCAACTTTTTTATCTTTTGATTAGATTAACTAGTGTTCTTTAAATTTCTTTCCAAAACCTCTTTGCAAAGCCAATCTGCTGTCCTTATGGAGACCAGGGTAGGGTGCCTTTATCATGTGGCAATTTCTGTATGTGTGATGTTATTGGCCTTTTTATCCAGAATTTTGAAATTTTGAGACAGGATGCAGGTTATAATTTTGTATTTTATTTTTTTACTGAGTTAGTTGACAAGATGGTGAAAGGGAAGGCGAATACTGCACATTGTCTTCGTTTTCCAGGCGATTGGTATGGGTATAATTTTCTTTTCTTTTTCAGTTTGATGAGTTTATTCAAAAATCAGTTTGTCTATGGTTAATGAAGTGTAAGCTCAAATAATGATAAAAAGATTCTTCATTATGATTATATGAACAACTTAATTTTTTTCCCAATTTCGACATCAACTGTCTATCAGCCCTGTTTTATAAGCTTCCTCACTTTGTTCAAGTGCTTGTGATGCTATTACTTGATCTAAGCTGAGTACAAATGGTACCGTTTTTCTTCTTCCTTTTCCATTCTTAATTCCGAGGAAGATTAGACAGAGGAAGCTTGAGATGTCAAGAAAGTGAGTACAACTCTACTTGATTTGGTTGGTGGTTGTTGTATAAATAGTCTTTTCTCACCCGTGCCTACTAATGCTGTCTTCTCATTTATTTGTTCAGGCTCCTCCCTTCTAAAAGCATTGATTTGATTACGGAAAATAATGATGAGTTCACAGAAGTTGTAATAGAACATTAAAACCGTATGTACGATTTAAATTGGTGGAAGAGGAAAATAGTAAGTAGAAGTTAAGAGTTATCATATATAAACAGCGAAGCAGATTTCATATACACTCGTGTCTATTTTCATATTGTTACAGGCTTTGGATGAAGAGTCTACCCCTGCATTCCGAGCTCCACTTGACGATACTCAGATTATTCCACTCTTCCAAAGGAAATTAATTTTCTGCTCTTTTTCCTATAAAGGTCTGTGTGCTCATTGGCTTTCCAAAATGCAGGATCTTTTTGATGATTCTCAAACAAGTAACAGTAAAGACGAGCTGCCGAGCGATGAGGAAAGAATTCTCAGGAGTAGGAAGTATTGATGCCATCTGTTCCAGCAATGCAGTTGAAGTGATATTCTGCTCCCCTGATGATATGTGAGTTCATTTAATTAAAAACACATGTCAATGCTCTCTATGATCCGATCAAATAATCCAAAAGTCTATTTTAGGATGTGTGTAGAGTCTACTTTTGAACAGAATGTCCACTACTTTCATAAACTTTCAGCTTTACCATTTTAAATGTAATATAAGTATCTTAATCTGCTAAAAAATATTTGTAATATGGCTAACAACAGGCATACTAATATATCACTTAACTATAAAACTTTTCAAACTTCGACTCAGTAACCGGAATGGAGGGAATATTTTGGTCTTAAGGAGTTTTAGGATATAAAAGTTGGCTGGTTGATGTGGTAGATATACTGCTCACCACACCGTTGTGTTTAGTTACTGCGGAATAAGCTGTGTCATTCACCCAAAAAAAGAGTCTTATTTTAAAAGTCTCTTTTGAAAATGGTGCTTTTAGAACCATGTATTTATTTAGACTCACCAATGTCCTTTTTTATTTTGACATGTAATATTATAAGAAGTTTATTTGAAGAAAAAAAAGTTTTTTTTTTAAAACAATGAATATTTGTAGCTTAAATTTACAATAGGGACCTATTTTTTGTGACGAACTAAAGTGAAATAGTACTTTGTTTATGGAGTGAGCTGTGGAGGGAGCATTAAACTTGCATAATAGGTATAATTATTACCATTTCTCATCCTTCATCAAATAACTTTTAGTGAATGCTTTTGCAGTTCTTCCGATGAAGAGGAAAATGATAGGGAGAACGTTAATCCTCACATAGGTAAATTTGATAATAGAAGCTCTTTATTATTAAGTGCAAATTTGAAAATTTTAGGACATTCATTTTGAGACGGAGGTGTGTTATTTTTCGGTAGTTTGATTTGATAATGATTCTTTACGTCACTTCTACACCAACTGAACTTCTCAACTGCTTTATCCATTCTACATTTTACTTGGTTAATGTATGCCCATGACTCTGAATTTCATACCCTCTTTTACTAAATGGGCATCACTTCGCTCCTTTTTCTTTTCCATGTCCTGAAATTATTCACATAGCATAACTGGCTACACATTGACTTCATTTCTGTGTGAAGAACAAAATTAGCTCTCAGTTAAATGAGGAATATAGGAATTCAACACTCAAATTCCCAATTTTGACTGCCAACAGATGTTTTAGAATGAGATTGGTCATGCATCAAAGCCGTTTACTTCTGGGGCTAATTACTTAACCAGTCATATATCTTGATACTCAGTTTAGTGTAGTGGGATCTGCATGTTGGGATACCATGTACAATGTTGTATTTTTATTTTTTTTCACACAAGTGAAAGCGTCAACAACTGCTAGCTTATTTCACATTTTACATCTTTTTCACAACTCTGACAATATCATGGCCCGTTGTACCATATAAATTGAGTTTGATCCTTGTGCTGTGCATTTCATGAACTTAAGAATTTAAGGCCTCAGCTTTACTCTGCAGCAGACTACTGTGAAAAGTCTCATCTTCATAGCGAACTGAAACAAATGTAAGGATATTCTTACTCATAGTTATCTTGCCAAAGCATTGTGGATCACATAATATTACTTCACTTATTTAGTAGTTTTCATCGTATGTGGATCTTCTTGGTGGTGATGTTCCATGTATAATTTATATTTCTACTTAAACTCATGAAGCAGATCCTTTAGTATTGAAATGAAAAATTTGCTTTGACCTTCTACCATCTATAGAGGTTAACCATTATAGCCTTTCATGATGGACCTTTAAGACATTGCTTAATCTTGGTACAACTTTTGCCATCATGAACTTCATCGCGAGTAAGTTATCTCTTAATACCTATTTTGTGCGTGATTATTGTTTCTTCTGAAATATATTACCCCCTCCCCCTTAATGGGAGGTGGATCGTTTATCAAGTATATTCCCAGTACTTGATACTGATTTATGGTTCTGATTTGAGTATTGGTTTGATTTGTCGTATATTGTTTGTTTAGATGGTCTATTTGTGAAAGCTGGGAGAAGACTTTTGCAAAATGTAGTTAAGAGTAGAAACTCAGCGGCAGCAAAGGAGTGAGAGGGAGAAAACAAAGGATGATCAGAAACCTTTGTTAACCCCAAGGAATATTTCCATTGCAACGCCTGATTTTTCCTTTTGTGTTGCTGTTTTCTTTTAAAAATAATGTGATTCAATATGTTTATTTGGTTTTTGATTCTATCCGTAAAGAACAAATATATTTGTATATTGTAATCATTGTATAGTATTGCTATTTTTTTTTCACATGTTTCTGTAAGCTGTACAAAACTCAATATGTTACACAATATAATTATGAAGAGGCTCCCAAATTAGAGGCTCCCAACTGGCTTATTGAGTTACAAAATATAACTATAAAAAAATCATTCAACTGCCTTTAAAATAATTTTTCTTATATTAACTTTTTTTGTTGTATAATTTTTTTGTAAAAGTATTATGTCGTGCGTTTAACGCACGGATGTTAGACTAGTTATTCCTAAAGGAAGCATTGCTCCACGGCCAAATTGGTCTAGTCGTTGATGCGTTGCATTGTTCCTCGTGCATTCCTGTTCCTTTAAACAAAGAAGCCCATCAGCGCTTATCTCTTTAAGCGACGCGTGCTCAATTTGATGCCGCAATTGTCACCTTAAAGTGGTTGAGCTTTTTCTCTTCCTAATTCGTTACTAGAGTTCAAAATGCAAATCAAGTCTTCTCAAAATTATTTTGTTCCTTTTTTTTTTACATCAAATAATTTAAGTTTACCTTGTTTATTTATTGGCCTAACCAATAAATAATACATTTGATTTCACAATAATAATACTCTCTGTCCCTAAAAATGATTATCG
This sequence comes from Adenophora triphylla var. japonica, assembly GCA_022495995.1. Taxonomy (NCBI): domain Eukaryota; kingdom Viridiplantae; phylum Streptophyta; class Magnoliopsida; order Asterales; family Campanulaceae; genus Adenophora; species Adenophora triphylla. Next base: position 95,041 of record JAFEMH010002511.1, on the reverse strand, counting down.
ATTTTTTTTTTGAAATTTTCATTTAAGGACGGAGGGAGTAATAAGTGACGTAATTTTTTTTTGTCCGTTACAAATGAGCGTCCTATCTTAAATTTGCATGCTTATATTAATTAAAGAAATAATAAAAGATGGGTAAATATTTTAAGTGGATTAAAGATATTTCTCTAAAACACTATTAATAATACAAGTGGATAAAAAAGTAGGTTAGTAATTGTTGGTTATTTTGTAATAATAATGATAAAGTTGTCGAAAACACTATTTATTATTTGTCATTTTTAAAAAAAAAAAATGAAGCTTTTACCCTAACACGTATAGAAAAGAAAAGTAAAAAACTTTTATCCCAAAACGAAATAATTATATTTTTATAAAAAAAATCAGCACAATTTTACCCAACAACTAATAATGAAAGGAAGGAAGTGGGGTGGTGGGAATTGGATTTCCCATTTTTATGGAATTTGCATCTCCATTGCTGAAAGGGTTAGACTGGTGTCTTATGAGCTATAGTTTGTGGTACTGGTGGTGTTATAATCGACCTTGTACCAAAAAGAAAATATCTAGACACTAAAAGCAATATTCAATTCATATTATTATTATTGATTACTAAAATTGTGTGTACGTAATTAAGAAATAAATGAGTAGTATGAGTGAGAAAAGTAAAATAATAATAAAAAAATCAAAATATAAAGATATGATGTAATCCGGTTCAAGAAATATTTGACCAAGTCAAATATATTAATTATTTTTGTATTTTAATTAGTATTTTAGGATTTAATTTGTTTTAGTTTATATTATTTATTATTTTCGTCATTTATTTTAATAGGATGATTAGAGGTGATTTTAGAGTAGATTTTGAGGAGATTTACTAGTTTTAGAGTCCTATTTAGTTACCATATAGGTTAGGAGTAATTCTAGAAGGTTTAGGATTGTTTTTCAAGTTTTATGGGCACTATAAAATAGGCCTAAGGTTGTAATCCGAATTTAGACTATTTCTTATTAATAAAATTATTGCTTTGCAATTGTGGGATTTTCTCTTAAGCTTTTTAGCTTGCAGAAGATTCTCTTAGGAGTTTCTTATTAAGTCAATTCGTTGGCTTGCAGAATAATCTTCTTCGGTTGATTATTAGGTTAAATTCTTTTGCGAGATTTTAATCATATCCCTTTTATTTGTTAATCGATTTTACTCCTTTTGCGAGGATTCAATCGATTATCTTTTATTTTTTTTAATTCCGCTGCGTTTACTTTACATCAGTTGGTACCAGAACAAAGGACTATCCAAGAATTATCATGGCTGGAGATCAAGGAAACAACGACATGAAGGCACTCCTCCAAAAATTGATCGCCTCGAATGTCACCTTAATCAAATCTGTTGTTAATGGGATCAATGATAGTTTGATTCATGCTAATCAACAGGCGAAATATTATTTTTTTAAGGAGGGGGAACTTTCAAAGGAGGCCAACTTCCACCATGATTTCTTTCTTCATTATGAATCCCTTCTTGTAAGCGGCCGACTTCCGCCAGAAAAACAATTCATAGTGAATTTGCATAGAGAGTATAGGGATGAGGCTTTAAAAAAATCTGAACCTCTTTGGCACATAGCTTGTTCTTATTTGAAACAAGTTCGACGTTTGAAAGCACAAAAAGCTATTGAATTGAAGCGTCTTGAGGAGGAAGAACGTCGCCTTGTTATTGAAGAATTTCCTACTCAAGAAGAAGCTTTTGATGAAGAGGTTATTTGTGAAGTCGCAGAAGATGTTTGCATTGTTCAAGTGATGGAAGAATCTAAAGATGATGATCTATGTGAAATTGCAACGAGCGAAGTAATTAAGGTATGTAGTAATATTGTTACTGCAGATTTTAGTGTCCCTATTCATGCCCTAGTTGAGCCCAAGGTGGAGGATACTGTTAATATGAATTTGTTTGTTGCAAAATCAAATTTTATATGGGGCAAAAATTTTGTGGATCATGGAAAGGTCGGGGAGGTAGATCGACAAAAGGTTAGTGGGATTGATAATATATATATTTATCCGGACGATTGACAAGAGATTGATGCGGAAGATGGTATAATCTTATTTTTGGAGGAAATTTTCATGCCTATAATGCTTCGTTGTCATATTTATTCCAAATACTTGTTTCAATGGGATGGAAAGGTATTCTTATTTCTTCCGAGGATGAGGAAAGTTTTGATTTATTCGAAGTATTTATTTTGGTGGAACGGATTAATTCAAGTTCTTTCAATTCCTTCTACGTTAAAGATGAAGATTTATTCAAAATATTTATTTCGATGGAATGGCTCGTTTCAAAGATCGGACGAGGATTTGGGGCGAATTCTTTTTCAAGTGGGGGTGAATGATGTAATCCGGTTCAAGAAATATTTGACCAAGTCAAATATATTAATTATTTTTGTATTTTAATTAGTATTTTAGGATTTAATTTGTTTTAGTTTATATTTTATTTATTATTTTCGTCATTTATTTTAATAGGATGATTAGAGGTGATTTTAGAGTAGATTTTGAGGAGATTTACTAGTTTTTGAGTCCTATTTAGTTACCATATAGGTTAGGAGTAATTCTAGAAGGTTTAGGATTGTTTTTCAAGTTTTATGGGCACTATAAAATAGGCCTAAGGTTGTAATCCGAATTTAGACTATTTCTTATTAATAAAATTATTGCTTTGCAATTGTGGGATTTTCCCTTAAGCTTTTTAGCTTGCAGAAGATTCTCTTAGGAGTTTCTTATTAAGTCAATTCGTTGGCTTGCAGAATAATCTTCTTCGGTTGATTATTAGGTTAAATTCTTTTGCGAGATTTTAATCATATCTCTTTTATTTGTTAATCGATTTTACTCCTTTTGCGAGAATTCAATCGATTATCTTTTATTTTTTTTAATTTTGCTGCGTTTACTTTACATCAAGATAGTTGTTGTTTTACATCAAGATAGTTGTTGTGAATGTGGCAAATGTGTACGACGTCACCTGCAACGGAAGCATAAAACGGAAGAAGAAAATAAAATGCAGAAGACGAACTGAGAGAGAAAGAAAGAAAGACACTGATGACTGATGTGAACAATGTAACCCAACCTACTTTTGGTTGTGGGTGATACCTTGTTTAAATAGAATACTATTACATAGGAAAAGATATTCTCTAATTATTCTATACTAATCTACCTACCTTAGTTATAGGGCTAATTACAAGGATAATTACAAGAGATTGATACATACTGTGAATACAAGATATGGACAAACATAACATCCGTGATTGACATACTCCATATCTTGTATTTTATGTGATTGGACCTCCATAACTCATTTTATTGCTTTCACCCCCCCTCAAGCTAATCGGAACGGAGCAGAGATGTAGCTTGCCGGAAAGTAGTTGGAATCTTGGTGCAGCAAGACTTTTAGTGAATATGTCGGCAACTTGATCTGAGGAGGCAACATGATGAAGACGTAAGAAACCGCGGTGATGTAGCTCACGAACAAAATGAAGATCGATCTCAATGTGACGAGTACGAGCGTGAAAAACCGGGTTCTTGGACATGTGAAGCGCCGATATGTTGTCACATAGAAGTCGAGGAGGAGCTAAGTGGAGTCCGGAGTTCCACTGTAGAGATAGGAGAACCAACGAAGTTCGGCGGCGCGTGGAGGCTAACGCTCGATACTCCGCCTCGCTACTAGAACGAGAGGCGTATGTTGTTTCTTTGCGACCATGCCACTAAGTTAGGACCAATAAACACACAAGCGCCGGTTGTAGGCGGCGATTGTCGGGTGACCGGCCCGGTCGGCATCACTATATGCTTCTGAGGATGTGTCGGTGAACTTTGGAAGGAGAGACCAAGATTTATCGTACCTTTAAGAAACCGAAAGATACGTTTAACAGCTTGTAAATGGGTTGTCCGAGGAGAATGCATAAATTGGCACACTTGGTTAACAGCAAAAGATATATCTGGTCGGGTGAGAGTAATATATTGAAGTCCTCCAACCATACTACGATAAGAAGTGGTGTCGGAGAGAGGGTCCCCGTCAGAAGCTGAGAGATGAAGGCCGGGTGCTAGAGGGGTGGGTGCTGGTTTGCTCAAATGCATATTGAACTTGTGAAGGAGATCAGTAGCATACCTAGACTGATTCAAATGCAGGTGAGTTTTGGTGCGTGTAGCTTCAACGCCCAAAAAGAACCTCAGGGGTCCCAACCGCCGGCTATCAAATTTGCCACAAATGGCATCAAGAACATGGTTAACGGATGTGACAGAAGAACCGGTAACGATGATGTCATCAAAATGAATATCTTTAATATTTTGGGATACTAATTAACAGTCCTTGTTGAAAATATAAGTAAACAATAAAATAATAAGGAACGACAAAAATAGACTATAAATAGATTTATTTACTTATTTTAGCCAAAGACTATAAATAGATAAAGAAGTTGAAAGATGTCCCTTTCGAAAGTTGGCATAGAAATAGAAAAAGAAGAAAGAAAATGAAATGCTGTCTCGTCGAAAGGATTCTGATAAGGATTCAAGACAAAAGTAGTGTAGTTAATAATGTCAAGATATTCATTGTGGTTGGTAGGGCCTTTCTTTTAGGTTAAATCAAATTATAATCCACCATTTATGACAAGAATTGGATTTCGATACATGTGCTTGTATTATTTTTCGGTAGCAAAATCTTTTTTTTTTTTTTTTTTTAGGTTGATGCCCGTGTAATAATTTAGTACAAAAGTTTCTCAAAATTAAGAAAATTAAAATATATATATTCATTATTTTTATTAATAAAATGTCATTACTAAAAATTTTGAAAGTGCTAAAATTGACATATTCTAAAATTAAAGGGAATCAAAAAACCTTATAGTATAGCGTGTGATGATGCCAAAAACGTTCGTATCAGTTCAAATCCAGCGACATATTGTATACTGTATTTTTGAATAGTCTGAAAAAATGAACAAACACGTAAAATAAGCAAGGCCTTCATCGGTGAATACCCTACGGCGTGATAGTAAGTATTCGTGTAATGTATATAACAAATCAATTGACAAAACTTGAGAATTAAAAGATGCGTTACAAAAATATGTGAATTATGACTTGTATTTATAGTTGTAAGATGTAGAGTCCATCTTTTAATAGACAGTTGTGTGACAGGAGAGTTATAATTCTAGTGGAATTACAACATCCCACAATCCTTTTTTGAGTAGGATTAGAATTGTCTTTTGTACGTATCACTAGCAGGCGTGCTACTCGTCATTTGGTGTTGGTCGACATTTGTGAATGCCGAGTAAGAGGTGAGCAAGGGTAGAGAAGCCCATTCCCCTTGTCATAATAGGAGTCTTATAGGTGTTGGTCGTCATTTGAACATGCCTTAGTCGGCACCTACGTAGGCCTTACTCGGCACCTACAAAGGCCTTGGTCGGCACCTATGTAGGCCTTGGTGGTGTAACGATGTTGCCATTCGCGGAAAAAATCGATTTTTCGTTTCTTTGAAAACCAAATAAAATCGGAAAACGGAGTCGCCACGTCATTTTTTGTTTTAAGGGCCAAAACTTTGAAAAATGCCCGAAATGAGAGATTTGGGTTCGGAGGTCACGTTACACGCCGGGAAGAACGTTAGTGTTCACCCGGAATGCCTCGTAAAACGAGTCTTCCAAGCATTAAAAACCTTTTGTGTGTGTGTGTGTGTGTTTTGGCCAAAATAAGTTGAAACTGGAAAGTAAAAATTGGGAACTCTTTATTAGACTTTGAACAAATCCCATGATTTTTGGTATGATTTTTGGGTTGAATTTTGGGACTCAAAGGATTTTTTGAAGTTGAAAAACATTTCTGCCAGAATGAAAAAGGCAGTGGACACTTTATTTTGAAATGGACTTAAGGGCTTCAAAACTCCAGAATCTGGGGAAACTCAGAGGATGAAAGTTGTTCCAGACACCTTAAATAAGATTTATGTGAAAGAATTTTCCATTTTGGAGATTATTTGAGGGACCAAAACCTTCTGGAAATCTCAAATGTGAAATCTGGATTTCCAGAGACTGATGAACTGATCTTTAAAAGAAAAATTTGAAAAAGGGAGTTTTACTCACGCAAAAAATGAAATAAAAATATGTCTGGAAATCTCTAAATGTTGTCTACAAAAAGTGTTTTGTAGTCAACACCAAATTACAAGTTTACCTGTGTCCAAAAAATTAGACCATGGACAGAGGTCTTAGAAAGTTGCTACTGGACAGCAACTTTCTTAAGAAGAAAAACATGATTTTAAGGGGGTTTTGCATCCATGCTTGTCCCCATTTCCCTAGGTTTTGATTAGTAGTCACTATACATTTTAGTGGTGATCTACTATATCAAACCATCCTTGGGGTACATTAGGACTTAAGCATTTCATTTGCTTGGGAAGTGGGGATTTTATCCTTGAAAATGAAGATTTGATGTATGAAAATGGTTTTTAGGGTTTTGAAAATGCATTTGCAAGTAAGTAAGAACAATTCGAAGATAATGTTAATCCTTGTAGAAGATCAACCATGGAGATGAACTTCCATGGTGATCTTCTTGGATCTAGGGCAAGAAGATGAACAAACTACATTTTGAAGTTTGAAAATACATGCATGGATGAGAGAAATTTAGGGTAAGGAGAGGGAGATTATACCTATCTTCCTTGTGTTTGTGTATGAGGCTTGAATATGTGAGTGTTTGAATTTGAGAGTGAATGGGATTTGGGAAAATAATTAAGAGAAAAAGGTGACAATTCTAGAGAATTTTCACTGTTTTCTCCCTATTTTCGCCAAGGTGCAGTTGTGAAATGTGTTGTCTCCTTATTTCTGTGACTGAAGGGCTTAATTTATAGGCCTCTGAAATTTCCATTGTCATCCGCGCGGACCAAACTGGAAGCGTGCACTGTTCATTAAATGCAGCTCCAGGCTTTGGACACAAGGAATATCTTTTGAAAATTCAAACTGGTTGCTATTTTTCAGCTTACCAGATTCGGATTTTTCCAATTTCTTTTCTTTTTGAGATGCTTTCCTTGGTTTATCTTTAAATAGCAATGCCTACTTTACCCTTACTTTGTTAGAAAAGTTAGGAATAGTTAGAAATGTTAGGAATGTTAAAACTTTCGTTAATTTTCTAACGAAAATGCTAACAACTCAAATTGGAGTACTTACAGGTGGGCACCTACGTAGGCCTTTATCGGCACCTACGTAGGCTTTCTTCGGCACCTAACTAGGCCTTGGTCGGCACATACGTAGGCCTTTCTCGGCACCTACGTAGGCCTTCCTCGGCACCTACATATGCCTTGGTTGACATATATTGATATTTCTGCCTTAGTTATAGAATCTCTCTAATATGTACAGGTCGACATAGTTCAATTCTCTGGTCGTGCTTGTCATAGGAATGGATACTTATATCCAGGTCGACATAAGGACTAGACGAGGTGAAAGTGATGATCATAGGTAGGTAAGCCCATTCCATATGTCATATTTAAGAATTGAGTATATTTTTCGTTGGTCTAAATTCATTGGGTCTTTTCTCGTTTTATGGCCCATGGTTGTACTCAGTTTATATCGTTCAGTGGCCCCCGACTTCCTAGCTCGGCTATGCCAAGGAGGAAGTGCAGCTCGTCCTTGGTCTTACGAATACCAGTAGGTTTCTCAAATTTCGAGGCAACTCAATCATTTATCAGCTGGTTATTTGAAGTTGGCAGGCAAGCTCATTATTGCCGAGATATTCACCTTGGGTGCGAGCATTAGGCTGCTCGTCTTTAGGATTTGGACATTTCATCCAAGGTGCAAGCAATAGGCTGCTCATTTTAAAAGACTTGGGCATTTCACCCAAGGTGCGAGGAGTATGCTACTCGTCCTTTACCCTTAGGCATTTTGCCCAAGGTGCGAGTATTACGCTACTCGTCTTTTACCCTTAGACATTTTGCCCAATGTGCGAGGAGTAGGCTAATCGTCTTTTTACTCCTAGGCATTTCACCTAAGGGGCGAGGAGTAGGCTTTCCTCGGCACCTACGTAGGTCTTACTCGGCACCTACGTAGGCCTTCCTCATCTTTTACCCGCCCAATGTGCGAGGAGTAGGCTCCTCGTCTTTTACCCCTAGGCATTTTGCCCAATGTGCGAGGAGTAGGCTCCTCATCTTTTAGTGTTTTTGTCTTGCTAGTCATAGTCTATTGATGAAAATTGAATTTATTGTCTGAAACTGATTACATCGAACTGCAATCCTATTCTATTTGTAAACAAAAAAAAAAGGACTAACAAGGACTAATCTACTTTAATCAAAAAACAAACTTAAAACTAGTGATATTATTTTTGTAGTTGATAAGAATGCCACGGATGTTTCAGCTCTTGCCCATCTTGGTTTTTCATTCTGTTGGTCCCTTCTAATGATTTGAGTGATGATGTAGGGGTCTTCCCAGTTTGGGGAGAGCTTGTTCTGTTCTGCCTTTCTGCCTGTACCTTCAATCTTTCTAAACACCCAGTCCTTAACTTGGAATACCCTTTTATTGATTTTCTTGTCATGGTAGGCTTTGGTCCTTTGCTTGTAGTTCACCATTCTCATCTACTCTTTTCTCATCTACTAGGTCTAGGTCTAGGAGCCTATTAACCTTGTTGATTTGTTCTTTATAGTTTGATTTTTTTGTTGTGGGGATATCCAACTCAACTCGTTCATCTTCATCCTGCAGCTCTCCTTGTCTCAAGTTAGGTCGGCCCCCGAGTTCTGGCCGCTGATGAGATGAGTAGCTATATCTGAGACGGACAGAACTGTGTCATTGTTGTCATCCTCATGAACGTCTAGTATCTCAACTTCAACTAGTTCGTCTACATCATGCATCTCTCTTTGTCTCATGTAAGGGTCGGCCCCCTGGTTCTGGCCGCTGACGAGATAAGAGTATGTATCTAGGACGGACATAAATGTGTCATCACTGTCATTCTCATGGATATCTAGTATCATGTGTTCCTCATATTCTGCTTCAAAAATTAGATTAAGCCTAGAACTGGTGCTGGTGGTCTTTACAGACTTAGAGATTTTCAGATTTTTCTCTGGTGTGTCTACCTCCATCGTTTTGGCAGCCTTTCTGCTCCTCATTACATGTTCCAAGAAGTCTTTGAGGGTCGCCCTCACGCATCCGATTACAGCGCAAGTGGGAAACTTAAATCGCTGATGGGGGAGGGAGGCGACCATCCCGAGTTTGCCTTGACTTGGAATGCCTATGATGGCGTGGTAGTCACTTGTCACGTCCATGACCACGAATGTCACTGTGACCTCAGCTCGAAAAGGATACTCTCCAACCTCCAGGTAGGTCAATCGTCCCCATTGCGCTGTCTTTATGGTTGGTGAAGCCTTCTAGTCTCCCAGAGTATGGCTTTAGTATGCTATCTTTCAGATTCATCTTTTGGAATGTAGAATATTATAGAATATCCCTGGAGGCCCCCGAGTCTATGAGGAGCCTCTCGGATTCACAATTATCAATCATTTCTTTGATTACCAAAGGTTGTTCACGAGCTGCGCAACTTCCAGCTAGCTCGTTAGGGGAGAAGCAGATAACTTCCTGCTCCTTATGGATTCAGGCGGGGATGTGGTAGACCTTACTTAGCTCATGTATTTGGTCTTTCAATTTTTTTGTTAGAGACAGTCTCCTCCCTTATAACATGTGTTTATCCCTAGGAGGCCTGTCTTCCCTTTCATCATCTTCGTCATCGTCATCTCTTTTTCGCTTGTTATCTTTCCTCATAACGTAGAGATCGAGTTTGCCTTCAACCACCCATCTCTGGATCATTCTTTTAAAGGAGATGCAATTATCCGTGTCATGTCCATGATACTTGTGGAAGGCACATCACTTGTAATTGTCCCGGACATGTTTGGATTGATCACTGAGTAGTCGGGGATCTGGTAGGTTTACCAATTGCATGATCTCCGTGATAGGTTTAGTGAGTGGGGTGAAGACCTTGGCTTTTTCAGTAGTCCGGGTCCTATTCTTCCCCTTGTAGTTACTTCCGTTGGAAGCCTGGTTGGTGCCAACTGCATCAGCTTCCGATTTTTCAGATCTCTTCTTACTTTTATCTTCTGCCATAGCTATAGCGTAGGCCACGTTATACAAATCAGATTTCGATTTAGGGTCCCTGGCAGAGAGTTCGTAGATCAATTGTCCGAATCTCAGTCCGGAGTTGAAGCAGACAATCACCTCCCGGTCAGTTAGGCTTTTCTATATCTGGTCATCCATGGCTCTAAACCGATTGTAATAACTTAGCGTGATTTCATTTTTACCTTGCTCGATGTTGGCAAGGTCTATCAATCTTTTCTTTCTTTTCCTGGTTGTTGCAAAGTGGTCCAGGTACCTCCTACTCATAATTTTTCAGCTATCGATGCTTCCCTTCTTTTGCTCACGAAACCAAGATAAAGCTGTTCTGGAGAAGGTACTCGCGAAAGCCTTACAAAGTATATCATCTGCCTTGGTGAGTAGGGCTATGGTGTATTAAAAACTTTTCACATGATTTCGTGCGTCTGTGGTCCCAACATTTTTTTTTCCAAACTGGGGATCTTAAAAGCAGGATTGGGAGGTAGATCATTAATTCGTTGGGAGAAAGAACGGGTGGCACTGGTATCATCATCTACTTCTTTCCTCCCCATCTCCATTTCGTCTAGTCTCTTTTTCAATAGTAGTATATCTCTTCACCGATCCCCGAGGTAAAGTGGGAACTACGTTGTGTCTTTTCTTTTTCTCTGTGCCCATTCACTTGACTTTGTTTCTCATGTTGTTGGTGATTATCCCCAAGCACAGATGGTGATTTGCCATTCAAGGGTCTGAAATGATGAGGAGGTGTTCTGTCCCTCCTAGGAGCCATTTCTGGACGGGGAGGAGTCCTAAGATGAGGAGGGATCCTATGCCGAGGAGGACTCCTAGGTCGAGCATGGCTCCTATACCGAGGAGAGGTATTACGACAAGGAGGGTTTTTTCCTTGCATGACTGAGCCTTGCTCTTAAGTCAGCAGAATTAACCTCCTGTTCATTTTGATTTTTCAATTGATTTCTTATGTCTACCTCGTTTCTTGTGTTTCCACGTCCAGGTGCCTTATAATTAGGAGGGATATCTTGGGGGGTTTTGCTTGGATCTACCAGCAATATCATGACGAGGGGGATGTTGGCCAGGAGGAAGATTTTCTCTATTCCCCCGACTTCCACGCCTATCAAGATTACTTTCCCCTCCAAGAGAATTTTCAGTCCTCGTAGGTCTTATAAATTCAGCTAGGGAGTGTTCTGGATCCAACTGTAGCAAGGAATTTTGTGTTTCATAATTATGTTGCAGAGTGTCCATCTGTTGATGCAAGAGAGTTCTGCGATCAATCTGTGGGAGGAAAGCTCTAGTGCCCCCTGGGCAGCATTCCTCCCCGCCTGACTATCGGCAGGTATTCCTCGTCGTCGACGACGGGGAGGGTTGGGCAGTACCTCAATTACTGGCTGCCCACTAGAACGCATATTCATTCCTAGTGGGGGCAATCCATCAATCAATGGTGGAGGAGGTGGCAGTCTCCCATTGGCAAGAGGAATAGAAGTCCCAGCGTTGCCATAAGTCTCCTCCACAAGAATATTATTCGGATCAGGAGTATTGCTAGCAGTGTGTCCTTCTTCCATTAGGATTAGGAGAACGGAGCATAATTTTTCCGGCTATTCAAAGGTCAGAAACGATGTTCCCGACAATGAAACCAAACTGATGATGCCAAAAATGTTCGAATCAGCCCAAATCCAGCGGCATGTTATATCCTGGATGTTTGAATAGCCTGAAAAAGATGAATAAACACGTAAACTAAGTTGTGGCTTCACCGGCGAAGGCCCTCCGGCGTAAGAGTAAGTATTCGTGTGATATAAATAGCAAATCAATTGATAAAAGTTGAGAGTCAAAAAATGCGTTATCAAAAATATGTGAATTATGACTTGTATTTTTAGTTGTAGGATGTAGAGTCCATTTTTGAATAGGAAGTTGTGTAAGAGGAGGGTTATAATCTAGTGGGATTATAACTTATAGTTGTAGGATGTAGAGTCCATTTTTGAATAGAAAGTTGTGTAAGAGGAGGGTTATAATCCCAGTGGGATTATAACTTACCACAATTCTTGTTTTAGTAGGATTAGAATTCTCTTCTTTATGTATGGCTAGCTAGGATGCATGCTCCTCGGCATGTGGTGTTGGTCGACATGTGTGACTGCCGAGTAAAAGGTGAGCAAGGGTAGGAAAGCCCATTCCCCTTGTTATAATAGGAGTCTGATAGGTGCTAGTCGTCATTTGAATATGCCTTGGTCGGCACCTACGTAGGCCTTGATCGGCAGCTACGCATGCGTTACTCAGCAGCTACGCAGGCCTTACTCGGCAGCTACGTATGCCTTGGTCAGCACCTACGTAGGCCTTACTCGGCATCTACGTAAGCATTGATCGATATATATTGATATTTCTGCCTTATTCATATAATCTCTATGCTATTTTCAAGTCGACATATATCAATTCTCTGGTCGTCCTAGCAATAGAAATGGATACTTATGTATATGTATAGGTCGACATAAGGAATATATGAGGTGAAAGTGATGATTATAGGTAAGAAAACTCATTTCCTATGTCTTATTTAAGAATTGAGTATATTTTTCATTGATATTAATCCATTGGATAGTACTCATTTTATTGCCAATAATTGTACTCTGTTTATATCGTTAAGTGAAATATCAATGTAGCTTCGTCCTCCATGAATCACATGTTCAAATAGTAAATATAAACATATCAATATTCGACTTAGTCCTTATAAAGGAAAATAATAAACATGCCATCTTTCTCATCATGACTAACTTATAGTATTTTTATATCTTATTTTTATGTCAAATATTTATACTCAATTTTTCAGCATATTTTTTAAAATGATGCGGTGCATTTTCCTAACTATCCGGAAATTATTAATACCCCTAACACTTTTTATAATTAAAATTGACATTTTTTATCACTGACATTTTTTTAACGCTAAAACTGTTACACTATTTAAAAATAACACTTGCTCTAGAAAAATACCAATCGACTCAATTTTACACTATATCAGACCGATCAGGCATTGAAAAACACTATTAATATTATTATTTTTTTGAAAAAGTGTCATTACAAAAATGCCATCGCGCGTTTTGAATAAAGTTTCAGATAATTACGAAAATGTCACTGTGCTTTTTTAAAACTTATTATTTTCTATATGTTTGAAAAAACTAATTTTTTATAACACTTACTCTAAAAACAAACAAGAAGACAATATAATTTAATTATTTAAATATTATATGTATAATATAAGTACTTAGTACTTTATATATGTGCACTTCATGCAATCAAGAAAAAAAAAATGTGCTAATAAATAAATAGTCAGAGCTAATGAAAATTATTAAATTGTATAATGTAAATTATGTAATGGAAGAAAAGTTAGAAGATAATATCAGAGTTGATGGAAAATAGCTACAAGTAGTTTTAAATAAATTATTGGTACTCCCTCCGTTCCATTCGAAAAGACACAAATTTTTATTTTGGGTGTTACATTTAAAAAGGCATACACCTAAAATGGAAATCTTTTAACACTTCTTTATTCATGCGACCCATTTATCATACTCAAAATAACTATCCATTTATTATTCTCTACCTCAATTTCTTTTTGATACCTCACTTTTTATACTCACAACACTTATTTTACTATACACTTTTTTTAATTTACGTGAAATACCAAAATTATGCATTTTCGAATGGGACGGATGGAGTAATGGACAAATAGTTAATGAACAAATAGTTAAAATTTTGGAGTTACAGTAGTAAGCAATAGTTAATGAAAGACTAAAATATTATTATTGACTTATAAGTAATTGAATATATATATACTTTTATATATATATATATATACTCCCTCCGTCCCGGAACAATGTTCACAAACACTGTTTGCACTGATTTTAAGGAGGGAGTATTATATTGAAAGTGTTGTGAGTGTGAAAATAAAATAGGAGAGAGAATGGGTGGAGAGAATAGTAAATTATAATGGTGTTGTGAGTATTAAAATAATATAGGAGAGAGAATGAGTGGAGGGAATAGTAAAGATTCCTTTCCATTTTAGGTAAGTTTTAAATGTGTGAAGTAAGTTTTGGGACGCCCAAAAGGGAAAGTGTGAAGATTGTTCCGGGACGGAGGGTATATATATATATATATATATATATATATATATATATATATATATATGGTTACACTCCAATGAGAACCGTTTAAAATGAGAATTGTGAAAATCACTTGTATACAGTAGATATTTAGCTACTGTATAGTGGGACGGAGGGAGTATACAATAGACTGTATACATATACAGTAGATACTTAGCTATTGTATACAAGTGTATACGTGTGATTATACACTTATATATAGTAGATCACTACAAGAAAACTGACAGATACTGACGGAAATTAGTGACGAAAATAAATCCGTCACTAATACCGACGGATTAGTGACGAAATAGCAATGACCTGGGGTGAAAAACAAAAAACGAAATTAGGACGAGATTACCGACGGATTTAGTGACGGATATGCCGACGGATTCCATTTCGTCTCTAATCTGTCACCATTTTGGCGCCAAAAATTTACGCACTTTTTTACCGACGAATTTTTGACGGAATGGCGACGGATATTTTTACTGACGGATTTGAGTCGTTGCTAAATTATTTAAAACAAATATTAAATTTATATTTTAGGTTAGCGACGGATTAGTGACGGATTTAATTACCGACAGATTAAAATCCGTCGGTAAATTAATTACATATTATTACCGACGGATTTGAGTCATTGCTAAATTATTTAAAATAATCATTAAATTTATATTTTAGGTTAGCGACGGATTAGTGGCGGAATTAATTACCGACGGATTAAAATCCGTCGGTAAATTATTTAAAATAATTATTAAATTTATATTTTAGGTTAGCGACGGATTAGTGACAATAATAATTATTAATATATTCAATTATTTAATTGAATAATTAACAATATCATCATTATTATTACTAATTATTATTAATATTATTAATTATTATTATTAATTATATAATAATAATAATTAATTTATTCAATTATTTAATTGAATAATTAAAAATAGCATCATTATTACTAGTTATTATTAATATTATTATTAATTATATAATAATAATGATTAATATATTCAATTATTTAATTGAATAATTAACAATAACATCATTATTATTACTAGTTATTATTAATATTATTATTAAGTATTATTATTAATTATATAATAATAATTATTAATATATTCAATTATTTAATTGAATAATTAACAATAGCATCATTATTACTAGTTATTATTAATTATATAATAATAATTATAAATATATTCAATTATTTAATTGAATAATTAACAATTGCATCATTATTATTACTAGTTATTGTTAATATTATTATTAAGTATTATTATTAATTATATAATATTATTTTTATTTATTATATAATATTTTTATTACTATTATTATTAATTATATAATAATAATTATTAATATATTCAATTATTTTATTGAATAATTAACAATAGCATCATTATTATTACTAGTTATTATTAATATTATTATGAAGTATTATTATTAATAATTTATAATATTAGTAATGACCCTTCTTCTAGATATTTATTTATTTTATTACTAATTACTATTACTATTACTGTTATAATTATTTAATGTTTTTATTTTTTTCAATTATTATTATGAGATAATATTATTTTATAATTATGATGATTTTTTTTGTGAAATACAAATAAATATAAGAAGTGACAATACTTCATTGGACACACAAATATTCACTTGGATCACTAGCCTTAAACAATATCTTCACCATGAAATACATTACATTCAATGGTCCAAATTCATCCAATAAAAATAAAACTACACTTTCCTTTGATTGGTTCATTAATGTTCACATGAATTATCAATAAATCAATCTACACCATTAATTTCACACTAAAATTCAATGGTCCTAATTCACCCACTTTTCCTAACCCTAAACAAACCCCTCCCTCATCTCATTCTTTCTTGCGCCTCCCAGCCCTAATTATTTCTTCAGTTTTCATTTCCACCGCCTCCCTCATCTCTCCTTCTCCTTCAATCCTCTCCGCACCCAAAAACAATGCCCACCTTCCCCTTCTTCATCTCCTTCTTCCTCCTCCTTCTCTTAATATCTGCCATTGCCGCCACCCACAACCGCCGTACCCTCCACCAACTCTTCTACCCACAAGATTCTTTTCCCCCAACTCAGCCCCCATCTCCTCTACCTCCCACCCCTAAAATCCCATTCTCTCTTTTAAAGCTTGTAGATGAGCCAAGTCAATCCAATTACTTGATTCAGGGCCTTGAATGAACCAAGCCGAGTCTTAATATAAAGCTTGAGAAAATATTCAAGCTGAATCTGTGAGTACGCCAATCCAATTCGCAATCCTTTTTGTTGCATTTTAAATGATAAAATTGCATTAAGGGGCGTTTTGGTAAATTCCCGGTCCGTTCCGAGACTTCCGGAAACATTTTATTAGTTTCTCGTGAAGGAAGTATTTTTTAGTATTTTTCCCGGACAAAAGGACCCAAAAAGAATAAATCAGTTTGGACCTCTTGGAAATTAACCCGGAATGTTATAGAAGCAGGTTTTGGCGCCAGAAGCGGTTATGGACGTGGCCCGTCGTGCGACAGCTTGAGACATGGAATTTTGAGACGTTGGGTCATGCGACATTATAATTCATTTCCCAATCAAACATTTAAATACCCATTTACGTTCATTTGTAAGGAGGAGGCCACACACAACACACAGACAATTCACGCCCTCTCTCTCTCCTCTCTCTCTCTATATACGCAAAAGCGATCTCCCTCACCAAAATCATTCGCCGGCGTCTTCCCTCACCCAATCACCGGCGACCTCCAATCCCTTCATCTCAGCTTAACCTAGCTCTCCCTCACCGGCGACCTCACCCAAACCCAATTCCACCTCAACTCTCTTCTTCCCTAATCCAATCTCACCCAATTTCCCCCTACTCCGGCCAAACAACAATCCCCGATTCCAGAACCAGTTCACCGGAAAAACAAACCCAATCCTCTCTAATCCTTTGCTTCACCTCGGTTTAACCCTCTCTACAACCGCCGAAGCGATCCTCGTCCCAGCCTTTTTTAAACCGTCAACCCCACCGCCGCAGCCTTTCGCTAACGACGCTAACCACAACCCCTAAGCCGCAATCCGCCGCCGCACCACTGGTTCTAGCCAACACCGCTCCCCTTCTAAGCGCCCCAAGCCGATCCCAAGTCCGTTCAACACACAAAGGCGCTGGAAATTGCAAACCACGTAGTACGAGATTTGAATTCATTCGGAGCTGATTAGAAGGATTCGATACCTAACGTGGTATCGAATTTGAGGACACTACAAGGGTAACGAAGCCTAACCTTCTCTCCCTCTCTCGTTAACCGTGTGGTAAAGTGCAAATTGATTAATATGCCGATGGTGTAGAACTGATTAAACAGATGTTGTTACAATTTACATTTAACATGTAGTATGTTCTGATTTATTTGGATGTTCTCTCCGTTTCCTGAGTAGTGCAATTTCCATGTTAAAATGCTTATAGTGTAGAACTTAGCATACTGGTTTGGTTGTAGTTTCTTTTTAGCATGTAGTATACTTCGAGTTGTTTGGATATTCTGATCGTTGGGATCTGTTTTGTACATTTATCGTGGTGATGGTATTTTGTTCGAGTGATTGTATGCGTTGTGCATGAATCGTGCTAAGGTGAGCGTGGATCGTCTCATATCCACGTCCATTTAAGCTTGGATCTCTTTGAGGTCGTTGGGACCTGTTTTTGTACATTGATCGTAGTGATTATACATACTCTTGTTTGATGTCGTGCGTTGGGCATGAATTGCTAAGGTGAGTGTGGATGATTCCATATCCACACTCATCTGCAATTTGATCGCTCTAAAGTCGTTGGGACTTGATTTATATTTTTTGTTAATCTCGGATTGCTATTCATTTGTTTTCTGTAATCAAGCTTTGTAAAACATCTGCAAAAGGCCTTGTCGTGTCACGCGACACAACCTGCTCCCAGGTTCTGTGTCACGCGACACAATGAACCCTTCTGCAGCAGGTTCAGTTCAGTTGTAAGTTGTTTGTCCACGTTGTAATCAGGTGGTGGTCTCCTGAATAAAATGACTCACAAGTTGTAATTCCTCCCATTCATTAATAAAACAAAGCATTAAAATGCATTTTACACATATCTTGTTACACATATTTTGCACACACATTTGGATAAATTGAATGTTGAACAATTGAAAGACTCGTCTACGGACGAGGCGTGTTGGGTGAACTCTCGGTTCTTCCCAACACGTAACCTGACCCCCGAACCCATTTTCTCTTTCAAAAAGGTTTTCAATGTTTCCTCTTAAAAACGGCGTGGCGACTCCTATTATTTTTTCGGCGAGCGCACATTCAGAATCGAAAATGCAGCTTGTGTCAATTTTGAGAATGAAGGTGGTCGCCGTCTACTTGTTGGCTGTGCTGGGTGGTAACACCAACCCATCTGCTGCTGATCTCAAGAGAATTCTCGCTTCAGTTGGAGCGGAGGCTGATGAAGAGAGGATCGAGTTGCTCCTGTCTCAGGTGAATGGTAAAGATATCAGTGAACTAATTGCAGCTGGGAGGGAAAAGTTTGCTTCAGTCCCATCTGGCGGTGGTGTTGCAGTAGCTGCTCTTGGCGGTGGAGGCGGTGCGGCTGCTGCCCCAGCCGTTGCAGAAGCAGAGAAAGAGGAGAAAATTGAAGAAGAGGGGGAAGATGAAGATTTTGGCTTGGATCTGTTTGGTTAGATGGAGCAGAGCACAATCCAAGTTTTTCATTTAACGTAGAAGTAGTATTAGTTATGATTTCTGATGAATGTTGGGCAAAACAAATGACATTTTTAGTTTATTTTTTTAATGCAAAGAGATGATATCAGCTGGTTTTTATTAAAAAAAAAAAAAAGAACTTTGGTGGAGAATCTGAGATCGACCGACATCTCTTTTCGGTCTCCTGTTTTGTATGCAAAGGGACAATTATTATGTTGAGTTTTCTTACTTAAGCACATCATTTTGCTAGTATAATCCAATCAAGACAATCCCCTCAAAACCATTGTTATTTAAAGGGACTGATTTGACAATAATAGAACTTAAGGGACTGATTTGACAATAATAGAACTTAAGGGACTGATTTAAAAATATTTACAAAAATTATATATATATATATATATATATATATATATATATATTATATATATATATATATATATATATATATATATATATATATATATGTGTGTATAATTTTTTTTAATAAAAAATATCAAATTAGCGACGGAAATATCCGTCGGTAATTTGATATATCAAAAATAAAAAATATTGAAAATAGAAAATTTAAAAAAATTAAAAATATTGTGAAAATGTGGAATAAATTTTAGCGACGGAAATTTCCGTCGTTAAATCCGTCGTTAATAATGTCGCCAATACATTAATTCTGTCGTTCCTCTCCAATATTTAGCGACGGATTTTTGAATTTTAGCGACGGAATTATCCGTCGATAATCCGTCACTAAATATGTCCAAAAAATAAAACGACCATTTAAATAGCGGCGGAATGATCCGTCGATAATCCGTCACTAAAATGGTCCAAAAAAATAAAATGACCATTTAAATAACGACGAAATAATCCGTCGATAATCCGTCACGAAAATGGTCCAAAAAATAAAACGACTGTTTAAATAGCGACGGAATTTTCCGTCGCTAATCCGTCGACATAATGCTTTAAATTGGTCGTTTATTTTACCAAATTACCGACGGATTTTAAAACGTTAGTGACGGAAATTTCCGTCGCTAAATCTGATTGAGAACCGTCGATAATCCGTCAAAAAATTTAGTGACGCACGTTTTAACATCAGATTTTTTACATTTAAAATTCGTCACTAAATTGATTTAGTGACGGATTTTTGACATTTAGTAACGGATTTTTCCGTCGGTAACTGTCGTTTTTCTTGTAGTGGATACTTAACTATTGTATACATATACAGTAGACTGTATATGTATACAGTAGCTAAGTATCTACTGTAAATAAGTGTATACAAGTGATTCTCACGGTTCTCATTTTGTTATGGTTCTCATTTGAACACCTACCTACCTATATATATATATATACTAGCCTAAGCCCGTGTCCAAGGCCACGTTTTTTTTTAATTTAAAAAAAAGAAAATTTTTAAGGGCAAAATGGGAAAGGGACAAAACAGTGAGGGCAAAATGGAAATTTCCGCCGTTGGCACTGTTCATGCTACAAGATAGAAGACCGCTCTAATTTATACTATAGATATATATATATATATATATATATATATATATATATATATATATATATATATATATATATATATATTAAACTTCATATTCATTCATAAATTATTATTTTAATTCCTTAAGACCCCTCAGCCCAAACCAAAAATTATAAAAATTTACATAATTTACTAAAGTCTACATATACCCGAGGTCCAAATCAATTTTTTTATAAATGCAATGCTAAAATGATTGAGCCTTCAAATTTAAATTTAAAGAATTCCGGACTTCCCGTACTTACACACAGTACGTTTCATCTCATAAAATTGCAAGATTTAATAGGCTATTCCATTTAGTCGCATTTTTCCAAATCAACGGCTATATATACTCAGGGGCGGAGCCAGGAATTGCCTGAGGAGGGTGGGGCAAGATTACAAGGGGGTTCGGGAGCAGCGCTCCCGAAAATTTTTTTTCGGGTCGGACAAGTAAAAAATGGGTCGGATCTATGAAATACAATGTATTTTAGTTAAAAATGTAAAGAATTAAGAAAGTTAACAAAAATGATAAAAGTAAGTAATTCAAATAACGATTGAAATAATGTTGAAGTATTTAACGCAAACAATTTATTAAAATATATTACTCGTACAAAAAAGAAATTCAAATTTGCTAATTAAACTCGGGATAATAGGAAGAAAGAGCAAAAACAAAAAAAATGGGAAAAACCTAACTGATGCAGGAGACTCTGGAGATGAGGCGGTCGCCCCATATCTCCCCAAGCGCACGCCTCAAGCCAATGTTGCGGAGGTACTGATTTCTGTTGAGGCGTACGCCTCTTCCACATCCAAGCGCTCGCCTCAAAATGGACCAAGTATGGAGCTTTCCTCGGCAGCCCAGGCGGCCGCCCCGGCGGAGGTGATGCGGGCGCCTCAAGACAAGGCAACGCAGGGTGAAGGATCGGCCTTCCAGGCGGGCGCCTGGCCCTAACCCAGGCGGGCGCCTCGCGACGTCATGGTTTCCTTGTTTTCGTTCCTTGTTCAATTTTGTTACCGGTTGTTTGGTAAAACAGGGGTATTTTAGTAATCGTTTTAATTTCCAGTGCTTAGGGTTTTAGAAGTATAAAAGCAACTTTGTTAAATGTTGGCCGACAGTTTTTGATTAATTAATATTTCAGAGAATTTCTTCTCTTTTCTGGTGGATTCCAGTTCTTCGCGTTTGAGGATTCTTCGCTTGAAGAGTTCTTGTGATTAGTGCGCTAATCACGAAATTTATCCGGCTTCCGTGCTGCGTCAGTTGGTATCAGAGCAGGCCATATCCTGTATTTTCACCACTGATTTGTTATGGGGGACCAAGGGAGGAGTTCGATCGCTTAACCACAGCCATGGCTGCGATGTCGACACAGTTGGAGGCGCTCGTGGCTGCTCAACGAGGTCCTAACGCTCGTGCTAATCGTAATCGTGGCGGCGAGAGAGACAGAGGTATTGAACAGGGCCGTCGCCCTAGGAGGGGCGAAAATAATGAGGAAGAGGATCCTAATTCCGAGTCTGAGGTTGAGGTTGATAGTGATGAATCGGAACGGGGTGGAAATCGACATCGCCAAGATTACCGGATTAAAGCGGATATTCCATTATTTTATGGAACTATGGGGATTGAAGATTTTCTAGATTGGCAGAATGATGTTGATCGTTTCTTCGAGGTTATGGAGGTACCTACGAACAAACAGGTCAAGATGGTGGCGATCGAGATTGAAGAGCACCGCGGTTTGGTGGGAGAAGCTTGTTGCGCGGGCGACGACAAGGGAAGGGGCCAATCGAGAACACGGATGCGCATGAAGCGATTAATTTCGGAGCGATTTTTACCTGCAGATTTTGAGCAGACCTTATACGATTATACCTCAATCGTGTGCGTGTGGCAATAGAACAGTTGATGAGTACACGACGGAATTTCAGAGGTATACTGCGCGGGTTAGGATTGAGGAGACCGAGGATCAGAGGATTGCTCGTTACATCAATGGATTGAAGGGTTCGATCCAAGAGAAGATGAGTTTGCATCATGCATGGACTCTGACAGATGCTACCACCCCAGCGTTGAAGGCTGAGCTCATAGAGAAATCGAGCGCGAAAAACTTTACCCCTTTTCGCAGATTTCCGCAGCAAGGTAGTTCGGAGGCAGTAGTTGATAAAGGCCCAGTCCCGCAAGCCAAGAGTACAACCAATGCTAGCAGTAGCGCAGTAAGCAAGGCTCCGGCGCAGAAGGCAGCAAATCCTTACGCCAAGCCAACAGGGGACAAGTGCTATCGTTGTCAGGGATATGGCCACAGATCGAATGTTTGCCCCACTCGGAGGACTGCTGCAGTATTGCATGAGTACGAAGATGATGAGCCCGAGGACAATGAGTATGACGATGCTGAGTTTGCGGAAGAGGAGTCCGGTGAGAGAGTTGGATGCGTGCTCCAACAGATGTTACTTTCTTCCAAGGACGAGGGTCAACGGAAGAATCTGATGCGTGCACACTGTTCTGTGAAGAACAAGGTATGTAATATGATTATTGATAATGGGTGCACTGAAAATCTTGTTTCACAGAAGTTGGTCGAATTTCTAGGCTTAGCAACTGAACCTCATGATAGTCCTTATAGTTTGGGGTGGGTGAATAAAGGTTCAGAACTCCGAGTAACCCGAACTTGTAGGGTCCCTATTTCCATTGGCAAACATTATAGGGAAGAGGTCGTTTGTGATGTTCTGAGTATGGATGTGTGTCATATATTGCTTGGTCGCCCTTGGCAGTTTGACCATGATATTACTTATCGGGGTAGGGATAATGTATTGTTGTTCACTTGGGATAATCATAAAATTGCTATAGCTCCTGTATCACGTTTTGAGAAGCAGGTGGAGAAAGAGAAGCCAGTCGTGATGCTCCTACAGAATGAAAAGGAGCTAACAGCTGCTATTGCAGAGGCCGAGTATTTTTGTCCGATAGTTGTTAAAGGGCTGTTGGGTTCTGTTAGTGTGGAGATCGGGATGCCACGGGATATTGCAGAGCTTTTATCAGGATTTCAGGAGTTACTTGGTGACGAGTTGCCCAATGAGCTCCCTCCTATGAGGGACATTCAGCATCAGATTGATTTGATTCCGGGAGCTAGTCTGCCAAACCTCCCACATTACCGCATGAGCCCTAAGGAGAACGAGATACTGAGGGAGCAGATTGAAGACTTGTTGCAGAAGGGTTTTATCAGAGAGAGTATGAGCCCATGTGCAGTGCCTGTCCTTCTTGTGCCGAAGAAAGGGAATCAGTGGCGTATGTGTGTTGATAGCCGGGCCATCAACAAGATCACCATCAAGTACAGGTTTCCCATTCCTTGTCTGGAGGACATGCTTGATGAATTATCCGGGTCTCAATTATTTACAAAGTTGGATTTGCGCAGTGGGTATCATCAGATTCGGATTAGGCCGGGGGATGAGTGGAAGACTGCTTTCAAAAGCAAGGATGGTCTTTACGAGTGGCTAGTCATGCCATTCGGGTTGTCGAATGCCCCTAGTACATTCATGAGGTTGATGAATCAGGTATTCCGACCTTTTATTGGCTCCTTTGTAGTAGTTTACTTTGATGATATCCTGATTTATAGTAGAGATAGAACTGCGCATTTGGAACATCTTAACCAAGTGATGCAGGTGTTGAAAGATAATCAGTTGTATATCAATCTTAAGAAGTGTATATTCTTCACCAACAAGTTACTTTTCTTGGGGTTTGTTGTTGGTGAGGACGGTATTCATGTTGATGAGGAGATGGTGAAGGCAATACGGGATTGGCCGGTTCCAGAGTCAGTCACAGAGGTGCGCAGTTTTCATGGCTTGGCTACATTTTACAGGAGGTTTGTGCGCGATTTCAGCACTATTACTGCACCTATTACTGAGTGTCTGAAGAAGGGGAAATTTCAGTGGGGCTTGGAGCAAGATCAGAGTTTTGCCCTCATCAAGGAGAAGCTATGCACCGCACCAGTTCTTGCCCTTCCAGATTTTGACAAGATCTTTCAGGTGGAGTGTGATGCTAGTGGCGTGGGAATTGGGGCTGTTCTCTCACAAGAAAAGCGTCCGGTGGCTTTCTTCAGTGAGAAATTGAGTGAGGCTCGTCAGAAGTGGAGCACGTATGATCAGGAGTTCTATGCAGTCTATCGAGCTTTACGACAGTGGGAGCATTATCTAGTTCAGAGGGAGTTTGTTACGTTTTCGACCATCTTGCCTTGAAATTCTGCATAGTCGAAGGTGATAAACAAGATGCATGCAACGGGTTAGTTACTTGCAGAAGTTCCCGTTCATTATTCAACACAAGTCGGGAGTTCAGAACAAGGTCGCAGATGCTTTGAGCAGGAGGGCTTCTTTGTTGATCACTTTATCGCAGGAGATCGTTGGCTTTGACTTATTGAAGGACCTGTACGAGGAGGATGCAGATTTTATGGAGATATGGTCGAAGTGTGTGGGCAAGCACCCTAGTGCAGATTTTCATGTTCGAGATGGCTTTTTGTTCAAGGGAGATCGGTTGTGCATTCCTATTTCTTCCCTGCGGGAGAAGCTGATTCGTGACTTGCATGGCGGAGGCCTTAGTGGATATCTGGGACGAGACAAGACTATTGCGAGTTTGGAGGAGCGTTATTTCTGGCCTCGTCTGAGGAAGGACGCGAGTTCTATTGTTCGGAGGTGTTATGTGTGCCAAGTTTCTAAAGGTCGGGCCTCAAAATACCGGGGTCTTTACTTACCTCTACCTGTTCCTGATGATATTTGGCTAGACTTGTCCATGGATTTTGTCTTGGGCTTGCCTCGGACACAGCGGGGTGTAGATTCAGTATTTGTTGTGGTTGATCGGTTCTCCAAGATGTCCCACTTTATTGCTTGCAAGAAGACGGCGGATGCCTCCAACATTGCGAAGCTATTTTTCAGGGAGATTGTGAGACTACATGGGGTTCCTAAGTCCATTACTTCGGACAGGGACACCAAGTTTTTGAGCCATTTCTGGCTTACTTTGTGGCGCATGTTTGGCACTTCACTGAATCGGAGCTCTACAGCACATCCACAGACAGACGGACAGACGGAGGTCACTAATCGGACCTTGGGGAACATGATTAGGAGTGTTTGTGGGGACAAACCAAAACAGTGGGATCTTGCACTACCACAAGTGGAGTTTGCCTACAACAGTGCCATACACTCGGCGACAGGGAAGTCTCCTTTTTCTTTGGTGTACACATCTATCCCTAGACACGTGGTTGATTTGGTTCCATTGCCTAGCGGTCGTGGAGTGAGTCAGGCTGCTGAGAATATGGCTAAGGATGTGCAAGCTATCAAGGAAGCGGTCAAGGCTAAGTTAGAGGCTACGGGGTTGAAGAATAAGACGACTGCGGATAAAAAGAAGCGAGTCAAGGTTTTTGCTGTGGGGGACGAAGTTATGGTGTTCTTGCGGAAGGAGCGTTTTCCCGTGGGTACGTACAAGAAGTTGCAGCCCCGCAAATATGGACCGTTCAAGGTGACTCGGAAGATCAATGACAATGCATACGTGGTAGCTCTTCCCAATGATTTGAACATCTCCAACACGTTCAACGTTGCGGATATCTATGAGTATCATGCGGATGTAGTTCTTTATCCCGATGTGAACTCGGGGTCGAGTTCTTTGCAGGTGGGAGAGACTGATGCAGGAGACTCTGGAGATGAGGCGGCCGCCCCATATCTCCCCAAGCGCACGCCTCAAGCCAATGTTGCGGAGGTACTGATTTCTGTTGAGGCGTACGCCTCTTCCACATCCAAGCGCTCGCCTCAAAATGGACCAAGTATGGAGCTTTCCTCGGCAGCCCAGGCGGCCGCCCCGGCGGAGGTGATGCGGGCGCCTCAAGACAAGGCAACGCAGGGTGAAGGATCGGCCTTCCAGGCGGGCGCCTCGCGACGTCATGGTTTCCTTGTTTTCGTTCCTTGTTCAATTTTGTTACTGGTTGTTTGGTAAAACAGGGGTATTTTAGTAATCGTTTTAATTTCCAGTGCTTAGGGTTTTAGAAGTATAAAAGCAACTTTGTTAAATGTTGGCCGACAGTTTTTGATTAATTAATATTTCAGAGAATTTCTTCTCTTTTCTGGTGGATTCCAGTTCTTCGCGTTTGAGGATTCTTCGCTTGAAGAGTTCTTGTGATTAGTGCGCTAATCACGAAATTTATCCGGCTTCCGTGCTGCGTCACTAACTAATTAATTAAGATTGAAAAAATGTGAGGAAATTAGGAGAAAGAGAAAAACAAAACTGTTAAGAGAAAGAAATGAAGAGAGAGAGAGAGAATAGCAAAGATGGAGGACAAATAAAATTAATTGAAAATGTAGGTAACAGTAGGGGTGTGCAAACTTGTCCATCGGCCCGCGAAACCCGCAAGGCCCGTGCCCGTAAGGCCCGCACCCGCAAGGTTTTCAACCCTGCTGGGCTTGACTGCTTGAAAGCCCGCGGGGTTTGGGCTGAGATCGGACTTTCATAGTTCTTCGGCCCGTTAGGCCCGGCCCGGCCCGCGTCCTTCTTCAAGGGGATGTTATTTAATATAATTCCCATTGCTAAATTCTGTACAGGGACTTTATAGAAGAGCAATAGAAGTGCTAAAAGCTCCTCCATTGGAGACAACAGGTATACTATTGCGAAGACTGTATTACAGTCCATCTTTGGCCACTAGGCCTTTGCTGGCACCCACAATCATATCATAGCCCTTAAGCTTATTAGTATTCTGTAGTGATCACTTCAGTGTAAAATAACTTAACTCCTGATGTTCTAGATTCGTGTGAAATGTTGTTTCCATCGACATAAACATGGCATAAATGCTTTGCTTATTCTTTGGAAACCAAACTGACCATGTACTGCATTTTGATATCACAGTTACTGAAGCAAATGCATGTAGAAGAGATGTAATTGCTCTTGCAAGAGGTATGTTCTAGAATTTACTGTATATGGTTCAACAATGCATCACACAAATTGTAGCCTCTCCCTCCAACTCAAAAACCTTAGACCATGTTTAATGGTGAACGAAAAATCTGTGAACGAAATTTCGCTCACGCCAGCTTACATTCTGTAGTGGTGAACGAATTTTTCGTTCACGAAAATATTTTTTAATAGAAATTTGATATTATAAAATTAATAATATACATTAACAAATATTATTTTTTATTAACATCATTAACAATAAATATAATTTTTTTTTATTATTTTACTTAATTGCACAATTT
The DNA here is from genome assembly GCA_022495995.1 of Adenophora triphylla var. japonica. Taxonomy (NCBI): domain Eukaryota; kingdom Viridiplantae; phylum Streptophyta; class Magnoliopsida; order Asterales; family Campanulaceae; genus Adenophora; species Adenophora triphylla. The sequence goes on along the minus strand of JAFEMH010002511.1, from coordinate 67,480 downwards.
TAAAAAATTAAACACTCATAAATAAACGTTAAATTACGATAATTTAAAACATTACACTCATGAAAATTAAAAATTAAAATACAACACAAACGAACGAACAGAAAGTAACGCGCTCATAAATAAAATGATAGGGAAAATCTTGATTTTTTTTTGCTTAGTATAAAGAAAGGAAGTATGGAAGAAGAGATGTACATAATCTAGCAATCTTGAGCTCTATTTATAGGGAAAAATAAACGTTTTTGAAATTTTGATCTAAACGGCGTCGTTTGACGCAAGAGAAAATTTAAATATTTAAAAAATTAAATTATTATCAAATATATACAATAATTTTTTTTATCATTTTTAAATAGTAAAATATTAAAATTATGTCAAATATTATAAAATTAGACTCTATTTATAGAGAAAAAGAAATTATAAACATTTTTAATATTTTTATTTCAATAATATAATTTTAAAAATGTCAAAATTACAAAATACACATATAGCCATGAACGAAATTTTCGTTCACGGATTCGTTCACGAAATGAACGAAACCCATGTACGAAATTTCGTTCATGGCCATGAACGAAATTTCGTTCACCACTAATTGCCATGAACGAAATTTCGTTCACGAAATTGTTCTTGGTGAACGAAAATTCGTTCACCATTAAACATGCTCACCATTAAACATGCTCTTAGGCTCGTTCATCCAGGTGGGTGATGCAGGAACTTAAAAATGGTCCAAAGGAGTAAGGCACAGGACGAAGGTGTATTCTTAGGCCGTGAGAGAACTTCGACTCGTGCTAAATTGTAATGTTAAATTTTTAACTTTATCGCAATTCTTTTGTTCTTGAAGTTGAAATTTGTAATTTTAAATTTGGGCCCGTCAAGCCCGAGCCCGCTAAATGCTCGCTTAAAGCCCGCAAAAGCCCGTTAATTTGAGCCCGCTATGTTGGGCTCTTGAAATTGAAGCCCGCAACTAAATGGGCTCACACCGGGCTTTGCCAAAGCCCGCGGGCTTTGGGCCCGCGCACACCCCTAGGTAGCAGGGCTCGAACATGGATTTGAAAGGAAATACCAAAAGCTTTAACTTCACCCCTTCTACCGCTGAACCACACCACTCACTAATATTAATCTTGAAGTTAATTATATATAACAAAAAAATATGGGGGGGGGGGCAAAAAAAAAAAATTCCACTGCACTTCCAAAAATTTCTTTGGGGGGGGCAAGTGCCCCCATGCCCCCTGGCTCCGCCCCTGTATATACTCCCATAATTATTACTCCCTCAATTCCTAAATATTTGTCTCATTTGACTTTTTTGTTAAACTTTAACCACAAATATATGACAATTTAATTATGTTCATGAAATTCTAAAAGTTGTTATTGATAATATTATTAATGGTGAATAAATAGAATTTTTTAAAATTTCATAAACATAATTAAATTGTCATATATTTGTGGTCAAAGTTTAACTAAAAAGTTAAATGGGACAAATATTTAGGATTAGAGGGAGAGGGAGTATAAGAAAAGAGAAGAGTATTAGTTTTTCTTAGGGATTGGCGTCGTTTGATTTTTGTTGTGTTTCTAAATGGTCGGTACGTATTTTCTTGATTTTTTAGTTCCTTTCCTTTAGTGGGTAGGATATTTGTATGGAGTTTATTGTATACTCCCTCCGTCCCGATAGAAGCGTCGTCATTTTAGGAATGGTACGCAAATTAAGGAAAAATGTGGAAAGAAAAAATGTTGTGAGTGTAATTTGAAAATAGGAGAGAGAATTAGTGGAGGAAATAGTGAATTTAAAAAGTATTGTGAGTGTAGATGAGAGAAATTAGTGGAGGGAATAGTGGATGGGTAATAGAATATTAATAAAATATTTTCTTTTTAGGAAAGGGTGACGCTTTAAACGGGACACCCTTTTAAATAAAAAGTGACGCTTCGGATGGAACGGAGGGAGTAATTTGTAGTATTGTATTGTACTGTACTTCTGATATTTGAGAGTTTTGGTTGTCACGTTGTTTTGATGTATCTCTTTTCATTTTTTTTTTTTGTAAAATGGAAAGTTACTTTTTAGTTGATAAACAAATCTAGACTATTCCATTCTTCTTTGCTGTAATAAACCATTAAATAAAACATGATGTTGACATATAAATTTCATTTCAAACGTTGATTTTATACATGGCTATTATCTCAGTCATCATAATCAAAATTGTATTTTTACTTTATTTTATTTGTTTCATAAGTGTTATATTTTTAAATAATAAAATAATTCTTTTACAATTTCATTGATATAAAAATAATATAAAAATAAATAAAATAATAAAATATAAGGCTTATTTGACAAATCAACTACGTTATGCAATATGTGTCGCTTGTTTTCGGTCAAAATAGACTATAATTTTTTTTTTTAATGTGATAAGAAAATAAAAAATAAAATATTTTTTTGGTACAAAGGAATAATGACATTCTTCTAATACAAGGGAGTATTCTCTTCGCCTCGTAATTATTTTTTCACTTTTTTATCGTTATTACAAATAAATTTTGAGCAATAATTTTAGATTGATTTATTTATTCTAATGAAAATTTAAAAATTGTAATTGATAGTATTTATAATGGTATATCAATAACAAATTTTAGAATGGAAGGATCGTATTAGTATTAGGACTGAGAAAGTACTATATGCTTATTTAGAATGCATTTTATACATGGTTGTGGACCTTTAGTTCCCACAAGAAATCAATTACCTAATCTAATAAACAAAAACAAAGTTTGTTTGGAAGTATTATTTGACCCTTCGTAGAAAATAAAATTTTTCAAACTAAATACAGTCATTTTCTGCACTAAACTAAATTTGGTCCACGTCGTTAATCATAAGCAAATTGAACTTCACACACACACACACAAACACCCCCCCCCTTCAATTTTCACTGCCACCCCTCCACTAGCCCACTCACCCACCCCCACCTCGCCCCACACCACACCACCACATCTTCTCCCCCCCCATCAATTTTTTTTTTTTTCATATTAATTATTTTATCAACTCTCATATGCCGCCTCTTCAATCCCCCACCCACCCACCCCCTCCCCTTCAATTTTTTTTTTGCTTATATTTTTTTTTATCAACTCTCTTGCCTCCCCTCCATCCCCACCACACCCTATCCCCTGCTCCCCGTTCAAAAATAATAATTTTACTCATATTAAAATTATTTTTGACAACTGTTGTCTCTCCACCCCATATCTCCCACTACCCACTCCCTTCCTCCCCTATCAATTTTTTTTAACTCATATTAAAATTATTTTTTAACAACTACACTTGAACGCCCCTTATACGTCTCCTACCCACCCATCAATTTTCTTTACTCATATTAAAATTATTTTTATCAACTCCCCCAACCATTATCTATCATACCCACCCCTCAATCACTCACCAACCCACCCCAACCCCCTACCTCACCCTCTCCCTACCACCTACCCTACCCCTATCCCCCATCCACCTACCCAATTTTTTATATTCATAAAAAAAATGTTATTGTTAGATTTATCAAACAAATGAAAATGTTTTATGGAAAACATTTTTCTTATATTTAATTTTAGTTTTGATAACATTACTATCAACTGCAATTAGGATTTCAAGACGTACCAAACAACCGAATGTTATTTTTTGAAAAATATTTTCATTTTTCAGAAACCATTTTACGGAAATTGTTTTCTCACAAACAAACGAAGCCTTATTATTATGTTAATTCGAAAAAAAATAGTCTAAGTTAATGTTCTAATTACATTTTCACGGCTGAAAGGCATTTGGTAGGATTCACTTGGCCCTTTCTTATGATGAAAGTGAAATTGAAATTGAAATTGACCAATAATTTTTAACTTTTTTTGTTTGTTTGTTTCCTAAGAAATTTTGAAATAACATCATTATGCTTAACTTATATAGTTTCTAATAATCATACAAATGACAAAGCTAATTAAGTACTCCCTCCGTCCCACATCAACTGATACCCAAATTTTGGGCACACATATTAAGGAAAGTAAAAGAGAGAAAAAGTGAAATGAAATGTTGTGAGTATGAAAAATTAAATAGGAGAGAGAATGAGTGGGAGGAATAGTTAGGAGAGAGAATGTTGTGAGTGTAAAAGTAAAATAGGAGAGAGAATGAGTAGAGAAAATAGTAAAGATTTTCTTCCATTGTGGACAGTATCAATTGGTGTGGAATGGACCAAAAAGAAAATAAGTATCAATTGGTGTGGGACTGAGGGAGGGAGGAGTATAGTTTATAATCGCAATCAAGCAATATCTCGCATGCGCATACTGTGTTTGTAGAAATGAGGGATATGCTATTTAATTTCCATTTTTTTTTTTTTTTGCTTACATTATTAGTTTTCAAGTACTCTCTTCCTCTATGCAACAAAATAGGAAAAAGGATAAATAATTGCAACAATAGAAGGAATTTTCAAAGAATTTCAAATGTGAGTGAAATAAGTGAGTGGATTGAGTGACCCACAATTTAATTGTGTAAATATAGCAAGTGAAATATTTATATTATGATAATAATAAAAAAAAATAATAAACTTTTGCCATTCTAGAAAATGTGATTTTTTTTTTAAAAAAAATATATATATTTGAGAAAAAAGTGAAGCTTCAAATGAGAGAAAAAGAGTATTGCGTTTCCAAATAACAAAACAATGATAATACAATTTTATTAGGATAAAAATAATTTACAAACAAATAAATACATTGATTATAAATTTGACATTTAAACGGTGGCACTTACTACTAAACGGAGGGAGTAGTTTTAGTAGCTAACAAAGGGAAAGGAAAAACCAAGCCATACTCAGGCCCGTTTGTTTTCAGGAAAATGGGAGGAAAACGTTTTTCGGAAAACGTTTTCCCCATTTTTCGGTGTTTGGTAATTTTTTGGAAAACGTTTTCACCATTTTCCCCGAAACATGTTTGTTTTCCGGAAAACGTTTTTCCCATTTTCCGGTGTTTGGTAGTTTTCCGAAAAATGGAGAAAATGTTTTTCGGAAAACATTTTCCGCCGTTTCTAAGGAAAACGTTTTCCGAATTTTTCCTAAGTAAGGAAGTTGTTTTCCGGAAAATGGTGTAAAAAAAGTGGATGAATAATATTTTAATAATAATAATAATAATAATAATAATAATAATAATAATAATAATAATAATAAAAAAATATTATTAATAATAAAATAATAATAAAATAATAATAATAATAAAAATAAAATAATAATAATAAAATAATAATAATAATAATAATAATAATAAAATAATAATAATAATAAAAATAATAATAAAAATAAAAAATAATAAAAAAATAATAATAATAATAAAATAATAATAAAAATAATAAAATAATAATAAAATGATAATAAATAATAATAATAATAATAATAATAATAATAATAATAAAATAATAAAATAATAATAAAAATAAAAATAAAATAATAATAATAATAATAGAAATAAAATAATAATAAAATAATAATAAAATAATAATAAAATAATAGTAAAATAATAATAAAATAATAATAAAATAATAGTAATAATAATAATAATAATAATAATAATTTTCTGAAAAACATCTTCATTTTCCGGAAAACGTTTTTCCCATTTTCCCCATTTTTCCCATTTTCCTAAGGAAGTTGTTTTCCAGGAAAACATCTTCCTCATTTTTCGGAAAACGTTTTTCACATTTTCGGAAAACGTTTTCCTTTTTTGAAAAATATTTTCCAGGAAATCATTTTTCGAAAGTTATTTTCCCCGAAACAAACGGAGCCTCATTCTTACTTAATTTTGTTGTTATTACACTCATTGGGCAAATAATTATTTAAATATACTAAATTTGAAGGAGTACTTGTTTTACCAGTGGATGCTCTAAAAGCTTGTGTGTCAATTCTACTTGTTTGGGCCGAAACGGATAAGGCTTATGGACTGAATTGAACATTAATATGAGCTCTTAATTATATAGACCCCTAATTATATGTGTACGCAGAAAACTATTCTCAAATAGTTGGTTCTAGGCAAGGCCAAAATCAGTTTCGGGCTCGGTTTTGGTTCGGAACTGTCGATTTTGATTTGGCAAATGGATGACTCTTAATCGGCTCGGCCTAACTCCGGATCCGGTTCCGGTTGGTACAAACCGGTTCCGGTACAAACCGGCTCCGGTACGGTTCCGATTTCGGTGCGGTTCCGGTCCGGTTCCGGTCAATAATGAATAAAGAAGCTCAAAAATTATTGAAAAATAAGGAATTTTCGGTCCGATTTCGATCCGATTCACCATTTATGTGAACCTTAACCGGCCCTTATCCAAAACGGTTCCGATTATCCCGATTCCGATTTTCGTGGCGATTCATACGGTTTCGGGCTTTTTCGATCCAATTTCGATCCGATTTTTCAGTTCCGATCCGGTTTGGCCATCCCTTCCCTAGTTGGTTCAGTGATAAAAGACAAGACTTACATTGTATTGTATGAGTCTAGGGTTCTATTACTCTTATGGCATATTGATTGAAACATGTTAAACAAAAAAAAAAAAAGTTCATCCTTGGAAATAGCCTTCTTGTGAATGTGGCTAAAGTTTTCATTTAAGGGGCATTTGCCAAAATCTACATTTGAAAGGTATATATTACAAAAAATATCACACAAGTTGAATATTACAAAAAACTGTTTAAATATTACAAAAATTTACTTTTTTTATTTTTTTTTCATTTAACTGTTAAATAACCGATAAATGCATTTATCATTGTTTAACAAAAAAAATCAAGCATAAAATACTATTTAAAAAACTGATAAATGAATTTATCTGTTATAATCAACTAATAAATGCATTTATCAGTTATTTTAACTGAAAAGGTAAAAAAATAAAAATAAAAAAATAATTTTTTTAAAAAAAAAAATAAAAGTAATTTTTTGTAATATTACAACTTACATATTTTTTTTTGTAAATAGCATCTTTTTTTAGAAAGTTTTTGATAAAAACTCCTTCATTGTTTAAATGTATTCTATTTCTATCAAAGTAATCCCATAACACAAAATGCCCAATGTAGGTAGGGTTATGTAGGCATGATGGGCCGATGGCAATATGAATTTTGGTTTAAGATTGAAAAGGACTCCCAACTTAACTTCGGTTAGGCCTTTCTAGTTAATTTGGCGTCAGCTTGGACATTGTTGGTTGGGCTCAATAAATTATTAGCCCAAAACAGGCTGAGAACCTAGACGTCTTTTTTCTCTATTTTTCCGAAAACAATCATCAAAATCTCGAAAAAAAAAAACCCTTTTTCCTAAAATTTAAAAAAAACGTTGATGTGATTATGAAAAATGAATTTGGGCTGAAACAGTAAATTAGGCCCAACATAACAAAATGGGCCACATACGTTTAATACATGTAAAAGTGGGCCCTAAATAGTGAGGTGACTTACGTAATAAGGCGACATACGTAATGAGGCGGGTGAGAGTATACGTAGGTAACCTAAATGGGCCACATACGTTTAATACATGTAAAAGTGGGCCCTAAATAGTGAGGTGACTTACGTAATAAGGCGACATACGTAATGAGGCGGGTGAGAGTATACGTAGGTAACCTATTAAAAGGTCCAGCCATTTGACCTCTTAGGTCACCTTTTTTTCTTCCTTTAAAGCAAGGGACTTCTTTCTCAACATCAGTCCCCAGAAGTTTCAAACTATGATCGTGGCTTGATTTCCCCGGGATACGTAGGTAACCTATTTTAGGTTCAGCCAATCCGTCACACACGACATTCTTTCCCCAACGGATCCATAACTACGATTCGGCTTGATTCCTCTTCATGATACGTAGGTTCAGCCATTCGACCACTTTGGTCACCCAGTCCCAATCAATCTCGGCAGATCACCAAATTGGATTCTCACTTTTATCGACAACCCCACTTGTTTCAGAAGTACCGTTGTCGAGGGGCTTCTGTAAGTACCCAAATCTGGCTCACAACCACCAATCTATGTTTTCTAGCAATTTTCCAAACATTCATAAAGTTTAGGAGCAATTCGGGAATTTTTCTTTATTTTCTGAGCAAGGAAGGACCTACTAGGAATTACAAAAGCTGGATAGGACCTCACTGGAAAGAAGCTTCCAAATCTGTCACCTTGCTTGTTCTAGAAACAGGCTGAGTCGACAGAAGATTGAGCCGCACGGCCTCTTTTAGCGCAGGATCCCGCCGCGCGGCTTCATCCGTAGTCTGCATCAGGCCTATAAATAGAGACCTTCTCTATCTCATTTGAGACAACAGTTTTCATAGCAAAGTTACTCTGTAGAAACACCTACTCGAAATACTCTCTCATAGATATAGCAATACTTTTTCTCTCCTAAATTAATTCAATCCTAATCTATTCCTAATAGATCTAGCGCAAAGAACACTCATAAGAAGATAGAGAAACACCAATATTGATAATCTCTTATTCTTTCCACCTCTAATTCACTCTTATATTCTCTCATTCTCTTGCTACTTGATGATTACCTTCCATTATACTCTAAAGTTCCAATCTTTAATCATGTAGATCTATTCTTCCCCTCCCTAAACACAAATAACTCATGGAGATCCTCTTCCTAGGATGAACAAGATCCCACAAGTGGCTTGTTCTTTGGGATCTTGTTCTAGGGATGATCTACCAAAAGAGGATGTGACCCCTTTTACATTTGTGTCTAAAAATATAATCTTTATGTGTTAAATGTTCTCCCCTTCCCTAGATCTAGCTTTTTCTATGATTGTCCACCAATTGAGGTATTAAGGGCATAGAAAAAGTCACAAAGATCCAATCTTTATATATTTCTCTCTTAAATTCATGATTCCCCTTTTCCCTTTTAGCATCTCAAATGGGAAAATCAATGTAAAGACTCAATCTTTACATTGATTCCACCACATTGATGTTACCATTTCTTTATTCTTTCCCATGTCCCCAAGGTTGGAATCTTTCTCCTATGATTGCCTAAAGACTATACAAGGCTTCAAAGGCATAGGATGAACCATAAAGATCCAACATTTATGTCTTATTTCCATAGACTCGTGGCTTGTGAGCATCCTTGGAGCAAAGATTAATCTTTACACCAATCTAACCATAAAATGCCATAAATATTGTTCCTTTGTAGAGATCAATGATTCTTAGTCCCAAGATCTCCTATGATCACTTGAGATAAATATACCAAAATATCCCTATGAATCGCCAATATCTCGAGATGTAGGATTGATGGCCAAAGATTCATTATTCTTCTAATACCTCATTCTTGGACTTAAATTTGACACTTTGATCACATTTGACTAAGTCCCCAGTAAAAATTAGATTAAAATATACCAATACTCCTATGCCTAAATTGGTTGATTAATCTAATGGGAGGGTAGAAAGGTCGTGTAATGATGATTCCAAGTTCAAAAATGAGTAGGGAATCAAATCCCTAAAACATTGAAGCCCAAGGCATCTTGAACTAAAACCTTCTTAAAATGGTTCCTACGTTCAGATAAAGACTTGACACATTCTTTCCTTCACTAAAAAAAAACACACACACACACATTTGCACAAACTTTGGACCCTTTGGAAGCCTTGCTTTTGCAAGGCCCCTTGAGTGAACGCCAAATGTTCTTCCCAAAGGGTAACTTAACCTCCGGACCTAGTATCTTTTTTATTTTTTTCAAAGTTTTGAGAATTATCAAAATGGCGTGGCGACTCCGTTTTTCATTAATTTGGTGTTTTCCAACGATGAGGTGACTCGACCCTCAAAATGATTTGCAAACTACCCATGCGGTATGGCATGCGTGATCGTGGGGTAATTCACACATTTGCTATTGAGCTGACTAAGAGATATCATGTTCTTTGTCATATGTGAAAAATTTCTCACATCGTTCAAAGTACAGAACTTACCATCACGAGTCCACAGCTTGATAGAGCCAATACCAACTACCCTTCAAGTAAAACCGTTGACCATATGAATATTAACACAATCTATCTTCTAATAAGATGTAAACCACTCTTTACTCAAACTGATATGATAAGAAGCCCCAGAATCAAGAATCCACGCATTCGACTATTTTGCAGACTCTTCGGTCACTAGAGCATAATCCCCATCAGAGTTGCTCGTATCAAATGCAGCAACATTAGCTTCATTACGATTTGGAGGCTTGCCTCGCTTCTTTTTAGTAAAATATACCTTCCAATGTCCTTTCTCCTTGTATTAATTACAAATATCATCATTTTTTGGTCCCTTCTTGCTAGAAGACTTTTTCTTCTTGTGCTTGCTGCTAGAACTGCCTTTCGCTAACAAACCTGATGTCTTATTATCTGTACCACTATTACCACTTGCCTTTCGACGCAACTCTCTAGTCTTGAGCGAGAATTTCACCTCCTTTAGAGTTACCATCTCCTTACCACTGATACTAGTGTCAACATAGTGCTTATATGATAAAGGCAATGAAACAAGAAGCATTAATGCAGCATCCTTATCAGCAACTTTAGCATCTATATTACGAAGTTCAAGTAATAAAGATGAAAATCTATCTAGTTGATCCCTAATGGACGTACCTTCCTGCACTCAGAGAGAATATAGCCTCTGCTTCAGATATAGCTTGTTGGTCAATGATCGTGTCAAATACATATCTTCCAACGCAAGCCACAAAGCACCTGTGGAATCGGTATCTGCTATATCCGCTAGAACATCATATCTAGATACCTTATGATTTTGGAGTGGGCCTTCTCATCTAAAGCAATCAAATCTGCCTCTTCCTTTTCTGCTACCTTCTTGTCCTTATCCGAACCTCCTACTATTGCAGTCGCGATAGCAACGGTGGGAACGATTTCTTTTTTTTTTCCTTTGAATCCTAACGTTTCCTGATTGTAGTAGCCAGTATAGCCCACAAACCCTTGTCCCTCAACAAGGCCTTCATCTTAATTTGTCAAAGAGAAAAACTATTCTTTTCATTAAACTTGTCAATCAGTGATTCAATTCCTGATCCCATCTTATATAGCAACGGAAAATCTAGACCTCCTCAACCTAACTGGCTCTGATACCAGTTTGCTAGAACATAGTCTATATTGAAGATAGAAAACAAGCAACAATCACACAACATACATATATACGTCGTTCACCAACTTGGCTACGTTCACGGGCAGATGAAGAGAATATTATTATCAACTGGAAATCAAAATATTACAATCTCTAATTTAGTGAACGAATTATTAGTCAAAAATACATGTATGTGCAAACCCTATATATAGAAAACGACTGAGTAAGAGAACTACTCAATTGGTAAGTGATAGTTGGTATTTATACGGAATACTCCAAACCATATAGGGTTTTACAACCCTGAACCAAATATGTCACAAATCAGCCCAATCCGGACCCGGGGGCGATCTCCCCATACGTATAAACATCTTTGGCGCGATCGCCCGAATGGCGCGCGATCGCCCGAATGGCGCGCGACCGCCAAGTTTGTCTTTGGGGAGATCGCCCGAATGGCGCGCGATCGCCCGAATGGCGCGCGACCGCCAAGTTTGTCTAGAAACTTGGCGCGGTTGCTCCCTCATGTGTATCACATGAATTTCGAATTTGCTTGTTTAATCCTCTAATTTAGGAGTTCCCAACTTAGATGTCATCAAACCCAACACCATAATAATCAAGCCATCAGATATAATGCTAAAATATATGCAAGAAATAGCATCGTTAGGAGGCGAAATTGGGTGTCCCGCTATTATTTCGAGTGTAAAAATAAGTATATGTATGTAGGAGAAAACTATATGCGAGAGATTACTTATATATATATATATATAGGGTCACGCTCCAATGAGAACCGTTTAAAATGAGAACCGTGAGAACCACTTGTATACACTTGTATACAGTAGATATTTAGCTACTGTATACATATACAATAGACTGTATACATATACAATAGATACTTAGCTACTGTATACAAGTGTATACGTGTGGTTATACACTTGTATACAGTAAATACTTAACTACTATATACATATACAGTAGACTGTATATGTATACAATAGCTAAGTATCTACGTAAACAAGTGTATACAAGTGATTCTCACGGTTCTCATTTTGTTATGGTTCTCATTTGAGCATCTACCTATATATATATATATATATATATATATATATATATATATATATATATATATATATATATATATATATATACTCCCTCCGTCTCAAAAAATGCTTCACCTTTTACCCAAAATGGCGTCCCGTTTGAAGCTTCATCTTTCCTAAAATGGAAAAGTTTTATTAATATTCTATTATACCCATTCACTATTTCCTCCACTCATTCTTTCTCCTAATTCACTATTACACTCACAACACTTTTTAAATTTACTATTTCCTCCACTAATTCTCTCTCCTATTTTCAAATTACACTCATAACATTTTTTCTTCCCACATATTTCCTTAATTTGCATGCCGAACAAAAAATAGTGAACCATTTCCTAAAACGGAGGGAGTATATATATACGGAGGGAGTATATATATACAGAGAGAGTCAAAGCATATCATTCGCCAAAGAGTTATAGGTCAATTGACATTAGATGTCCATTTTCATATAATAGGTTAGGTGTTCGAATTATATCAAATTCATGTTTATCGCTTTCAAATGTCAATATTGTACTAGATTTAGTCATTCATTAATAAAAATTTTAATTAAGTATAACATTTATCTCGTATCATAGGAAAGGGTTATATATAGAAGGAGTAAAGTGTATTTAGCCTTTTGAGAAATCCCATTTTTTATATTTGGTATATGTGTATATGCCATGCGTTTTGTGTATAATGATGATGTATAAATATATTTGGAAGGTCATGCTCATCACAGGGAATGCTTCTTTAGTGTCATTCAGTAGGGAAGTAAGTGGTTTAGCTCAAATTGCGATTTGAGATTGAACCGAGCTAAATCGTGGGACTTAGCTCAGTTTTTTTAATTTAAGTGGTTTAGCTTGGTTTATAAAAATTACAAACCACGTGGTTCGGTTTAGCTTGCAGTTTGAGGGTGCCGAGCCAAACCGAGCTAAACCGAATCGCCAAACCGAGCTATGGAACCGAACCGCCAAATCGAGCTATGAAACCGAGCTATGGAACCGAGCTCTTGTAGGCGGCTATATTTGGTTGTCTTTCCGAGAAGCCACAAAATAAAATAGGGATTAAATTAAGAGTTTCCCTTAAATATTACTCCTTCCTTCCCCTAAATGAATAACCTAATTTTATTTTACTACAGTCCCGCCTCCTTTCTTCTCTCTCTCTCTCTCTAAAATTTCTCTCATCAAACCACAAAATCATTCCTTCTTCCTCACTAAATATTGATTCCCATCCCATATACTTCATTTTATCCAAGATTATCAAGCTCGAATCATCAATTTTGAGCAAATATTTGAAGAAATTTGAAGTTTGAAGAGTAAATGGGTTTTGTGATTTGTTTCTGTTGAGCTCAAAATTGAAAGAGATTTTTGTGGGGTTAGCTTCGCAAGGAAGGTCTCCATCTTCTCCTGTGATATTTTCACTTTTCGGTGACAAATTCTGGCCAATTTTCGGTCACTCTCCGGCGAATTATCCGTCAGCAAATTAAAATTGCTCGCACTTTCTTGGAAGCGAAATGAGGTACTAAACATCTAATCCATCTTTAATCTTGCATCATCTCTAAAGATTGTTTTAAGATTGTTGTTTGGTATTTTGATAATGCTGTGTTTATTTTAGTTACTTACTGTTTTATATTGATTATTCATAAAATCAAAATGATTAAACCGCGGTTTAGATCGAGCTAAACCGAACCTTGGCGGTTTAGCTTAGCACGGTTTGAATTTTTTTTGTGATTTAGCTCGGTTTGAAATTTCTCCAAATCGATACTAGCGATTTAGCTCTAATTTTTTTTCAAATCGAGCTAAACCGAACCGTTTACACCCCTATCATTCAGTGCGGAATCCATGAAAGAGTACTCTAGACAAAATCTCAAAAATAAAATAAAAATTAATATCTCGCTCTAGAAAACCCGGTTTTCTATTGTTTAGTACTATTTCCTATAAGACGAGAAATTCATAAAGTAGTGAACACTGACAAGAGCATATAAGAGGCAAAAGAAGAATTCAATGTGAGTTGCTACTGCAATTATATAAACAATACATAGGCTTAGAATTACAAGAATCCTACCAAATATTTTATAAATATATGTCTAATATTAAACTAATCTTCAATCTAATTGATGCTGACCAAATATAAAGATTGGGCTTGGCCCAAGTTTATTAACAAGAAAGCGGCAAAGTGGGCCCAAATTAGAGTGCGACCCAAGAAGAAGAAAAGGATATAGGCGGCCCAAGGAAGGAAGGCGAGACAGGAGTATCCCACTAATATCATTAAGAAGGGGAGAAGACCAAGACGTCAAACAGCGACACATTATGAGGAGAGCCGGCGATAAAGAATAATGGCAAGACATGACGTTAAAGGCGACACAGTCGGATAAGGCGAGACATAATGATGAGGCGAGATAGGACAAGAAGTGACTCTATCCGGCGAGAGAAGGATTCTTGTTAATGTTATTCACCAGAGGCGGCATATAAATATCTACCAAGTGGGACCCATTAGACGGTTATGCATTGGGATTGATGATCACGTGATTAGGGTTTACTTTATGAAAGGACCAATGATATGGCGACACGTGGCAGTAGGCATGAAATGTGAGGATGTCATGTGCAAGGCACGAGGATGAGGGGTATAAATAAGATATGCAGGCTTCATTGTCAAGGTACGTTGATTAATACACACACAACCACAAACACTCTCAAATTTTGTTGATTTTCCCCTTTAACAAGCCAATTCTTATCCTCACGCCGGAGGGGCTTTCTGAGCCGCCCGCTTAGTTGACGTTTGATTGTGTGCAGACCAGTCGGAGAAGAAGGAGCCGGAGATATCGAAGTCGGACTACAACGGTGAAGTTGCTGTTGAGGAAGGTCCTAGCAACATCAAACTGGTTCCGTTGCCGGGACTGTTTTCTCTTCAAGGGTTGGAGTTTCATCGGCGGTAGAGTGGTGCCTGTAGAGTTTTGTTCGGAGATCTGGAGGTGTGGTTCGTATTGAGAAGGATTCATTGGGTTTGACGATTTTTCAGTTAATTGTGTTGTTTATCTCAGTTGATAAATTGAGATTTGTTTTTATTTTGGTAAAAATTTATTGTTGTTCATAGCATTGGGAAGGTTGGAATAGTTGAAGAGTTGGATATTGTTTGATTGGGTTGGAGTGATTTTTCTGGTTTCTGAAGTGTTTGTGTGAGTTGTGGCGGATTCAAAGTTGTTTGGTAAGATCGTTCAAATCTGGGTTGATTGTAAGGGTTGCGCTTGGTTGATGTTTTTGGGTTTTGTGAATTCATTGGATTTTGAATAGTTGGGATTTTGGTGTTTTTTGGTGGTAGTGTATAGTTGAAGTAATTGTTGAAATTTTTGGAAAGTTTTTGGCTGGTGTAGAAAGGTTTTATTGCTGGGTTCTTATTTTGTTTGTTTCTGGGTTTCTGGGCAAGATCTTCAAATCTTCATAAGATTTGCAGATTGTCATAGTTGAAGTTCATAAGGTTGATTACGTAGGTGGAGAGAATGTCAACACCAGAGAAGAGTATGGTAGTGGGCCAGAAGACTGTAGCGGGAAGGAACATTATCACCCCAATTTCTGGATTTGGGAGTATAGGTATGGGCGGAGCGAGAGATTCTTCTTCTTCACAGCAAGTAATCCCAGAAGAAATGGAGCGAGATACTGGAGACGAGGGGGAAAGAAACTTGATGCCGCCACCTCAGGAGGAGGAAATAGAAGATGAAGAAGAAAGTTTGAGAATCCATAATACTTTGATCTTGCAACTGATTGAGAACAACAAACGGCTAAGAGCGATGAAGAAGAAGCCTACTCCAATCCCGCAAGGATTTTTATCGGCGACATTAGAAGGGAACAAAGGTACTAATAAGGAGGTAATTATAGTAAATGATGAGCGAGAAAAGGAAGTAGAGCCCGAGAAGCCAAAGGAAGTCGAAGCTAGAGTAGAAGTGTCGCAAAAGCTAATCGAAGGGTCGCACAAGAGAAAGGCGGGAGAGTATATGGAAAATGGAAGAAAGATAAAAGTTTATCATTGGCCGCACACTTCTCAAGTGTCGTCTCTATATTGTGAAGAAGAAGAAGGAGATACTGCGTCGAATGAGGCGGAGGATGGCGAGAAAGAGTTGAGAAGTTTCAAAGATATGGAGAAGCCCAAGGCGATAGAAAAAGGAAAGGGTGTGGGGGTTAGTCGTTTTGGAGAAGAAGACGTTTTCAAGAAACAAATGGCCGAGATGGCAAGGAGGTTAGCGGAATTGGAAAAGGGTGGTGCAGTTGATAATGAAAAGGACTCTTTTGTAGCCCCTTTTGCTAGATATATTCAAGAGGCTGAGACAGCCCGCATTTTCGCTTGCCTCGCTCTATCTAAATATGCGGGAGTCACCACCGCCAGGACTCACGTAGCGGGATTTGAGGTGACAATGGCGATTCGACTCAAGGATGATGCTTTGTTATGCAAGACTTTTGCTAGTACCTCGGAGCTTCGTGCTTTGGATTGGTTTGTACTGACCGCTAACTCTATATTGGGGTACCAAGACTTTAAGAGGAAATTTTTGGCGAGATTTGGATCAATGGGAGCTCAACCAAGAGTGTCACAGAGTTGATTGGCATTAAGCAAAAGACGGGAGAAGGTCTTGTTACTTACACCAATAGATTTTTGTTAATTGCCAATCAAATTGCCGAGATTGATCCCAAATACGTCATCATGACGTATATGTCGGGTCCGTTATCCGAATCATTCAGAGGGAGTTAAGAATGAGATTACCCGCGACTTTGAGTGAGTTGCATGAGAGGGTCAAAGCGCACCGTGGTGGCGAGGATGTTGATGAAGGAGCTTCAAACAATGGAAAGAAAAGTGTTAAGGATCGGATTGAGTATGTGAAGGAAGGGAATGCCGCTCAAAGCAAGGAGGTCGAGGGAACGCCGGGCGGCAGAGGCGGAGGTCGCAATGGAGGCCCAAATGGAGGTCGTGGAGTTAGAAGAATGATAAGGTTTACAAGGTTGATCGCTACACCAAGTGAAATTCTCATGGCCGTTGATTTGCCAAAGACCTTTTGAAATGAATGATCTTGGGAGAGTTAACATGAATCAATTCCGTAATTATCATCGGGAGCGGGGTCATGAGACCGACAATTGTTATAATTTGAAAAGAGTAATTCAAAACCAAATTGAAAGGGGTGCGTTGCAAGAGTATGTATGGCGGGAGCCAAATGGGGCGGATCAAGGAGGAAATGGAAATAGAAATGAAATTTTGGTGATTCACGAGCCTACAAGCATTACTTCGCCTAAGTAATCGATTATGTCGCTTATCCCACACTTGTCACATTCCCGCCTATCCACCCAGCCAAGAAAGGATGATTAGTTTTTCAAGACGAGAGTTGGCTTTAACGCCAAGCCATGGATGCCAACCAATTGTAATCACAATCGCCCCAGAAACAAGATTTTGCATCGGGTTTTAGTAGATTCCGGAGCAAGCCGAAACATTCTCTATTATGATGCTTTTAAAAAGATGCGATATACAAGAGGCCAATTTGGTGCCGTATAAAGGATTCTTGGAAGGGTTTACTAACCACACCGTGCGGGTTAAAGGAACGATTTCTTTGGCCGTAGAGATAGGAGAAGATGAGAAGGTGAGAACTCGCACCGTTGAGTTTATGGTTATTGATTTGGTGTCGCCTTATAATGCTATTGTGGGCATTCCCTTTATGCAAAGCTTTGAAATGGTGGTATCTATCCCGCATCACGGTCAAGTTTCCTACGGCAAAGGGGATAGCATGTTTGAAAAGTGAGGTGAAGGAAGTTATCCAAAAGAAGATTGAAATGCAAACAACGGCAGAGCAAGCACAAGTTCACTTTCTACCGCTTTAACTGCGGGATGTGAGGATAAATATGATCACCGACTTAGGGGGATGTGAGAGTTGGGAAGAGACAGAAAGTATGAAAAATAAGTCGGCAATCATAATTATTGAGGAAAGAGTAGAGGATGAAGTTGTGAAGGAAAGAAGTTATGAGCGAGATGTGGAGACGTAAATGATGCAGAAAAGTCGAAAAAATTTGATGGCTTTGATGGTGATGCAAGCAGAGATGGCTTGGTCTAGATCCACAGAATTTGTCAAGATGAAAGAGCCCCATATTGAAGAAATAGTGGATTCGGAGAGTGAGGATTGTGATGAAGAGATCATGATGGACACCCCGGGGAGTATGTCGCATGACGAGAGAGAAAAAGGGGAGAGTAGCGGTATTGGGATGAAGAGAAATGTCGATCGGAAAAGGCGGCTGAAATTGAAGTAGACACACCGCAAATGCGGGATGAGCCCGATATTCTGTGCGTAAGAATTGGAAGAAGTGATTGTGAATGATGGATATCCCGATGTAAAATCAAGATTGGGCAACATTTGAAGAAGGAAGAGCGGGATATGCTAATTAATTTTTTGCGAGATAACATTGATGTATTTGCCTGGAGACCAGAGGATATGTGCGGAGTTGATGAAAATGTCGCCTTACACTGTCTAAATGCTGATCCAAATGTAGAGCCTTTTAAGCAGAAGGTGAGATACTTATCTCGCGGAAAAGGAGAAAGCGGTGATCGGGGAAGTAGAGAAGTTGTTAAAGGCGGGAATCATTGAAGAGATCACTTATCCACCTGGCTAGCTTGCCCAAATGATGGTGTCAAGGCGAACAAGAAGTGGAGAATGTGCATAGATTTTACAGATTTGAATACGGCATGTCCCAAGGATTGTTATCCTTTGCCAAAGATTGATAGACTCGGTGGATTCTATTGCGGGACACAAGGTGTTTAGCTTTATCGATGCTTACTCGTGGTATCACCAGCATCAAGATGCTTGAAGAGGATAAAGCCAAAACAGCCTTTCAGACTCCCCTTGGAAATTTTTGCTATAAAATGATGCCTTTTGCTTTGAAGAACGCCGGGGCGACATACCAAAGGATGGTTAACAAGATATTTAAATCGCAGACGGGAGGAATGTTGAAGCTTATATTGACGATATGGTGATCAAGACCAAGGGGAGGATCATTTGGCGGATCCGCCGAAACTTTTGAGAACTTGAGAAAGAATTCCATGAAGCTTAATCCAAGTAAGTGCACCTTTCGAGTAACGGCGGGAAAGTTTTTGGGATTTCTTGTAAATCGCCGCGGATAGAGGCAAATCCCGAGAAGATCCAAAGCGTTAATTGATATGAAGTCGCCCAAGACCATTCAAGAGATTCAGAGGTTAAATGGTAGGGTGATAGCTTTGGGACGATTTGTGTCGCGGTCAGCTGAGAAATGTTTGCCGTTCTTCAAAGTACCGAAAGGAGATCGAAGTTTGCTTGGGATAACAAGTGTGAAGAAGCTTTTCGTAAGATAAAGGAGTATTTGGGAAAGCCGCCCATCTTATGTAGCCCAGAGGAAGGAGACCATTTATATGTCTACTTAGCGGCATCGATTTGGCAAAGTGGGCGGTATTAATAAAGGAGGATGGTGGCATGCAAAAACCAAAGTGTATTATGTTTCAAAGGCATTGAGTGAGGTAGAAGCGAGATATTTTAATGCGAAAAATTGGCTTATGCTTTGGTAATAGCGACAAGGAAGCTGAGGGCCTATTTCCTATCTCACCCTGTTACTGTGTTGACCAATGCACCCTTAAGAAAGATTTTACAATGTACTCGATTCAAATGGAAGGCTTCTTAAATGGTCGATTGAATTAACGTAATTTGATATTCAATATGAGGCGAGAAAGGCGATTAAGGCTGTGCTTTGGCGTACTTTATTCTCGAAACTTCATTCACATATGAAAGAGAGGAGATTGAGACTCAAGAGGCAAGGAAGAGGAAGGCCAAGTCGCAAGACCCCGAAGCGGAAGAAGAGAAAGAAAGACCCGCGGATGTTGGGAATTGTTTGTTGATGGGTCCTCGCCTAAGGACAAAGGCTGGAGCCGGGATTTCATTAAGCTCGCCAGAAAAGATTGCACATATGAGAAGGCCTTGAGGTTTAAGTTTAACATGACAAACAACCAGTGCGTAATACGAGGCGTTGGTGGCGGGTTTGGAGTTATGCCGAGATATCGGAGTAAAGCGTATAGTCGCCCACTCGACTCTCGCTAATTGTTAACCAAGTAAAAGGAAGATATGGAGTAGTGAGTGCAATTTTGACAAAGTATTGTGAAATGGTAAGGCAGATTTTGCAAAGCTTTGATTATTGGGAGTCAAAAGTGCATTGATAGAGAAAAAAATGAGCGAGCCGACATGTTGAGCAAAGCCGCTTGCGATAAAATAGAGGAGTTGCCTAAGAAAGTGGTAGTTGAATTTGTGGAAGAGCCGGCTTTTGACAGGCCCCTGATAATGGAAATTGAAGTTGGTGAAAAAGATTGGGTAAATGAAATGAAAGACTATTTGGAGAAAGAAGAGCTGCCACAAGACGAAGATAAGGCGAAGATTGTTAGGAAAATGTCACCAAGGTTTACCGTACAGGATGGGATTTTATACCGGAAGTCTTTCTCGCGGCCTTTGATGAGATGCGTGGAACCGGGGAAGGTTGATAACGTTTTGTTTGAGGTACATGAGGGCGTTTGTGGAGGTCATCCAGGAGCAAGAACTTTGGCTAATAAAATCATGTTTCATGGGTATTATTGGCCGTCATCAAGAAAGATGCGGAGGAGTATGTAAGAAGATGTGACCAAAGGCGCCGACATGCTAACATTCCTAGGCAACAATGACCGAGCAGACCCCAATTGTAGCAAACTTGGCCTTTTGATATGTGGGGAATAGACCTTATAGGACCTTTCCCCAAGGCCAAAGGAGGAGCGCAGATGGTGGTGGTAGTCATGATTATTTTACCAAGTGGATCGAGGCAAGAGCTTTAACTTCTACTACCGAAGACCGTATCATCGATTTGTAACGGAGGAAATCCTATGTCGCCATGGAATGCCGCGGCAATCATCTCGATCATGGGCCGCAGCTTAGAAAGAAGTTTCACGGATTTTGCGAGAATTTGAGCATCAAACATCAAGTACCTCATAAGTGTATAGGCCGCAATGCAACGGACAAGTAGAGGCCGCTAACAAGCAAGTTCTCGAGATTTTGTGTAAAAACTTAGAGAAGAGAGGCGGGGCTTGGTTGGAGGAGTCGTCCACAGCCTTTATGGTATGTTAGAACGACAAGAAGGGGTCAACCGGGCGAGACACCTTCGCATTAACTTACGGCTCGAAGCAATGGCTCCCGCCGAGACGGGTTTGCCTACCCATAGAGTAACTTATTATGACGAGATAATGAATAGCGACGTAAGGTGCTTTGAGCTAGATCCGAGTGATGAAAAGAGGCTTAGAGCGAGAATGAGGATGATTAATTACAAGCAATGGATGAAGGCACAACACGATAAGCGAGTAAAGAAGAGGTCATTTAATGTCAAGGGTGTTGAGGAGCCGTGAAGTTAAAGGCGCGACAAATGGGATTTGCCAAGCTAGATCCGAAATGGGAAGGTCCCTTCCAAATTGCTAGAATTGTGCGAGAGGGGACTTATCACTTGAAAGAAGAAGACGGCAAAGAGGTCCCGAATGCACGGAGTGTTGATCACTTAAAGAAATACTACCATTGAAGTGATAAGGGTAATTTGCCTATCTTGTTCCTATTAAAAGTCTTTTTAATAATCATTTTAATGAATTTATGAACTTTTCAATGATGAATGAAAGTCATATGCTTCATGATTTTAATAGAAAGTATATACATGGAACTTATGTTGAATATGTTTATGATACAATGAAAATATGAAATTTTATTCCTCATATGTGCTTTACATGGAATGAATTTTATAGTTATGTATGATCAGTAGCCAATGACATGGTAAATAAATCGCTCAAGAGTAAAGTTGCCTAAAGACAACTTCACTTTTTCGATGGGAGTATATGTGTATGGTGATATCTCGCTAAAGGTAAGAAGGTTAAGAGTTTTTGATGAATTATCAAAACAATTTTTGATGAATTATTGAAAGGAATGAATAAATGTTGAAAGTCGACGGACTATAAATGTTGAAAGTCGACGGACTATAAATGTTGAAAGTCGACGGACTATAAATGTTGAAAGTCGACGGACTATAAATGTTGAAAGTCGTCGGACTATAAAACGATGTGAGTCAAAGAAAGTCGTCGGACTATAAAACGATGTGAGTCAAAGAAAGTCGTCGGACTATAAAACGATGCGAGTCAATGAAAGTCGTCGGACTATAAAACGATGCGAGTCAAAGAAAGTCGTCGGACTATAAAACGATGCGAGTCAAAGAAAGTCGTCGGACTATAAAATGATGCGAGTCAATGAAAGTCGTCGGACTATAAAACGATGCGAGTCAAAGAAAGTCGTCGGACTATAAAACGATGCGAGTCAAAGAAAGTCGTCGGACTATAAAACGATGCGAGTCAAAGAAAGTCGTCGGACTATAAAACGATGCGAGTCAAAGAAAGTCGTCGGACTATAAATCGATGTGAGTCAATGTAAGTTGTAAACTATGATATAAGTCAAGCTATGGATGGTGAAAGATGTAAAAGTCTATGGACTATAAAAATGAAAGTTTCGGAGCTATGAATGAAGAAAAGATTTATCTCGCAAAGAAGGGCAAGAGCATAAGTCGCTATGAAAGATATCACTCTCTCGCCGGAAGAAAAAGGAAAGATGAGGCGTAAAGAAGGAAATTATTCTAAGTATAAAGCAAAAGAAGATCAAGAAAAGATTAGAGTTAGCGACAATATGAGTCGCAAAATATGTTATGAGTAAAGTCGCCTAAAGACGACTTCACTTTTTCGATGGGAGTATATGTGTATGATACCACATGCAAAAGAGATTTTAATGAACTATCAAAACAATGAGTGGAGAAATAAGTAAAGCAAAAAGTAAAGGGGCAAGCACAAAGGCCGCAAATGTACAATGTTCAAAAGGCACGCCGGCCCCAAAAAGAAAAGAGAGTAAATTGTTTAGCCATCAAGGCAAGTTACAAAGGTCGTTCAAAGTAAAAGTTAAGAAGGAGATAGATCGTACATCGGGTTCAAGGCGGGATGACTTGGCCGGAGCTTGAAGCCGCTAAGGCAAGAGCTGGCATCATCCACCGCTTATGCTTCAGTGCTCAAGAAGAGTATCCCACAAAGCTACAACATTTGGAACTTGAACAGGAGGAGCTCTCCATGGCGATTTTCCCAAAGAAAGCATCTTCATCAAGAAGATCTTTGAGTTCTTCAGAGTATAAGGAACTACGGAATGACCGCGGCGACAAACCTCGCTAAAAATTGGCTCGTAACCCCAGCTGGGCGAGTTTTTCAATCGTGATAGCAGAATGTCGTTGATTTCACCGCCGCGGCTCGCATAACTCAAGGGAAGTTTGGTTCCCAATGTCGCAATGTCGTCGCTAATTGAGCCACATCGGCATTCGTAGCAAAGAACTTCGCGGTCTTCTCAACTAGTTCCTCTTTAAGCCTAGCAATCTCGTCTTGGAGAGTTTGAGTTTCAATGCATGAGTTTCCTTTAAAGCTTCATTCTCACTCCTCGCCTTAGCGACATTTTCTCGGCGTAATCAAGTTCAAGAGTGGCAGGTGGCGAGACCGGAATTGGCGGCATCGAGATCCGTTAGTGGTCCGGTCAAGCCGATTGTGAGAAGTGGTTAGATCGCCTTCAATTTGTCCCGCTCCTTTTCCAAGTTTTTGATTGAAGAATCCCGTCTCGTAAGTCTACCCTTAAGGGTATCTTTGTCGCGTTTCAATCCGGCCGATTCATTTTCCAATGAGTGTTTGCCTCGCTAATGCCATGATAGAAGATCCAAGCTGGGAAAAGATAACAATTAGAAGTTAAGAGAAAGTTGAGAATAAGATTAAGGTAAAATAAAATAAGGAAGGAAAGAAGAACTAACCAATGAAAAATAATAACCCGCCCGGCACGCGGCATGAGCGTAATCCATTTGGGCGACATTATGAACTTGTACTTGATCACTAGCTCGATTAAGGCCGAGCCGCCCAAGAGATATTCTTCCGCGCTTTTAGTTTCCTCAATCAACCCCTTTATGCGGGGACTCGGCAATTTCCTTGCTAAGCTCATAAAGCCCAACAAAATCAAGGGGCTTGGAAAAGTTTTCCCGTAGCGCCTAGGAGTAGGAAGAGCGGAAGAAGTGCTAGGGCCAGGAGGAGTCAAGGGGAGCCGGAAATGATTGTTAAGTCGCAGACTCCGTCTCGCGGAGAGGAAGATTTTCAATTTGTTGGGGCTCGTAAATATTAACTTCTAAAGAAGAAGTATTTGGTGGAACAAGATCGGAGGTAAGAATTTCAATATTTTCAACAGTTTGGTGCGACATCGCATGGCGGGATAACACTGGGAAATGGTGGTCTCAATATTCGCGAAATAGAAGTGGGCGGGAGATTAGTTTCAATAGAAGGAGGAGTTGAATCAATGTGGATTTGGCGGGACATTTACCCGAGAAGCGGGAGTGACATTGGTTGTTACGTGCGACTCTTTTCGCCGTTTAACTCGCGCACTTGGTTGGTTGGTCCGGCTCTTTTTCTAGCCGTGTTCCGAGTTTTCTCCAAAGCAATCTCTTCAAAGATCTTTACCATCGCGAGAAATTGGCAAAGCAAGATTTTCAGGAGGGAAGCAAGAGCAAGGCCGCGTGCATTGGCCAATTGTTTCCTTCTCTTGTCAGCTTCCGAGTTGGGCCTTGACGACTTTCCATGGATTTGGCCCTGATCCGAAAATAAATAGAAGGAAGTTAAGGGTCATGGTATTTCAAGTTATAATTGAAGGAAAGAAAAGATAAGATTAAAGGGGAAACATACAAAGAGCGGTATTCATGGCAAGACAAATGACGAGAACCCTTGCAAGACCGACATTCATGAGCATACTTGTTGCCGGAATGTCGCTCCCATCCGTCGAAATAAACGTGGCTTATTGGAATTCGGGGCTGGACTCGGGTAAGTTGTCACCAAACCGACTTGATCTAGCAATTCCCTATTCCGCGTAATACCTCTCCAAGAAATGAGAGGCCGGGAGCGTCGTGCGTAATTTTCGTGTAAGGCAATCAAGGAGCGAATGTCGTCAACAAGGGCAAATGTCGCCAATGGTAGAAACATCTTTGGATTCAATTTGAGTATTAATAGGATGAAGGTCGGCAGGATGAGACCATCCAACGCGAGAAACAACGAAGAGAGGGTCGTCCATCCAATCGTGAATTTTGGTGGGCAAATGAGTAAGGACTTTGGGACCCCTACGGTATCGAGAGAAAGGCGAGTTTCCAATATGTCGTCGGCAAGTTGGTTGGTTTGTTTGTACCCAAGAAACAAAGAAAGCATAGCGGTAATGGCGGGTTCTTTTCGCAGAGAGCGACAAATGGCGATGAAGGTAGTTATTATTCTAATAGCATTCGGGTGAATTTCGGTGATCATGGCTTGGGCTTTATACAAGAATTCACAAAGGAAAGGATCAAAGGGGATCCTAAGGCCGGCCTTGAGCCGAGAAGGGAAAATGACAATGCCTTCCCGCATTTCTCGTAAGTGGGCAAGGGAAAGGTCTCCCGATATTCGTAAATGCAATAGATGGAGCTATCTATGTGATATTCCCTACGCCAATCCGCTTATAAGGTTGGGAGTTAGGAGTCTCGTATCGTTGCATGGGAAGATCCCGCCTCAAAGATGCGCGGATTGGTAAAAAGTGTACCTTCTTGAAGGACGATATTTTGAACCCCAAGAGGAGGGAGATTGTTGGAAGCAAAGAAATGCGTAAGATGTTGCTTGACCACCATGTCGCAGAGTCACCGGAAGAAGAAGAAGAAAGGATTGATTTATAATGTGTTCTACGTTTGGAAAAGGGATCACGACACATTGGGATTCGTAGGAGTCGCTTAAAGACGCTTTATACTTATCTTTAATAAATCGAACCAATTGATTACTAGAAGGGAAAATGTGCGACATAGGGGCCGAAAGTGGAAGGAAAAAATGGCCTTGGATTTCAAGGGAGTCAATCGCCGAAGGATCCACCCAAATGCTTCAACTAAAAACCTAATTAGGTCGGCCTGGGGCAATCTCGCCCAAGTAGTTCGCAGCGCCTATAAAAGCCGCCCGAAACCCGACAAATGACCGTATCTAACTACCTTGGCACAAGATTTATATCTCGCCACGAAGGGCGCTTGGGAAAAATTGTTTTTATGGAATGAAAGGAAATGCAACTTTAAATAATCGGTCAAAAGGGGGAGACCAAAATGTGAAGGATAAAGAATGCGAAGGGTTTTAGGAAAAGTTACCCGAGGAAAAGGATGATCTTGGTCGGAAAAGATGAAGGGTCACCGGAAAGATGAACAGACGGAGACGATAATCGATCCTGGGAATTGAGAAATATTACACCAAATCACTTTGAAAAGGCGTAAATAAGAATGGAATCAAGGTCAAGAAGCAAATGTGGGCAAGAAATCGTGGATTTAGACGGTGAAAAATGAAGAAGAATGGTCGGAATCAGTGTTGATGTTCGCCTAAAAGGAAAGTGTTCAAGCAGTGGTTTAAGTGTCATGGAAAAGAGGAACGGGGGTTATGATTTGGTATTTATATGAGAGAGGGGTTAAGGAAATGATGGATGTGACGTTTGGGAAGGTTTTTGAATTTTCCCTCACAACCGGCACGATTCCCAAATGACGGCTCATTAAAATGTTAAGGGTTACCAAGAGAAGGACACGTGTACGGACAGGATCTCCAAAGTGGTAGCTTCTTGAAGAAGATTGCATATGTCGCTAATTGAATAACTGTGAACATAAAGTTTTTGGCGAGACCATAAATGAATCTCGCCATAAACTTAGGGGCTTCGATGCCGACCAAATATAAAGATTGGGCTCGCCCAAGTTTATTAACAAGAAAGCGGCAAAGTGGGCCCAAATTAGAGTGCGACCCAAGAAGAAGAAAAGGATATAGGCGGCCCAAGGAAGGAAGGCGAGACAGAGTATCCCACTAATATCATTTAGAAGGGGAGAAGACCAAGACGTCAAACAAATACACATTATGAGGAGAGCCGGCGATAAAGAATAATGGCAAGACATGACGTTAAAGGCGACACGCCTCGGATAAGGCGAGACATAATGATGAGGCGAGATAGGACAAGAAGTGACTCTATCCGGCGAGAGAAGGATTCTTGTTAATGTTATTCACCAGAGGCGGCATATAAATATCTACCAAGTGGGACCCATTAGACGGTTATGCATTGGGATTGATGATCACGTGATTAGGGTTTACTTTATGAAAGGACCAATGATATGGCGACACGTGGCAGTAGGCATGAAATGTGAGGATGTCATGTGCAAGGCACGAGGATGAGGGGTATAAATAAGATATGCAGACTTCATTGTCAAGGTACGTTGATTAATACACACACAACCACAAACACTCTCAAATTTTGTTGATTTTCCCCTTTAACAAGCCAATTCTTATCCTCACGCCGGAGGGGCTTTCGCCGGAGCCGCCCCCGGCTTAGTTGACGTTTGATTGTGTGCAGACCAGTCGGAGAAGAAGGAGCCGGAGATATCGAAGTCGGACTACAACGGTGAAGTTGCTGTTGAGGAAGGTCCTAGCAACATCACTAATAAATACAAAGATTATCCTACCTAATTAGCCTACTAGAGGATAATTATACACAAATATTATCTACGATTAATATTTCTGTCCCGAAATTGTGTATCTTCGTCTCAATTAAATGTCTATTTTACGGTATGATAAAAACACATATCAACCACTAGGTGCAGTAGTAACAAGTGATCTAGATGATCGACTACATCGCTCGATCATCAACAACACCCTTGCAGCTTTCCTCTGCAGATGCCCCTCCTCAAGAACACTCTGTCCCGTCATCCGAATAAGAACCAGTTTAGCTCTTGATCCATATATTTCCCCCATTTCCATCAACATAAAAATCTTCTCCAACAGCCCCAATGCCTCTTCCTTCAAACTCTCCGATCCCCAGTTCAGAACCTCCAATATCGGACCCACAGCATCATTCTCATGCAGAACGTGGGCCCCTCTGCGTGGAGACTCCTCTTGTACTAAAGTGGAAAGGGTCTGAATTGCCTCGTAAGCAGTCGCATGAACCTGCCCGTGTAATAGTTTGACTATCTCCGGCAGTGCTTTTGACTCTAACATGCAGAATGATTTGTTCATACTGCAGATGCCTCCATGAGCGGGGCAGATGGAGATGTGTGCCCGATGAAAGGGCATACATTTAAATTTTCTTGAGATAATATTAGTAAGTTCAGAGCTTCTTAAAGAAAGATCACCCACAAGGCCAGCTGCTCTCGCCTTTGCAGTTACTGATCCTGTTTTGAGTATGTTTACTAGTAGGGGATAAGCGCCTAGCTCGACTACCTTCTTCTGGAACTCGAGATTTGTGGGGTCCGTGAACCTAAAAAGAGCGCTTAAAGCGTTTTCTTTCGCTTCCATGGTTCCCAAACTTAGTACGTTTATAATCGCTTTCAGTCCGTCTAACTCGATTAGTTTTTTGGTGAGTGTGATTTCTGACTTGGGAAGGTTGGCTAATAAACCAGCTGCAGCATTTTGTACATCACTTTTCGAGTGATCCTCAAGAAGCCCAACTAAAGCCTCTAAACGTCTCGGTTTGAGAAGATATTCAGCAACTCCTTGGGGTTCGTGATTGGAGAAGAGAAAAAGAAGATTTATTGCAGCTTCTCGTATTCCTATATCTGAGTGATCCAGCAAAGGAAGGACTAGAGAAACCCCACCTGCAGTAAGAACTGCTGTTTTTACGAGCTGAGCATCAGACTCACATATGCCTAGAAGTGCTTGCAATGCAGGCTTCTTTACAACATGTGAAGAGCTCGGGTTCTGCAGAAAAGTCAAAAGGGTTGTGACAAGAGACTCAGAGTCAACTGGTTGACCATTTTCGTCAACCAGAAATTTGACTCCGTCCCCATTTGAAGAGAGTTTTTCGATGATCTCCGAGCATCTGGCAATGATGATTGTGCGTAAATGAGAAGAGTACATTAGTTCCAAGATGATAGGAACTCCACCAGCAGCAGCAATAAGCCTTTTGATATCTTGACAACCCGAAAGCTTAACTATCAGAGATAGAGAAACTTCTTTCGACTCAAGATCAGTTGTTGCCATCTCGAGCAGGGGAGGTATCAGACCTCTCTCCCCAAGTAGCGTTATATTCTGTCCGTCCAGTTCCATATTAACAAGCGCTCTCACCATCAATTTCCTTGTCAACCCCGAGCCTGCAGATTAAAATCATTGCATTTTTTACATTACAAAAAAAAAGAAAAAAAAAGTAGATATGCGAAGCTGCTAACCTTGAATGATCTGATTGATAAGTGGTTTAAACCAGTTGAGTTCAGCAGCATGAATAATGTTGTTGTTGTCTATGGCACAAAATTTCGCTAATATTTCTTCTGCCTTGTCAGCGGTCTCCCTCTCAGAGAAGTTAACAAGGGCGATAAGAAAAGGGATTGGCTCACATTGCTGAAACTTTGTGTAGAACACATTTTGTCCTGATCTTTCTTGGAGTATTTCATAAAGCAACTCGACTGCAGCCTTTGGCACACCTGATTCACACACTAAGCATGGAACTATGTGTTCAAACCCCTTGTTCTCAACCAATAAATCCTACAAATCGGAACCCAACTATTAGATTCAAATAAAAAAAAAAAAAAAAAAAAAACTGAATTCTAGATACATTACTTTGTTTCTTGCATGGCCTTCGACAATGTCTTTCAGTGTAATCAAAACTTGTCTTTTCACGTCTTGGTTACGTGAGCTACCAAGAATGGAGATGATAACTTGAGTAAGGCCGCCAATGGAAAACCAATCTTTGTTGATCGAATTTTCTCTCATAAGCCCCTGCATTTGTTCAAGGGCTTCTCCAATAGACGATTCTACCCCTGACAGCAACTTTCCTTTACAAGATCTGACCTTCACGCAGTAGTTGAGTTCCTTCCACTCTTGGATCGAGTTTCTCAGTTGAATATTAGACCTATAAGACAAATCTTCAAGAAAATCCCCGCTAACCGGATCACTTTTCGCACCACTTTCAAACCACGCCTCAATAGCTCCTCTCTCGTACGATGTACCATTACAAAGACTAACAGGATCAACCATTACAGATTGAGTAATACCACAAATAAAAGCTTTGAATGGCTCAATATTCTCTTCTTTAGGGTCATATCTTTCTATGACCCTAAGCCTTTCATTATACCGACTCTTTATTTGTTCATAATCTCTAGCAGCATCAGCTCGAGAAAGAAGCTCAATGACTTGCTCCAGAAAGAAAACCTCCGCCCGTTCCTTTCTATTTGCAGCCTCTTCTTTTTCTCGTTTAAAACTCTCCATTTCTTTACTTATCTCAGATGGCTCAAATGACACCCCAACTGCACAAGCTATATCTTTGAGTATATCATTTGCAAAACCCTGATCAAGTATTTGATCACTCAGACCCTGATTCAACTTATCGATAATTTGTACCCTCGACTGACAAGTTTCCAATTTTACCCTTTGCATTTCATTTTGTAACCTATCCACCTGATCTGATATACCCAATAAAACTTCACTATTTACTAGCGATAAAGCATTCAAAGACTTTCCGATATCTCTAGTAACATCTTGGACCTCCTTGACTATGTGTCTGGACTTTATAAGTAAGTAAAAACGCGCTCGGTTTTTGTACTTTTCAACCAAATTATTAGCCTTTTTGACGTCGGATTCAAGAAACTCCAAAGCTTGCCTTGCACAGGGCGATTCGTTTAGCTTTCCTGCCTGCAGTTCTTTTAGGACGGGTTCTATGTCTAGGAGGTGCTTTGCTAGAACCTTGAAACTCGCCTTCTCTATGAGTACATCGTTTGCTGCGTGAGCTGTTTTTACGACCTGGTTTGTGACTACAGCTAAGATTGTTCCAATCGGTAGTAACTCTAAAGCCATTGCTGAAGTTGTAAGCTAAATTTTCTTACAGAAACAAAGATTCCCAATCCTATATCATGCCAAATTCCTTGGTTGTTATGGTTTTATAGCAAATAAAAATTAAAACAGTCAAAATGAAAATTAACAAAAAATACACAAGTTTAGTACTATGCTAAAGCACCAAATAGTTTATCTAAAATCTTAGTGGAATTCTGGTCTGCAGAAATGTTCACTGCAGCAAAGACTTGTAGCAAGCAAACAATACAAGAGCATGAAATTCTATTGATCATCAGTAAAAAAAATGGACTTCCGTTTAGGGACGGAGGAAATAATCAAGTAGGAAAACATCTTAAAAGAAAATGGAGCAAAATTGAAAATTGATATTCATTACATCAAGGAAACACAAGAAACAGGGCATGGGGTTTGAGAAAATTACCTTGCCAAACAGCTAGCTGAAAACAATCTTCTTTGGACTGCCCTGCCCTGCCCTGCCCTTGTGTGTATCAGCATTTAATAACAAGACTTATTGACTTTTCATGTCAATAAGTCAAGATGAAAATTTTTACAAAGTCAAGAATTCCCTTATGTGTATCAGCTGGATAGCATTTAATATTATTTTTTTAAGGAAAATTCTGATTGAATGGCCTGCCCCATAATGCAAGGCAAAGCAACTTCTTTTAATTTTCTTTATTCCGGGAAATTGCTTTCCGTTTCTGTTATTTTTTTTCCACCTTATGTTATGATTGGACTGTCATTACAATTTGCTTTTGCCATTCATACCGACAACCGCCTAAATTACCTGATGCCAGCCAAGGGGTGTTTTTGCTTAACCATATATCTCGGGTCCTGAAAAGTGTTTCGATAAAAAAAAAATTGCAAATTTGCTTCGGACCAAAATTTTGAAAATTGCTCTTGATTGATTAAGAACAAATTTGAAACTTTTGTCATTATTTTGAAACGGAGAGAGAAAACTTTACACAAAATAATAACTGTTACAACCCAAGCTTATTTTTTGATCAAAAATAAAAACGAATATTATTTTTGGAGAGAGGTAGGTTGACATAATCTCCCAGTGTGTGGATAAAAAATGTGACAGTTGTTGCTTCTAAATATGACCACAAAGTCATTCCTTTGCCTGACTTTGACCTAAATTATACAGGTAGCAGGGACCAAATAATTAAAGGTCTTCAATCAAACTCATCATCCACTAGGGTTAATTTCTTGAAGAAAAAATAAATATAAATAAATATCCATATTTTGGTAAGTTACTAAACCTACAAGATTTTGATATCTTTTCTAGTAAAACCTACAGAAATGGAGGCTGTAAAGAAAGGGAAACTTGAAGACGAGACAGATCTACGGTATTCCTTTTGTGTACCTTTGGTGATCAACGGATATACTCCCTCCGTCCCATTGATAACTTCACTTTTTGTCAAAACGGGCGTCCCGTTAAAAGCTTCACCTTTCCTAAAATGACAAATAATCTTTACTATTCCACCTACTCATTATCTCTCCTATTTCACTTTTATGCTCACAACACTTTTCAAATTTAATATTCCCTCCACTCATTCTCTCTCCTATTTTACTTTTACACTCACAACACTTTTTCCACTTACTTTTTTCCTTAATTTGCGTGCCATGCTCAAAAGGGTAAAGCTATCAACGGGACGGATGGAGTATATCATTCATGATACTCCGTATGATTACGTTGTCAAATGATCACAATATCAGCCCTAATAATTTATAATTATTAAATTATTCGTAGTATAAAATATGACACAAAAGTGATACCAATAATTCAAGCTAAAAAAAATGCTTCAGCTGCCATATCCTTCTTTATTGTACAGTCTGAAATGCAAAAACAAATCAAAAAGCTTGATATAACTATTCCGACACATTTTCAGCTTCAAAATATTTGTTCATGGCACAAGCATCGATCGCAACACACCAAGATATACTGACATTCTACACTTCCAACATGTGTGCTGCCATGTAATCAGAAATATCCAAACTACTAATGTTCCGATATTGCTGAATCAGGTGAACCATTATTTTTGAGATTGCATCATTCAAGATTATAAAATAAAATCACGTGAATAAGCAAAAAGATAATGGAAATTCTACCAGAAAAATACAATGCTTACAAGGATTCTTTTTTATTGCAAATAAATACAGCTGGGATTACTTTCATCACTTTACGTCTCTGGATAAAGCAGTCAGTTGTTGTCACGCTTGCGAGCAATTTCGCGAGCCATTTCTCTAAGTTCTTCCGGTGATGGCGGCCTTGGTCCCTCTGGGGGATACACTACATACTGACGCTGCAACAGAAAAAGATCATATAATTTAGAAAATAAGATATGTGGTAATATGACTACTACGAGCAGTAAGGTTCAGATTATTAGTCAGACGAGATTATGAAAGAGGCTCAGATTATTAGTCAAAGTGAATTTGGACAATCATTTAGGGATGGAGGGAGTACATCTTTAATTTACTGTAGTTGGGGAAGGACTTCTTAAGCATTAAAACAACTCTTGGTTAAGGAGTTCAAACCAACAAGCTGCTCCATTGCTTAGAAATTTATTCCCTGCCAAAAGGATGAGCCAAAATGGAAACCCAGTGGAGAGTACGCAAGATGGAAGGCTCAAAGAAGGCAAAGGTATTTGATATTGGGAGTGCCCATGTCATAATGGAAAAAAGGGGTTTGAAACTTGAAAGTACATGAAGTCTGTCTAATGGGACAAAAGGCAGAAGAAAAAGGGAAAGCCAAAAGAGAAGTAAAATGCAACAATACAATGGATGTTGAGTTTGAAAGGATGAATGAAAAACAAGATAAGGAGGATAATCACACTGTAAACTCCCACACCAAAACCAAGGGTCCGCTCCCAAGTTTTTGAAGGAGAGAAGAGAAAAGGAGGGGAGAGAAAGGGAAGGGAAAGATGTAACGACCCGAGCCCGAAGCCCGCGCTACGCAGGCACCACACACTGGCCCACTAAGCATCTCCTCAATTGGGTCAAGGCCATCACGGGCTTTGAGTCCGAAATGGATGATTTGATGCTTAATAGTAGTGTATGAGCCTTATATATATCACACTAAATTTCCACATATTTCCGATGTGGGATGGGGGATATCACAAAAGAAGAGGAGGGGAGGAAATTCAATAACTTCTTGAGGTGCTCCTGAGTTTAGGAAGGAAAAGCTAGGAAAATAATTGAATTACACTTGTACCCTTAATAAAAGAAAAAGGGAGAGTTATACTTGGGGGTAAAATAGGTTTAATCAAAAATTTTGTTTCATAAGATTTCCTTTCCATCCAATTCCTCCCACTTTTAGGAGGATTGTGTAGGAGAGAAAATTTTAAAAATTTTCCTTCCATTTTCTTCTACTTCTTTCCTCCCATTTCCTTTCATTTCTCTCGTTTTTAAAACTTGGGAGCGCACCCCAAATGAAGTTGGACATGGAAATCATATTCAATGAATGATACATCCATCCTCCATGACATATCAAAAGAAAATGGAGCCAAATGTTATGTGCATGATTATCATAAAAACTACTCTACATTAGAAATTACCAATTGAATTTATCCATTTCTTCAGATTTATGTACTTTGTGATTATGTCCTTTTTTAAAGTTATTGTCCTGTATTTTGGATTATTGTGCAACCTTTTGAATTAAATGGCAAGAAACACAACCAACTCACTCCTCATTAACACAATAAAGCTTAAAAACTAGTACTCCCTCTGTCCCAAAATAAATGTCGCACTTTTTTATGTTAGTACGAAGGAAATTTGAGCAATAATATTAGGTTAATTTAATTATCCAAATAAAAATATAAAACTTGTTATTGGAGTATAATTATCCAAAATGATGCACAACAACAACAAAGCCATAGTCCTAACATGATTTGGGGTCCTAAAAGAAGCACAATGATTCAAAAAGTAGCATACTACTTACAAATCTGCAGCATTCTGCAAATATTTTCAGCTCACAATTATTTCTTCATGGCACAGCATCAAAACACAACACACCAAGATATACAATTATGTTGACATCTACACTTACAACATGTGAACTGCCATGTTATCAGAAATCTCTAAATCCAAACACACAGATATTGCTATTGCCGAACCATTAATATTAATGCCAAAAACTCCTTCGCTCACTTTTGGTTCCACATCAGCATTTGCTAAGGAATCCTCACTTAAAAAAAAAAAAAATCCTCTCAACCCTAAGGAGTTTCTCCTAACTTCTAACTATATTTTCAGTACAAATACAAAATTATTGCGCAATGGAGTTGGCTAAGGAGGACCATTAGTAAAGGAATCACTCCTATATTAAGGAGTTGATCCAACGGCTCCAGGACTCCAGGCTGTCCAGCCCCACATCCTAAGGATTAGTGAAGGAGGTGCCAAATAGGAGATTTGGAGATGCCCGTAAAATATCAGTTTCTAGCTACAACTTTTTGTTAGAGTATATCCAACCCTAAGGGAATCTCTAAGGCTCTTACATGGCACATCCTTAACTATTCCTTAGTTTGGAGTGACTTATGCACCAAGGAGTATCCATAGCCAACTCCTTGGCAAAATTTAGTGATTTTATTATCTTTTCATTTTGGTAAGTAAATTAAAAATATAGTTGAGGAGTTATGAGCAACTTCTTAGGATTGGAGATGAAAACTCCTTAAGTGAGATTCATTATAAAATCCTGAAATGGTACCAAAAAGTGAGCTGAGGAGTTCTTGGCAACTCCTTAGCATTGGAGATGCTTAATATCCACCATACATTCTTAACTTACTTCTCATTGCTACATCATCACTTGTTCGGATTGACTAATTAAGAATCTAACATGATTTCGGCACCTTGTTCTCTTTTTTGGTCAAACCAGGCACATATTTAATTGCTATCGACTTGATGAGTTAGATGAATATATGTTTCCAAAATAGTTGTATTCTTCACAATCAGCAATCACCCTTTTTACTCATCCCACCAATAAACCAAAATATTGCACGTTATGGAGATTGTTCTATGATACTAAGCACATTCACATACCTCAAATGAATCCTACTTCTCTAGTTTATGGTGCAAATATAGAGCCAGAAATGAATAACTTAAATTAGTTCACTGGAAGAATAGCAAGTTGGGGGTAAATGGATAGGTTTAAGAAACCTGAGAACTAATAAATATTGAGAAGAAAGCAGAAAAAATACTAGTTGTAACTTTCTAAATGGAAAAGGAATTGGATAGAAATCCTAGGAGTCACACCTAGGATTCTTGAGCATCACACCCAGGAGAGTGATGCATTACACACCAAAGAGATAAACTTGAATGATCATTCATTCACTGTCCATCTGACTTGAAACGATCAAGTACATGGATTTATATAGTACTCCCTCCGTCCCAAAATGAATGCCAATTTTTTTGAGAATTTACTAAATCATCCATCATCAAACAACAAGTTCTAATCCACACTTACACAAACAAGTTCCAATCCACACTTACACTCATGATATAATATGATGAGAAGATTAAGGATATTTATGTACCCATGCTACCAAAAAATGCCTAAATCCCAACTTTGTTAAATCTTACTTGGTCGCGAAGCGAGGATTTTGTTCCAAGGAGGTCGAAATTACAATTTAGTGCTATTTTTTTCTTCAATAAAAGGAGGTCAAAACTGTAATTTTCTTATTAATTCAATTGTAAAAGACAATTTTTTAAAAAATTTCAAATGTAGTAACATGTCAGCTTTTGAAAAACAAGGGGGGTGACCTTGTCATATATGTGACTTAACCACTGATCTCACTCAAAGCTAAAATTACACATTCATTTTGGGGCCGAGGGAGTACTAATCAGAAAATACTAGGTTCTTATCACTTTGCGGCATAGTATGAATTTGACCAAACCATATAGACTTTTGACTGGACCCATGTACATCTGGAGAAATATGAATGAAGCAATATTAGACAATAATCCAAGATGTGGTGAATCTTTACAAAATGAATAAATCTCTTTGTTATCAATAAACTAATCAAGAGATTGAACATGAAAATGTGAACTTCCTCTTCAAAGCCATTTTCAATTTTGAAAGTTCAAATTATTCTAGATCCGAGCTTTGTTTTTTTTATTTATCATTATTATTATTGTTATTATTATTATAATATATATTTTCTGCTTTTTATCTTCAGAATAAGCCACTGTACCACACTTGCATTAAATATTTTTATTTTGACATCCCTCTAACAGCCTCCCCCTTTACTCCACTGTAGGTGGAAGCCTTTGCGGCACCGGGGTAATGTTGTTGTTGTTGTTGTATCTCTCTAATAGTCTCACTGAAACAAGGAATATGCACCAGCTTTCTAGAAGGTTTTTGACATTCATGTATTTATCTGCATTTGACCAAATAACGAGGAATGCCCAGATTCAACGAGATAGATATGAGTATTAAGCTACAGTCATTGAGCAACACAATATTGAAATTCATAGTTGAATTAAGCCTCTTTATATAGTTCCTCTCTCTAACAAAATCCAATTAATGAGAGAATATAACATCTGAATTTTCACAGTATGCTTGCATAAATACAATCAAATTACCTCAATTCAGTTGTAAAACTAGCAAATCAAACAATGATCAATGAACTTAGCTAGAAAATGAAATTTCTACAACTGAGGTGCAATTAAACTAGAGAGAACTGAAAATTTCCAGGAGAGGGAGAGAGGATCTTACATCGCCCATGAATTTCTTGAGATTACCAGTGTTGTTAGCGAAGAAATACATAAGTCCGATTGGAACAGTCACGTACACCGCGAATTTCGCAATCTCCAGAATGCCTTTTGAAGTCCCCAGCGACGTCATTTTTTCTTCCCTGCGAATCAGATCACCAAATTTCAACAGTCTAAAACCCAAGGAGAGAGAAGGAAGGAGAGAGATGGATACGTGGGCCGGTTATCCTCATAAAACCTCAAAAAAGTGGGCTGGGAAGCCTGGATTTACAATTTAGGAATTGTTCCCCCCCCCCCAATATTACCCAATTCTTTAAGCTATTTTATTTATTGCCCTCTTGTCCACACCAACTAAATGTTATTCCCCTAAGCCCCCATTAGTTTAATGAAATAATGAAATCCTTATAAACCCCTAACACAAACACGCACACCCTCCGGCTCCCCCTTCTCATTTTGTACTCCCCTCTCTTTAAAATCACTTTTCGTAAAGAGAAAAATGTTGAAGTGATAGGCTACAAGGTAAATTCTATACCTCTGGCAGTAATTTTAGTGTGAGAAAAAAGATTTGTTATGGACATCTGCAACTTATGTTAATGATATAATAGTATGATGCATAAGGAGGGCGACAGATCAGTAAGGAGGGCGACAGATCAGTACCCTGTTATTCTAAAATCCTTTCCCATTTGTATGTCTCCAACAATATATTAAAGGTATCTCCAAAATTACAAGGTCATCTTATGGTACAACTATCTCAATCTCAAAATGGGACATTGGAAAAAACTTTTCCAAAGTGAGTATCTATTTTGCTATTGTCATCTGCCCTGTCCCAATGGGCACTTTGTAATGTTACAAGGACGAGGGTAAAAATGGCTTTAAAATATACTTCCTGAAAAAAAAGGGGGGGGGTCTTAGCTTGGGATCACAAGAAGTATGTATCAAGTCAGTTTGACGATTTTCGGAATGAAAAGCTGGTATTTTGTTATAATATCACAATTCAATTATATCCACAAATATACTGGATCCTACAAATAAATACCACATAATAGTCAAATGTGTGAAGGACTCAACGTTTCCATGACTTTCAAGATCTAGTTGTTTTTAGATAATATTTCGGAAATTTTGTATAATCAGGTTGTATGTAACCTAGTGGTCGGCACTACTCACTTGATATCATATGTCCCGACAACGAGTGACCTATCGGGGGAATATGAGAATATGTGTAGATCCTATTCAAAAGAAAATAAAAAAGGTTAAAGGTTTTTAACTACTTCATTGTGTAAAGTATATCCAACAATAAGTAAGACATTTCTTGATACATATGGAGATGAACTCATTGCAGGCTTTAACAGTCAACTTGTTATGAAATCACTTCCCCATATAGTTTCATAACTAGAAAAGTAAAGTGTAGTTCATACCAATAACCATATGGAGCAGTATACATTGGTGGGCCAGGCATGAATTGTAACGACCCTAACCCTAGGCACTAATTTTAGTATTATATTACATGCTTTTAATATTAATGTTAACTCTATGTGCTTATTCTATGCCTTTAATGTTTATGTCAAGTTGAGATGGTTAGGAGATAATTCTAAAGCTTTGGGGATAAAATGAAAGTAAGTTAAAGTATTTGGTTGAATTATAATAATTGAAAATAAAATAAAATAATAGGGTGGAGTGAAAATAAAATAAACAAATAAAATATTATGGGTTGGTTAGGTGCCTTGTGTGAAGTAGAGAAATTTAGGGGATTTAATTGTATTATTTAGAACTTGGAGGACCTAGTGGCTTATTTTTGAAAGCCTTTCATTATTTTGGCATGGGGGGCCATGCCTTCCCCCTTAAATCCCTCACCCTTCCTCCTCCTTAGTCAAAGTATACTACACTCCTTTCATACTTCCTCCATCCTCCCCATTCTCCCTAATAATTTTCTTCTTCATCCTCCTTCATTCCATCCCTGGAAGCTCCTTCCTAGAGTCTCTCCTTCCAAATTCTAGCAAGTTCAATTCTACTCCATTTTCCAATCCAATTGTACTTTTGTGCTTGGTGCATCTAGGGGAGTTTATCAAGCTAAGAAGATCCTCATTTTATCCTAAAAATCTAAGGTAAGTTATTATGACTTCTTTCTAAATATTGCTCACTTTATGTGTTTATGAATATTTTGTGGAAAGAAAATGATTGTGGTATTTTCGAATAATGTTATTTGAGTAAATGGGTTATTTAAGGTTGAATTGATTTTTGTTATGAGATGGGGGTTTAAGTTGAAGGAATGAGGGTATAATGGGTGTAAGAAATAATGACTTTAATGGAGTTATTGTATGTGGTTATGTCTATCTTACTTTGATTTGGGGAAGAGATTATGAGTTTATTTCATTTGGGTAGAAAGAAGTAGAAAAAGGACTTGGTATACTTTTAATAATGTGAATTATTATGACCTTCCCTTCTATTTAATGTTCATGAATTATTTGGTGTTGTTATTATCATTAAAATGGTTATTTGATGCTTTGGAACCCTTCTTGGAGTTGAGAAATTGGTTAATGTCATAGAATGATGTTGTTGTTTAAGGAAGATGATCATGAGTGTAAGAAAATGGGTTGAGTTGGATTAAGATGGTAAATCTTGAAAAATGGGTGGAAAACCAAGTGGTAATGATTTATATTAGGATATGATATCTTGGGGTTAAATGGTTTAGAATAGAATTAACAAAGTTAGAAATTCTTTTTATGTTCACAAAGTAGAAAAAGCTTGGTACTAGTTTTGGTTTTTGGGAGTTCTTAAGGAAAAATGCTACAGCTACCTGTTTTTGGCCGTGGCACGAGTCGTGCCCCTAGGCACGAGTCGTGCCCATGGCCAACTCGTGGTTACGATTCGTGAAATGAGAGCCAAATCGTTCTGAGTAACTTAAGTGTAATTGGCACGAGTCGTGCCCTCAGGCACGAGTCGTGCCATGAGGAGGTAACGAGTCGTGCTTTAGGGGACGCATGAACCTGAGAAAGGCCAAAGGGGCACGAGTCGTGCCCTAAGGCACGAGTCGTGCCCTGGCCTGGTGACTATGATCCAATTTGTGAACTGTTTAAACCTAATCAAACTAGAACCAAAATGAATCCACTTTAACCTAGATTAAAGTAGAATACTTTGGCTACACCGTGACGTCTTATTGGGTCAAAATGGATTAGGGGAAGTAGTTTAAATATTGTCCGGAAAATGGTTGATAAGCTTGGTTAGTAAATTCACCAAAATAGTTCAAACTTGGGAAGTAGATCTTGAACCTCTATTAAGGCTAATTGAGGTTGTGTAATGACTATGTAGGAATGGTTTATGATACATAGTGGCCTTACTTG
Organism: Adenophora triphylla var. japonica; assembly: GCA_022495995.1. Taxonomy (NCBI): domain Eukaryota; kingdom Viridiplantae; phylum Streptophyta; class Magnoliopsida; order Asterales; family Campanulaceae; genus Adenophora; species Adenophora triphylla. The sequence goes on along the minus strand of JAFEMH010002511.1, from coordinate 26,459 downwards.
CCCCATATCCTTGGTGAGTGGTTTGAATAGTGTAGAAGATGTGTGTTACACTATCGTGCTAGTTTAGAAATGTGCAGTCATTACATTGGTTCATTATTATCCAAAGTGTGGATCTATATACTATGTTGTTAACATGTTATCCCAAGGGTGGATATGTTCATTATATGGTTGCATGGTTATCCCAAGTGTGGATATGTTTATTGTATGGTTGCACTGTCATCCCATTTGTGGATTTATTTGTCATATTGTTACCTTGGATTAATGTTCATTGATGATACTATGTATAGTGTATTACATGAATTTTGCACTATGGTATTGATTTAGCATGAGTATACATTACCTTGTTATTATATTCTTATCCCTTTTGTGGATTTATTTCAAGTATCTATTATGTGCTTGAACGTGTTATATGTGATTCGGGGGTATAATGGAATTCAATCAATTATTGATTTGTTCTATAAGTGATTGAAGGTTCATCATACTGTGGCTCGCCCCTCTCGTGGCCACAGAGAGTGGGTGCTAGCAATATTGAGCCAAAAGCCTTACAGTCCGCTGCGATTTTGGTGATTAGGTGGAATGCTTCTGTATTAAGCCAAAAGCTTTACAGATAGCGGCGATATTATATGGTACTCTTATTCAAGGGTCATATAAGTATCTGATTTTCTTATATGGATCTCTGGAGTATGAGTCCTATAAGCGGTGAATGTGCATGGAGGCAGTTCACCAAAGAGAGGAGTTTTACTCCCACGTTGTACGACTTATTGTTCAGACGGGAAAGATAAAATGAGGTAACGTAAGGTATTTACCGCTTTAATAATGTGCTATGTGTAACCATGCTATGTGTTGCATCTTGTTTGGCATCTTGCTGCATTCATAATAGCTTATTGAGATTTATTCTCACCCCTTCCCTTTTACTGTTTTAGATTGTGCTGAGGCAGGTGACCTGAACCAGTGAGGCCGGGGATAAGAGTGTGGAATCTTGCTTTTGAGACTTGTCAGGATAGGTATATGAGTAGGTTGTCGGGAGTCCTATTTAAGTATTACTCTTTTATAAGTTGTATGGAAAACTCTTTTGTTAAATAATGTTAATTAGGGTTTTCAATGTATTTGACCAAGTTATGGTTTATTGGAATATTTATTTAAATTCCTCCGAGTGGAGATATTATTAGTTGATTTTATTTTGGAAGTTTGAGAATTGGTTTTCTTTTAAATGTGAAATAAAAGAAGTTTTTAAAATTTAAGATGGGTTTTCTTAGTTTGAGCTCCTCAAGCTCGGGACACGCGTTAGGTCCCGGGTTGGGGTGCTCACAGTTGGTATCAGAGCTTAGTTTAGAGGTCAAGGGTAGATGTCTAAACTAAGGGGGAGTGTGTGGTAATTGACGTCGAGTGTTTAATGCAGGAGTTCGTTCTAATGGCCGGAAGCAATGATGATCAGCGAAAGGTTCTAGAAAATGAAGGAGATATGGGTATAGGTGGAATTCAGAATGAAGAGATAATGAAATTATTCAGGATGTTTGTACAGAATATGAAGACTAGAGGATCAATTCCGAATCAACCTGAGGGATGTCAAAGTGATGAATTGGAAAGGTTTGTGAAGATGAATCCACCGAGTTTTAATGGATATCCGGATCCGTTAAGGGCAGAAAAATGGTTAGCAGAAATGAACAAAATCTTTGAGGTTATGGAGAGTCGCAACGAAGAGAAAGTTAGATATGCCGTTTTCAAACTTGAAGGTCCACCTGATCAGTGGTGGCAGATTTTGAAGGGAAGTTGGGAGCGGGATCATACACCCCAGATTTGGGATGATTTCACTCAGCAGTTCGAGAACTATTTCATTTCAATGGTTACAAGGAATAAGAAGGAGATTGAATTCTTAAGACTAAAATAAGGGAACATGACGGTGAATCAGTATTCAGTCCGGTTTGAAGAATTAGCTAGGTATTGTCCTCATTTAGTATCACATGAAGCGAGAAGAGTTCATAGATTTGTAAAAGGTTTAAGGATTGAGATTATGAAGAAATTATTGATTGATAGTTTCACCAATTATCAGACAGCCATAGAAAGAGCATATAAGGTTGAGAATGACATTGAGGAAAATAGTGGAAGATCCGAAAGTGAGATTAGAAATAAACCAAAGTATCTAGGAAAAGGATCCAAATTCACTAGAGGACAACCAAGGACTTCAACTACAGGGAGTATGAGAGGGGAGCTTGTTGTAGCTTCTTCATCTAGGCCAAAATCCAGACAATATGGGATGAAATGTAATTTTTGCAAGAAGGTTGGACATACCGAAGATCTGTGTTGGAGTAAGCAAGGCAAGTGTATTAATTGTGGAGCAATGGGACACTTTAGGAGGAATTGCCCAAGGTTGCAGCGGGGACGAGTTTCAAGCAGCGGTCAGCCGGGTGAACGACAAAGAGGTGGTACCAAAAGAGATAACGAAGGGGAACCGAAAGAGAAGGTCTATGGTCGAGTGTGTGTTTCGGGTCCAGGAGAGATAGATCCCTCAGAGGTCACTAGAGGTATATTACCTGTCTCAGAAGTAGAGGTCATATTTTATAGATCCTGTTTCATATCATTTATGTTTGGCATCACATTTTGCTTCTATGTGGCATACATTGCTTGAGATTTTGTTTTATTGTTAGAGGATTCTGCTCTTATGAGAGGATACCTCGAATCTCCTTTGGTTTACCACGGTAGTGATGTGGTTATGGCTGAGCATGTATTGCCAGTTGATTTGGTATGATTATCAATTTATGATTTTGAGATATACTTGACCTAGATGGGTAAGTAGTTGTTGTGCATTGGTAGACTATCATAAGAAGTGAGTCTCCTTTTCTGTGCCTAATTTGCTTACATTAGTAATTGATACAGATGAACCTTTATGTGGTATACTTGTTATATATGTGTTAAAGGCAGAAAATTTTGATTAAAAGTGTGAAGGGTATTTGGTATGTGTTAGACTTGCATAAGAAGTCTTTCCAGAAATTTTATGTGCTAGTTGTGAGTAGATGGTAATTGTGTTTCCATCAAAGTATCTCATGCGTTGATTCTAAGTATGATAATCAGAATTTTAATCCTTATCTTGACGGCTTTATGGTAATTATGATTGATGACCTTTCTGTTTAATACTCCCTCCGTCCCACAATAATATGTAAACTTTCTATTTTGGGCGTCCCACAATAATATCTAACTTTCCCAAAATGGAAAGGAATCTTTACTATTCCCTCCACTCATTCTCTCTCCTACATTATTTTAATACTCACATCACCATTATAATTTACTATTCTCTCCACTCATTCTCTCTCCTATTTTATTTTCACACTCACAACACTTTCAATATAATATTTCCTCCTTAATCCCCGTGCAAAACCCAAAAGTCCATAAATCTATGGGACGGAGGGAGTAGAAGTTATGAGAGGATCATGAAGATCATTGGTGAGTTGTGTTATTTGTCTTTAGTGGGAATTCATCGTTTGAGAAGTTTAGCAAAAATGAGTTGACTCGAGAAGATTTCAAATTTTGGGTTTTATAGTCTTAAGCTTGGATTTTACCCCAGATCTTACGAGGATTGTGTCCGTGATCTTTGGGGTTGGCAAGTGCTACCGAAGAAATTTTTAAGGAATTCTTGAGAAATGAAAGATAGTTGCTTTAATTAATTCTAAAAGATGTATAAATGGTGTGGGATGTAATAAAGATGAATCATATTGATAGAGATAGAGAATAGATTGGCTATAGATCCGATCCTTACCTTACTTAGTGGATGTGAGGACTTTGTGAAATTTTAAGTGTGTATTAGAGGAAGACTAAATTGTGATAATATGCAAAATGGGAAAATGACAGGGTATGCTTCGAGGAAGTTAACTTAGATAAAGTGAAATTTTCTTATTCCCTATTCGAGAGTGGTTGCAATTGTGTTGCGTTAATTAAGTGGAAACCTTATCTTTTCGAAGCTTTCTTTGGGATTTATTACCGATCCTGAGAGTTTGGAGAATTTAGTTACTCGAAAGGGAGAGATTAGAGGACCATCCAGATTCTTGAAGAATAGGTTGTGAGTTGTGTGATGGATTTCCTTTCAACTTGAGAAGTTTAATTAACCTTAGCGAATTTGCGTATGATAACAGTTTTTAGTTAGCATTGAAAGGGTATTGTATAAAGCTTGGAATGGAAAATATATTTGTATGATCCTCCGTACGTATGGAGTTCTTCAGTTAGTGATGATTTGGCGGACTTGACTTAGGTGGGAAAACCGTTGAGAGTTATTAGAATCGAAATTTCGGGAGTAAATTCTAGAATATTTGGGGTTGTGAGAATGTATAGAAGAATCATGACATTGAGAAAACTGTTTGAAGGTTGTAATTCAAATTGTTTGGGAGAGTAACCTTTGTTATTGATCCTTAAGGTACGTCTTTTTAAAATTCGGGACGAATTTTCTTTAAGGGGGAGTGAATGTAACGACCCTAACCCTAGGCACTAATTTTAGTATTATATTACATGCTTTTAATATTAATGTTAACTCTATGTGCTTATTCTATGCCTTTAATGTTTATGTCAAGTTGAGATGGTTAAGAGATAATTCAAAAGCTTTGGGGATAAAATGAAAGTAAGTTAAAGTATTTGGTTGAATTATAATAATTGAAAATAAAATAAAATAATAGGGTGGAGTGAAAATAAAATAAACAAATAAAATATTATGGGTTGGTTAGGTGCCTTGTGTGAAGTAGAGAAATTTAGGGGATTTAATTGTATTACTTAAAACTTGGAGGACCTAGTGGCTTATTTTTGAAAGCCTTTCATTATTTTGGCATGGGGGGCCATGCCTTCCCCCTTAAATCCCTCACGCTTCCTCCTCCTTAGTCAAAGTATACTACACTTCTCCCATACTTCCTTCATCCTCCCCATTCTTCCTAATAATTTTCTTCTTCATCCTCCTTCATTTCATCCATGGAAGCTCCTTCCTAGAGTCTCTCCTTCCAAATTCTAGCAAGTTCAATTCTACTCCATTTTTCAATCCAATTGTACTTTTGTGCTTGGTGCATCTAGGGGAGTTTATCAAGCTAAGAAGATCCTCATTTTATCCTAAAAATCTAAGATAAGTTATTATGACTCCTTTCTAAATATTGCTCATTTTATGTGTTTATGAATATTTTGTGGAAAGAAAATGATTGTGGTATTTTCGAATAATGTTATTTGAGTAAATGGGTTATTTAAGGTTGAATTGATTTTTGTTATGAGATGGGGGTTTAAGTTGAAGGAATGAGGGTATAATGGGTGTAAGAAATAATGACTTTAATGGAGTTATTGTATGTGGTTATGTCTATCTTACTTTGATTTGGGGAAGAGATTATGAGTTTATTTCATTTGGGTAGAAAGAAGTAGAAAAAGGACTTGGTATACTTTTAATAATGTGAATTATTATGACCTTCCCTTCTATTTAATGATCATGAATTATTTGGTGTTGTTATTGTCATTAAAATGGTTATTTGATGCTTTGGAACCCTTCTTGGAGTTGAGAAATTGGTTAATGTCATAGAATGATGTTGTTGTTTAAGGAAGATGATCATGAGTGTAAGAAAATGGGTTGAGTTGGATTAAGATGGTAAATCTTGAAAAATGGTAGTAAAATGAGTGGAAAATCAAGTGGTAATGATTTATGTTAGGATATGATATCTTGGGGTTAAATGGTTTAGAATAGAATTAACAAAGTTAGAAATCCTTTTTATGTTCACAAAGTAGAAGAAGCTTGGTACTAGTTTTGGTTTTTGAGAGTTCTTAAGGAAAAATGCTACAGCTACCTGTTTCTGGCCGTGGCACGAGTCGTGCCCCTAGGCACGAGTCGTGCCCATGGCCAACTCGTGGTTACGATTCGTGAAATGAGAGTCAAAACATTCTGAGTAACTTAAGTGTAATTGGCACGAGTCGTGCCATGAGGAGGTAACGAGTCGTGCTTTAGGGGACGCATGAATCTGAGAAAGGCCAAAGGGCACGAGTCGTGCCCTGGGGCACGAGTCGTGGCCTGGCCTGGTGACTATGATCCAATTTGTGAACTGTTTAAACCTAATCAAACTAGAACCAAAATGAATCCACTTTAACCTAGATTAAAGTAGAATACTTTGGCTACACCGTGACGTCTTATTGGGTCAAAATGGATTTGGGGAAGTAGTTTAAATATTGTCTGGAAAATGATTGATAAGCTTGGTTAGTAAATTCACCAAAATAGTTCAAACTTGGGAAGTAGATCTTGAACCTCTATTAAGGCTAATTGAGGTTGTGTAATGACTATGTAGGAATGGTTTATGATACATAGTGGCCTTACTTGTCCCATATCCTTGGTGAGTGGTTTGAATAGTGTAGAAGATGTGTGTTACACTATCGTGCTAGTTTAGAAATGTGCAGTCATTACATTGGTTCATTATTATCGAAAGTGTGGATCTATATACTATGTTATTAACATGTTATCCCAAGGGTGGATATGTTCATTATGTTGGTTGCATGGTTATCCCAAGTGTGGATATGTTTATTGTATGGTTGCACTGTCATCCCATTTGTGGATTTATTTGTCATATTGTTACCTTACTTGGATTAATGTTCATTGATGATACTATGTATAGTGTATTACATGAATGTTGCACTATGGTATTGATTTAGCATGAGTATACATTACCATGTTGTTATATTCTTATCCCTTTTGTGGATTTATTTCAAGTATCTATTATGTGCTTGAACGTGTTATATGTGATTCGGGGGTATAATGGAATTCAATCAATTATTGATTTGTTCTATAAGTGATTGAAGGTTCATCATACCTGTGACCGGCCCCTCTGTGGCCACAGAGTGGGTGTGCTAGCAGCTGTATTGAGCCAAAAGCCTTACAGTCCGCTGCGATTTTGGTGATTAGGTGGAATGCTTCTGTATTAAGCCAAAAGCTTTACAGATAGCGGCGATATTATATGGTACTCTTATTCAAGGGTCATATAAGTATCTGATTTTCTTATATGGATCTCTGGAGTATGAGTCCTATAAGCGGTGAATGTGCATGGAGGCAGTTCACCAAAGAGAGGAGTTTTACTCCCACGTTGTACGACTTATTGTTCAGACGGGAAAGGTAAAATGAGGTAACGTAAGGTGTTTACCGCTTTTATAATGTGCTTTGTGTAACCATGCTATGTGTTGCATCTTGTTTGGCATCTTGCTGCATTCATAATAGCTTATTGAGATTTATTCTCACCCTTCCCTTTTACTGTTTTAGATTGTGCTGAGGCAGGTGACCTGAACCAGTGAGGCCGGGGATAAGAGCGTGAACTCTTGCTTTTGGGACTTGTCAGGATAGGTATATGAGTAGGTTGTCGGGAGTCCTATTTAAGTATTACTCTTTTATAAGTTGTATGGAAAACTCTTTTGTTAAACAATGTTAATTAGGGTTTTCAATGTATTTGACCAAGTTATGGTTTATTGGAATATTTATTTAAATTCCTCCGAGTGGAGATATTATTAGTTGATTTTAATTTGGAAGTTTGAGAATTGGTTTTCTTTTAAATGTGAAATAAAAGAAGTTTTTAAAATTTAAGATGGGTTTTCTTAGTTTGAGCTCCTTAAGCTCGGGACACGCGTTAGGTCCCGGGTTGGGGTGCTCACATGAATGGCCTCCGGGAGCGAAAACCATGATACGAGCTGGGACGCCTTCCTCGAAATTAGGGGTGTGCAAACCCGCCCATCGGCCCGCGAAGCCCGCCGTGCCCACAAGGCCCGTGTCCGCAAGGTCCGTGCCCGCAAGGTTTTCAACCCTGCTGGGCTTGATGACTTAAAAGCCCGCAGAATTTGGGCTGAGTTCGGGCTTTCATAGTTTTTGGCCCGTTAGGCCCGGCCCGGCCCGCAACCCCTAAAAGACGTAAAATCCCAATTATGCATTTACTTACTGATTTTAATTTACTTCAGTCAGTCCACACGCATGTAGTTCTGTTTAATATTTACCATTTATCCTTTCCTTGTCTTGGGTGATGGTGCTTTTACTCTTTTAGCTTCTTTAACCAAGTTTGCATTTAAAACAACAAAGTAATCTAATTTATTTTGGTAAACAGTGGATACATTTATGATGCATTAGGCCACATTTCCTTTCATCTCATACGATATTTGTTTTAGTTTTTCTTATCATCCCCAACTCATTCTGAGGTTGTTTACAGGCAGGTGATGATTGTTATTGTTGGGGATGGAATTTTTCAATGTATGTATATGATCGACATCTTAAGCAGGTCCATATGTCAAGACGCCTTGCATCTTGGTCTCAGCATCTTAGTCTCTGCATCTTGACCTCCACAACTTGACCTCCACAACTTAACCTCCACAAGTTGACTTTTTACAAGTTTGTAAGTACCCAAATCTGGCTCATGCCTTCCGGTTAATTTTCCCGACATTTCGGTAAGTTTCCCGGTAATTCCCCGGACCTTCCTAGTGTTCCGGAAATGTCCTAGAGCAGTCCCAAATTAAAATAAGGGCTGTAGGGAGCCTTCCTAATTAAGAAAACACGTTTTTCTTAATTAGGGAGAAGCTTCTAGAATAATGCCACCTTGCATGGTTCTAGAATGCTGAGTCATAATGGATAAGACCGCACGGCCTCATTTGCAAAGGGCCTGCAGCCGCACGGCTTCATTAGCCTTATCCAGACTGCCTATAAATAGAGCCCTCCTCTACCCATTTCAACACACACAATATATGAGAAAAATACACAATACACTCTGAAATACGTGAAGAAACTGCTGGGAATTCAAGAAGAAGAAGAAGGAAGGCCAAGAAGCTACATCCCTCCTCCTTGAAGACCAAAGATCGACCTCTCCTCCTAGCTCCGTCCCGAGAAGCAAAGGAAGTCATTGGTAACCTCGCACGCCCTATCCTTGCATCCTAATTGCTTTATAAATTGCTCATTGCATTGTCTTTATATTGCTTGGGACTTGGTAGCTTAAAGATCACATCTTTATCATCCCCTTCCCCTTTTTGCATGCATTAAGACCTCATTTGTCATAAAAATGTAGTCTTTTTTCATAAAGGTGCATCCTTTGCACCTAAAGTCCCTATTTTCCAATAAAAATGTTATCTTTATGCATCATTTGCATATAAAGATCAAATCTTTTTCAATAAAAATGCATCCTTTGCATCAAAACCCTTTTTTCAATGCATCATTTGCATAAAAATCCTATCTTTATGCATCATTTGCATAAAGATCATTTCTTTCAATCAAAAAGCATCATTTGCTAAAATCAAAATGTCATCTTTTCATTAAAGAGTCATTTTTCATGCATTTCCCCTTTTCCCCTAACCTTGGAACGGACCGGTGTAAAAGTTCTCATCTTTGCATCGTTCCTTCCATTAAAGGTTCATGATTTCTTTAGGAAAAGGATAACCTTGAACCCTATATCTCCGATTATCGCTTAAGAATGAGTATGAAGCCTCTATACGAGCTCGACCGTCTTAAAGCGTAGGATTGATGGGCTAAGGACATTCCTTCCTAAAGAACCTCATCTTTGACCAAAAGAGAGTCATTCTCTCGATCACGCAAGTCCCGAGGGTCCCGAGGTTTAAAATGCGATGATCATAAGTCATAAGATGAGGACGGGATCATAATCCCAAATACATAAATTCCAAGAAATCCCGAGCGACAACCAACAAATGGTTTGTACGTCCGGAAGACAACTTGGGACATTCCCCCCTTTTATTTTCAAACACATGCACACAAAGAAAGCACGCAAGCAAACACGATTAATGAAATCTCGGGAGACTTGCTCCGGCAAGGCACTTTGGGTGAACGCCAAACGTTCTTCCCAAGGGGTAACTTAACCTCCGAACCCATAAAACCTTTTTTTCAAAGTTTTGAGGTAATCAAAATGGCGTGGCGACTCCGTTTTTCAAATAACTCGGATGTCTTCAAACTCGCGTGAATTCCAATAAACAAAAATTTTGGGCACACATTCACGCTTTGGCGACTACTGGGAAACCCAAAGGAGAAAAGCTTTATATTTCAAAACAAAAATCGATACTTGGTATATAGGTGGACCCCACTTACCCTTCCTGTATCGCTCCCTAACCCGGGGCTTGGGATAACAAGGTGGTTTAACAATCCCACGTACCAGTATCCCTTTTTCGAAAAAAAAATAATTTTGAAAAAATAGAAGAAAGCTTTTCCCTTTGAGCGGGTTAGACTCCCATCGCCGATTTCATTAATCGTGTTTGCTTTCTTTACCATGCATTGCATCATTTGCATCTTGGAATCTGTGCATACTTCGAACGGGAAACAACCCGAAAAATAGCAAAAGGAGTGGAACCTGGAAAATTGATCCATGCCGTACGGCTAATCCTCATTGGATTCTCGACCATACGACCTCGTGGCAATTCCACCAGAAAATCATGGTTAATCCGGGCAAATCCCTAGCCTGGGGCTACTCACTCCATGACCGATCGGGGCTCCTTAAAATTTACGTGCTTATGTGTTGCATTCTCCCCGTCCCGAAAATCATTCCTTTAAAACACATTTCTGAAAATCTCTGTTTTAACTCAAAAAGGAACATTTTTAGGAGACCGCACACTACGCGCACCCGATATATCCTGTACACTTTTGCACGCACGTCCTTCAAACCCGAGGGTGGTTCCACTGCAGCCACGGACAGCCTTACGATGCTCCCGGCGCGCACGGAATCATCCCAACCTCCCCATGGCAAACAAAGTGTCGACCAATGCACACCCGTGTCACACGTTTCAAAACCGTGACTTTTGGTTGGTTTTTGGTCTAGTCCGTGTCATATAGCCCAGCTTGCATACCCACGTAAAGGTCAAGCCTTAGCTCATAACGGAAGCCAAGATTTTCGCTCAAGCGAAATTCCCGCCGAAATTCCGACAAGGAAAAATCGGTGGGATCTTGACTCCGACATTGACTATTGACCTTGACCCGCACGGAATGTGTAAGAGTCAAGACCGAGTCTTTGCCAAAAATCAAAAGATCTTTCGCTCAAGCGAAGCTCGCCAAAATTCCGACAAGGAAAAATTGGCAAGATCTTGACCGGCATTGACTTCGATTCCGACTCACGCACCGCGTATGCAACGAAGTTCAATGTGACACCGTGTCATCCGGCTTTTGCCGCCCGACCCATGCCTATTATATTCTCTGGACATTACCGAAAGTCAAAACCGTCATTCGCTCAAGCGAAACTCACAAAGATCCGTCAAGGCAGAGACGAGACTTTCCCGCATTGCCTTGACTATAATCCGCATCGCTCGTGCGTTGAAAGGTCCTATGACCCGCTAGACCCGATAGGAGCGTTCTTTACTCTCGGCCGGTGGGATCCGCGTGCCCTATAGACCCTCGCCCGGGCCGTCCACCCCGGGAGGTCGAAATACTGTGTGGAATACGAGGGGCTTATAGACGTAGTGACGGAACCCACCGATCCAGATCTAGTGTAGTTACGAAAAGAAGGGCAAACCCCTTTTCCAACCAAATAGATATTAATAAAAGACACTGTTTTAAGTAAACTTGAAGATTCTAATTTGCATATTGCCCGAGCCTTCACCTAAACACCTACCCCGAGTCTAAACCTTTTCCTATCCCTTTCCCGCAGCCGAGAAAGAAGTGGGTGAGAACACCGGCCGCCGACTTGTTAGCGCGTAATCCTCGTACAGCTCGCCGTAATCCTCGCTTCATCGCCCGAGAGTCGAATGACCGATTTGACAGAAGCAAGGCCGGTTTGGGTAACCAGATGACCAGTGGAAGAAGAGCTAGCCTATAACCAATGCCCTCCCCCATCTTCATATAACCCATTGCCAAAGACCGTCCTTTCTCGCCTCCTCCAATACCCCAAGCCGTTAGGGTCCCGACACCCTCACTTCCTCCGCATCCCCCACGGGACCCTTTTCCTCCTTTCACCGAGCCAAATTTCCCTACCTTGGAATCCCAAAGGCGCTTGACCTTTCCAATTTTGTCAACGCTCGTGAATTTGCCTACCTCTCGCATAGCTACAAATAAGAGTCTGGGAATGAGAATAGGAATGGGTGGATTTACAAAGTGATGATGACAGCTCAAGAGAAGGAATGGACTTGGAGCCAACGGAAGTGAAACCCGAAGGGCAAGATGAGGCGTAAAGCCACTGCACTGAATAGGGATGAAATCACTTCAAAGTGTGTCTCAGCCTTATGCAAAGGCTCTGAGAAGGATGAGGTAGTGTATGAGTCCTATATCCTAGAGTTCAATACTCCGTACAAGGACTTGGTAGGTGAATGGAGAGACTTGATCGAAGCTTTAGCCAAAAGAGGGAAGTGGGCTCCTCCCACCGATCTAGAACATGTAAGCGTCGCCGAAGCCAAACTCTCATCAGTGAAGGGTAGACTCTATCACAGTTGTTAGTAGTCACTCCCGAAACTTGGTCTCGAAGAAGAATGTATGGATGCCTTGGAAAGAGTCTCGAGTTTAGAGGCGACCCTGGCCCCTTTATGTCCTACGATGATAATGATGTCTTCCCGGTAATCCCTAAGCCCGAGGAAGAGTCTCGAGATACCCTCATATGGCGTCAAGTATCCCGACTCGCTTTTGCCCTCATTGGTCATAAGAGCCAAGACGAAAGTTCCCACGAGAGCTACCGTAGTGACACCGATGAAGACACGCCGAAGTGCCTAAGGGACAATAGAGGAGTGGTTAGCCCAAGCCAAAAAGCCTTAAAATATCTCTCGACAAGAAGGAAAAGGAACCCGCCATGAGGTTTCGACCCCGCGTAAATCCTTATTGATGATGGAATTTCCCATTTCAAAAATGTTTGGCCAACGTCCAAGATGCCGTCAAAAGGTTGACCCCTGTGGAAAGAAAAGACATGCTTGACAAATGATGAGGAATGTGATCCTACTCGTTAAAGAAGTTGCTAGGTTCGGATGAGAAAGCCATTTGCCAAGCTCCAAACTCCGGAAGTGATAATTCTTGTTGCATGCCGACTTTGAAAAGTTTGAATGAGACCGTGAAAGCTTTAAACGGAGAATGTGAAAAGGTCAAAAGCCAGAACCCGGGACCAGCATTCGGGAAGCCGCCTATGCTTCCGACAAAGACCGTCAATCGATCAATCGCCAGAATTGGCCATACGCCGCAAGAATCCGCCTCGACTTTGAAAGAATTGATGTAATCCTCCAAGTAGGAATAATGACCAAGGAAAATCCAATGTCTATGTGATGACTAGGCCCGGACAGATGAGTATTGAGCAGCCTAAGGGTGACAAAAGGAATGCCGTCTCTAACCAAAGACAGATAAAAGACCTTATAAGCCGAAGCGTAAAAGCCCGACTCGATAAGGAGGATCCAGCCCTAACTCGCCTGAAGTGTACCCAAGCCAATATCTCCTTACGGTCCCCGTTAACCTCCTCATACCCTCATAAGTTGAAGCTAGAAGAAAGTTTGGCCAAGACCACGGTGCCCATAGATGTCACCCCGCATGAGGTCGTCCAAATGATTGGAAATATCCACTACGGAAACATCATTACCTTCACCGAATTGGACTCGCCAAAGTATGGGGCTAGCCACAACGAACCTCTTTACATCACACCCGCTTAGGAAGAGCGTCGATTGCCACGAGTACTAGTCGACGGGGTCTCGTAATGAATGTCTTGCCGCCTAAGATGATGGATTTATTGGATCCGAAGCCAACGGACTTAAAGCCTTCTAGTCGACTATTAAGGCCTACGACTCCACCGCACGATCGCTTGGGGATCGCCACTCTCAAGATGTGGTTCGGAAAAAGGTCATGGATGTTGATTTTCAAGTTATTGACATTCCGATTTCATTTACCGCCTTGCTTGGACGGCCTCGGATCCACCGCATAAACGGGGTAGCCTCTACTTTGCATCAAGGCCAAATTTCAATGAGTGATGGAACTATCACCACCATTTATGGGGACAAAGGTCACGGTAGAAGGAACCAAAGACCGGGATATCCCGATATTGGAGATCAAGCATGATGATGAAGGGTTAGCATTGACCGGATTCTCCGTAGCTTCTTCCAAGGCACAAGTGTGTTGCACCGACCTCACCACTACTTCCGATAAAATCCCTCCCGCCATGAGAATGATGCGAAAAATGAGCTATCTTCCGGACTTGGATTGGGTAGAAGACTTCAAGGTCGTAACACCATCATTGATGTGAAGGAGCAGACTACCGTATATGGCTTGGGGTACAAACCGAACTCTCTGGATGCTAGAAAAGCTAAAGGCACGAAAGGTGAAGGGGTCCACTCTCCATCCTTACAAATTGCCTCTCGACCCATTACTTTATAAAAGGAGGGACACAATATGATGAAAGTGATCGCGCATCTCCTTGCGTAAAACCCTTCTAGAGAACCTTGAGAAAGTTAGGGAAAGCCACCAATCCCGTTCAAGAATGTTCCTTGATTTGCCGATATCCCTCGGGGCCACCACCACCGTTCGTAATGAGTACGTCTTCAAAGGAAATCCGGCCGTTGTCAAAGAGTCGCATTCGGGACAATGGACTTCTCCGCCTTGAGTTAGCTCTTCCAAAGATCAGCCAGATAGACGCCGCAGTGAAGACAGCAAATGGGGTTTGCAAGAGTTGTTTGACGAAGAAGCACAAATCCTGTACTTGATCGACTTCGCCTCGTATGATGAGATAGTTGCCGTTATTGGAGACGATGGTGAAAGTCATTTTGATCCTCGCACTTTGGTAACTAAGACAGAAATGCCATCAAGAATTGGGAGACATTCTCGTGGCCGATAGCGCCGACAAAGAAATGATCACGGAGCTTGGATTGGTACCCCGTCCTCCTCAACCCGGCCGTGTCAAACACCCCGTTGTCTATTCAGCCGAGTCAGAATCTTCGACCCCCTCGTAGTCATCCGAAGGCCTCACGCCCGAGGATTATGAAAATGTAATCGATGTCATCTTTCCCCTTATCTTGAATGAAATGACAAATCTTTCGATTATCCTCTTATTGCCAACTTAACAAATGATAAATTAACTCAAAACTTAACAACGCTTAATAATGAATCATTTGAACAAGATGCAAACACACTAAACGAACAATACATTAAAGAAATCTTTAAGGTGTTTCGTAAAAGAGGAAAACCGGGCCCAAGCCGCGAGGAGGTTTTGATAAGTGTGAACTGGGTACTATTGAGGAACCTAAAGAGACACAGATTGGAAGCTTCTTCCAGGGGGTTGAAAGGGACAGCATTGATCGAGCCGCTCGTAGAATACGTCGACGTGTTTGCATGGTCATACAAGGATATGCCGGCTAGACAGCTCGATAGTAGAGCACGTAATCCCTCTAGCACCCGCATGCTAAGCCGCAAAGCGTAAACCGAGAAAGATCAAGCCGGAATGGTCTCTACAGTCAAAGAAGAAATTGAGAAGCTACCGCGGGTAGTGGTTCATCGTAGTTATTGAATACCCGACATGGTTGTCCAACATCGTGACCGTAACCAAGGCCAATGGGAAGGTGCGCCGCCGTGTGGATTTCCGAGATCTCGAACAAGGCCACCCCAAAGACGACTACCCTCTCGCCAAACATAGACATCCCGGTGGACTCCACCGCCAACTACGAAGTCAAATCCTTCGTTGATGGTTTTGCAGTGCTACAACCAGCATCAAGATGGCCGAGGAAGACCAAGAAAAGATGCCCTTCACCACACCGTGGGAACCCATCGTTATACAAGAATGCCATTCGGGCTCAAGAATGCCGGGGCTACTTACCAAAGGGCAGCGACCGCGCTTTTTCATGACATGATCCACAAGGAGATTGAGGTCTACGTAGATGACATGATAATCCACTCCAAAGGAGAAGGTGGGCAAAGACTTTGTCGACCTACGAAAATTCTTTGAGAGGCCGAGACAAAGATTCCATGAGACTAAACCCCGCCAAATGCACCTTCTGAGTGACAAGGGGAAAAGTGCTTGGGTACATGGTCACTGAGCGAGGTATAGAAGTTGACCCCCGAAAGATCAAAGCCATCATGGATATGAGGCCACCTCAAACCTGCATTAAGTCAAGAGCTTCATGGGTAAATTGCAAGACATCGCCCGCTTTCACAATCGCTGACCACTATGTGCGAGCCCATCTTCAAGCTCATGAAGAAGAATGTGGACACGTAATGGACCGAAGAATGCCAAGATGCCTTTGACTGCATCAAGGCATACTTAGTACATCCCCGGCACTATGCCCCCACATAGACGTAAGCCTCTTCGCTCTATCTCACCGTCACGTACACGGCAATGGGGCTATGCTTGCTCAGAAAAGAAAGACTCTCGGGTAGAAAACGCCATTTACTTTGTCGCCCGGAAGCTACAAGGGAGTGAGCTCAATTACTCAAAGATGTGAAAAGACTCGTGCAGATCGGTCCGGGTAGTCGGCAAGTTGAAGCATTATATGCAAGCCCACCCCGTGAACTTGGTCTCGAAAATGGACCCCATCAAGTACATCTTTGACAAGCCTTCCCTCTCGATGCGTTTAGCGAAGTGGTCCTTCTTCTTGGCGTAATACGACATCAACTATGTGACCGTAGAAGGCCATCAAGGGTCAAGCATTGTCGATCACCCGGCGAATTTCCCGAATGAAGACAGAGGGCCCGAACCCCAATTTCCGTATGAAGGGATCTTTGCAGCTGAGCTCGAAAATAGATGGCAATTGTTCTTTGACTGAGCCGCTAACAAAAGAGGAAATGGTGTAGGAATGCTATCGGGTCGATCCGAAAGATGAGCATACCCCATAGCCCTCAAGTTGAACTTTCCCGCCACGAACAATGTCGCCGAGTATGAAGCCCGCATTGCCGGTTTGGAGGCCGCCTTAGAAAGAAATGTCAAGGAGCTCGAAGTTTACTGAGACTCGCCCCGATCATCAACCAAGTCTCCAACAAGTGGAAGACTCGTGGACCCTAATCTACAACGGTATCATGCCCATATGGAGGAGTTGGATCGGACAGCTTCAGAGAAGTGACTTTCCACTACTTGCCGAGGGAAAAGAACAGATTCGCAGATGCCCTAGCTACTCTAGCCTCATTGGTAGAGATCCCCGAGGGAAAAGCCATAAAGCTCCTTCAGAGCGGGTAGAAGAGAAGCCCCAGCCTTCGTCGTGAGAAGTGGACTCGGGACCCGAGCCTATAAAGGAACCTTGGTACAATCGTATTTACCAATTCCTCAAAGACGGAGAGTCGCTTTCAGTAGACGAAGAAGGTAGACCGAAAGAAGGTATCGTGAGCCAAGAGCTTACAAGCCCCGAAAAGGTTGGCTTCTCATTATGTCATTCTAGGAGGCAACCTATACAAGAAGCGGTATCAAGGACCACTCCTCTTATGTGTCACTCAAGAAAGAGCCAGAGAGTTGATGACCGAAGTCCACAATGGTCCCCGCGGTCCTCACATGAATGCCAGAGCCCCGATGCAAGTGATCCTCGTAATGGGTTACTACCGGATCTCCATGGAAACAGATCGCGTTCGCACGTCCGAACTCGCGACAAATGCCGCCGGTTTGCCAACCTCAACCATCTCCCACCTCATGACCCGCACCGCATGACGACTCCGGCCGTTTGCAACTCGGGGCATTGACGTGATAGGGAAAATATCCTACAGTAGAAGCAATGGGCATGAGTTCGTGTTGGTAGCCATCGACTACTTCACCAAAGTGGGTAGAGGCCAAGTCCTACAAGGTCCTCACTTCCTTAAAAGTGGCCCAGCTCATCAAAGAAAACATAATGTGCGTATATGGGGTGCCCAACGAGATCATTTCGATAATGGGTCACACTTCGAAGGAGACTGCGATAGACCGCCGTCGATTCGTAGTTACTCGCCACAAGTCGTCCCCGCATGCACTGCACTCAATGGAGCCGTGGAAGCCGCTAATAAGACACTCGAGCGGATCATCCGAAGATGGCCATCCGTGGTCGTGATTGGCCCGAAAAGCCGCACCTAGCACTCGGGGCTGCGTAACGCTCCGTCGTAACAGCCCACAGAGAAACTCCTTGCCCTAACTTACGGGATGGAAGCAAGTGTTACCACAGGGAGTTGGAAATCCCGTCATTAAGGGTCCTCCCGGAAAACAAAGTTGTCAATGAAGTGGAATGGTTGCGCAGCCGGCATGATGAGTTAGCCCTCGCTTGACGAGAGAAGGCTAAAAGCCATGGAACACACCCGAGCCTACCAGAGGCGAATGGCCAGAGCGTTTGATAAAAAGGTCAAGGCCGAGAGACATCAAAGAGGGCGACTTAGTGCCGAAAGTAAAGCCCCTACTGCAGACAACCCCGGGAAAATGGGAACCCGTCCGGATCGGCCCTTATGTGGTGCGTAAGATACCGTCAGAGGAGCAATGAAGCTTGCACTTGGATGGCAATCCCTTTGTCCACCCAAATAACGGTGATAAACTCCGAAGATACTATGTCTCGATAAAAAAAAAAAAAAAAAATAAAAAATAAAAATAAAAGAAAAAAGTGCAAAAGAGTAATACCCAAATAGGCCGAAACCCCAAAAGGGCGGTCTAGGCAAAAGATGTGCTGCATATAAAAACATAATAAAAAAAAAGAAAAAAATCTTAGTGCAAAAGAGTAATGCCCACTAGGGCCGAAACCCCAAAAAGGGCGGTCTAGGCAAAAACATGGCCGCACATAAAAAATTGGTTCACCGTAATGAACTACGTAGATTCGAGCCCCTTAGCCTTTCTTGTAAAAGGGGAACGTAGGCACCATATATGGTTCGGTCTAAACAATAAAAAGGACAATCAAGCTTCCATGAAGTGCGTCCTAAATAATAAAGGGTATTTCGCTTTCATAAAACGGGTCCCAATCAATAAAGACATTTGAATTTCCATGAAATGTGTCTTGATTAATTTTTAAGATAATATTTCTTGTTCATTACAAGTTAAAAACTTCTTGATGAGTTCAAGCACCTGCCTACCTCTTAACTCGCTAACCCGCTAAAAAGATCTAAAATACAATAAAATGCCTAAATAAACTAATGTGTTTGCAAATGGCAATAAGAGGATCTTGAGAAAAGACTTGTCCGTCATTCGCCGAGTCTTCTTCGCCTTTCTTCCCTTTTCCTCGACCTCGTCGAGTCTTCTTCCTTTTCTTCTCAATAATGTCCAGATCCCTCATCCCGACCTCCGGTATCCTCACCGGAGCCTCTACCAACCCCGTGTCAATGAGCGCTCTCTCTCTATCCGAGCACGAGTCCGCACCTCCTCCCTCTCGAGCCTCACCAAAGGAGCGACTCCTGACAACCTCTTGTACCGAGCCTCCATATCTCCGACCAAGTCACCCGATTGGTTATGGCAACTCGCCTTAGCCTCGCCTCCCTCGTAGTCCTACTCGAGTCACGCCGCCTCCCAATAAAGCTCGACGTCTATCCTCCAAGATAACTCCGAGTCGCTCCCATCTCCTCTCGTACTCGCCCAAGTAGACAAGGGTCAAGATGGTGCTCTTCCCGCTCCCGAAGATAGCCCCGCGGGAAAGCAAGATGTGTCCAAGCCTCGAGAAGAAAGAGAAGCCGGGCCGGATCTCTCATATCCAATGACACCACCTCCATGGTCCCGATGTCCTCCCCAATCACTCAATGGCTCCCGTAAAGCCCCAAACCGCCCGGGATACCAAGCAGTGGTATGTAGAAGGACGACCAGCTGTAATCCCGGAACCCTCACAAAGATAAGACTCCCGAAATATCCTCCCGGGTCCGCAACCTCCAATGTGGTATCCACCAACGGATGTCCGAAGTGGATAGCCTAGCCATCATCGCCTCCTGCCTACCCCCGTTCGCCGCCTAGGCGCACCTCTCCGAGAGATCACCCAAGGGCACCGAGTCGGCAAAGCCCCTGTGCAAAGCCCCGAGCCTCTCCCCGCAGCCACGTAGTCAACATAGCCGGACTCCCTGACCTCATGAAACGGTCTCCCCGAGCCATCCTATCGATCCCATGAAATGTCTCTCCCAAAACCAATGGGACAATATCCTTCCCACTCGCAGCCTTCGACCATGTCCAAGAGGCCACTATGACAGATCCCCACTGGACTCAAGAGAAGGAATGTAATGTAGAATACGCAGAGAATGAAAGCATCCATAGCCACCGTGGTCGCAGCCATATTCGGAGACCCAAACCTCGCCCGGGATATCGAAAGGTCAATCCTATCCGGGCTACCATCATCCTCTCGCCTCTCTCCCAAAGGAATCTCGCAGTAAAAGATGCAAGCTTTACCGTCACCGGCACGTCTCCGATCAGCGGAATAGATATAGCCTCAGCCTCGGGACCCCCAATCAAGGCTCAAGTCTTCGTGCGTTGGGACAATTTCGTTGTAAGAGAAGCAAGAAACATGTCTCCTGACGTCCTGTAACTTTGCCGCGGCTCTCAACAGTCCCAATCGGGCGGGAGATCCCTCAAATGCCATAAAGACTTGATCTTGAAGGAAGAATCAAGCAGCCCCTTGTGATTTTGGAAGTTATGTCTCGCCCAAGATTGAAGACCGGATAGAAAATGGTCTCGCTTCCCCTTTGCAATCTAACGGGCTTCTCCATCGCAAAGTGATCAAAGATGGTGCTTTAGGTCCAAAATATGCTCGGGAACAATTGGGACAAGTCTAGAGTGAAAATGAAATGAAATGGCCAAGCCTTGCTTTTATTCGTAAAATAACCAAACTTTCGTACAGAATCGTAAGCCGCACGGCTTCATTTGCCCTCAAGGCCATGCCGCACGGCTACATTAGCCCTCTCGCAGAAATTCTGCAAAGCAACCAAAGTTGCTGCCCAAGGGAGTTTTCACCCCACTTTTTCAACCAAAACCTCGTACAAAAACATATCCGTAAGCCATTCAAGCATTCATACACCATTATAAATCATTTTGGCCCGCCAGCCCCAATTCCAAGCAAAAAGTCGCCCCAAGGCTCGATAATATGCAAATTGAAAAAGCATGAAATTAGAAAAGCAAATAAAATGTAAATACAATGTTTTCGCCCCATCGGCGCCCAAATAAAGCAAAAATAAACAAAGTGTGCATAAAAATTGTTCATTGTTTGTTTTTGTTCCAAATCTATTCTAGAGACCTCCTAGGCCTCCGATTCTTCTTCCTCCTCATCGCTACTCGCCTCATAAATGCTAGCCTCCCTCATCAAGTCCTCCCGGTCGCTCAAGTCGACAAATGGACATTATCGTGCCCGTACTCGCCCAGCCGCTCCAGAATGCCGGGCCGCTGGGTCCCCGCCCTCGAGGCATGGCACCGGAAGAGTACTCCGAGGCCGATGAGGTAGACGCCGTGCCCCCGACGTGCCGTCTCTCGCGCCTGTGCTCCCGTGCATCCGCCGCCGCCTTCGGCGCAGCGCCTTCCTCGTAAGAGACCGGCACATGTCCTTCCAGCCCCTATTCTCGCCCGACCACCCTATCGTAAGTGCGAGCCGGAACCCGAGAAAAAGAAGAGAAAAATCTCGTAAAATCTCGTAAAATTGCAAAAAGCGTAAAATCTCAAAGCTAAAAAGGGAATAAGACCCTAAGAGTACACTTACAAAGGCTATCAAAGCGGCAAGGTGTACCGGGGCTCCCTAGCACGGGGACAGTATCCTCATCCTCCTCGGCACTCCACGGATCACATAGGACAGATGCGCAGGAGGGATCGGCGGGTCCGCAGGGCTCATCCTCCCCATATCCCCGAGTGACCGCCGCCTTCACTAGCTTCGTGGCGCTCCTGTGCGCCGCTCCACAAACACAGCCAGTAGGGGGTGTCCCATGTCAAAATACTCCTCCGCAGCCTACGCTCGCTCGGGTACCTCTCAATCTCATCCTCCGGCCGCTCCCCGGGCCGCAAAGATCCGTGCCGAGGATCGAAGGAGTAATGGCGTCCAATGGAGGGACATGGCCATGCCGCTCGAGAAGCGGTCCCCAAGTAAATGACATCACATGTCGCCCCGCAAGCCACCTCCTCTCGCTCGTCACCTCGATGGCATCTCCCAAAGAAGATCTCCTGATACTCGCCCTGTGGGTAGAAGTCCACTCCATCGTGCCCATCCCCGTTGATGACCGGCCTCACCATTTTGTAATCGAAGGTAATCCGGGTCTTCCCCGTGAATTTATCTCTCGTATCTCCCCTCCAAATAACCATAGCAGTGGAAGATGGTGACATCACTCGCCGGTTCCAAGGGAAGAACCCGATCACCTCGCAAAACCAGCCCGCATGTTCAAAACATCAAAAGGTCATTCTCTCTCTTATAAAAGTCTCAAGACAGAAAAGAGAAAAGAGAAAAGAAAGGAGACTACCTCAAGGGCAAATGAGAAGGGCCCATGGAAGCAGCTTTGTTCCGACCGTACATGTCCAACGAGAAGTAGAGCTCCGCCTAATCCGGCCTCTCCCCAAGAGACCGTCCCTATCCCATCAACATCCTCCAGAGAGTCGAGGAGGCAAGTCATAGCTATCGTCCTGCAATTAGCAAAGATGGTGACTGATAGCATCAACCATATGAATGCTCTAGCTACCGTCAAGGCCACATCATTAGCAAAGAAAATTCTCGCATGCAAGTCTCGAATCGCCACCTCGACATTCCGTGTCTCCATCCCTGCACTCGGGAATCGCTCAAACCCGACCAAAGCCCGAAACTCCTCAAAGCCAGCAATATGGTCTCTCCAAGTCACGGGCCTCCCGTGAACCGTAGGCCGCAATAGCCGTGAAATCGGCAGAGTCACCGCGCCTCCCCTACCAGTGTGAAAGCTATGTGTACCGCCCCACTGTAATCCCGTAAAGGGCCCGGACCAAGCCCTTGCTCTTAGAGGTGATGTGAACACCCCCGCCGATAGCCTCTACAAATGCATCCAGCCGGTAGCCCTCACTCACCGCTTGGGATTTACCCCATTCTTCTCAAAATCCGGCATCCTCTCGCCAAAGCTTAACCGCTATCTCCGATGGTCCTCTAGACTTGTTCTCCGTAGACAAGCACATCAAAAAGAAGCGCGGGCCCTTCATATCATTTCAAAAGCATGCATATATTCAAAAGTGCACATATTTTCAAAAGAAAAGCATTCACAAAAAGTTTTTCTAGCATTATTTGCATCAAAAACATGTCTTTCATCACTTGAAACACGTCATTGCTTTCCTAAAGCACAAAATCACAATTCTTCGCACATAAGCATTATTCTTTCAAAAATGGCATGCATGAATCATTTTCATCTTCCAAAATCATGTTTTCTCATTGAAAATCAGAATTTTGACCTAGTTCTAGCACAAGGCAAGAACTCCGTCTCATATTTTGAAAAATTCTCATTCTTACTTCATTTTGCGAAAAAAAAAAAGTGAGTCATTCTCATATTTTTCATCAAATAAAATTGCACATGCATATTCTTAGCCTCATAGGTTGTTCATGCATCTCAAAATCATTCAAAAATCA
The DNA here is from genome assembly GCA_022495995.1 of Adenophora triphylla var. japonica. Taxonomy (NCBI): domain Eukaryota; kingdom Viridiplantae; phylum Streptophyta; class Magnoliopsida; order Asterales; family Campanulaceae; genus Adenophora; species Adenophora triphylla. Next base: position 3,095 of record JAFEMH010002511.1, on the reverse strand, counting down.
TTCAAAAATCCTAAAATTCGGGTCAAGCCCTAAATCATTCAAAATTCAAAATCATCGGATTTGAGCAAAATGAGAATGCTTACCCCAACCGATCGCGGGTTCGTTGATTTGTGCTCCCTTCTCCTCGTGCAAAGCTCCGATGGAGGCGTAAGGAAGTCATACTTCCTCTCCGTCCGAACGAGCTCCTTTCTCCTCCTTCTCGCGGCCGCCGAGATGTTTCTTCTTGCTTGCCTCAGATGGGATTGCCCTCCTGATCCATCTCAAATCAAAGGGAAGCAAAAGGGGTTGAAGAATTTCGAAATTCTCTCTCTCTCTCTCTCTCTCTCTGAAGTGGGCGGCAACAAATGCCCAATGCCCGTTCAAAACCTCGATTTTAAATAATCTGAAAAACAGTCTCTAGCCGTACGGCTTCTTTTTCTCCATCTCATGCCGGGCGGCTTCATTCGCTCCGAGCGTAAATTACAATCCCCGCCCGGACCTTCCACTGGGCATGCAATTTCCGTTATCTTTTAACCAAGATAACATCTTTTCGTAAAATATCCCTTATCTCTTTAGCAATCAAGCTTTATTCCCGCCGCTCCGTTAATTCCGTTATAACGGATAACACTAGGTGACAACCTCCGAATTGTCGTAACTCTAAACTTGTGCTACCTCTATCCGCGAATAGTGACGTATGCCCAAGTCATTCCAACTTGTGCTACCTCTATCCGCGAATAGTGACGTATGCCCAAGTCATTCCAACTTGTGCTACCTCTATCCGCGAATAGTGAAGTATGCCCAAGTCATTTCAACTTGTGCTACCTCTATCCGCGAATAGTGACGTATGCCCAAGTCATTCCAATCTTGTGCTACCTCTATCCGCGAATAGTGACGTATGCCCAAGTCATTCCAACTTGTGCTAGCACTATCCGCGAATAGTGACGTATGCCCAAGTCATTCCAACTTGTGCTACCACTATCCGCGAATAGTGACGTATGTCCGCGAATAGTGACGTATGCCCAAGTCATTTCAACTTGTGCTACCTCTATCCGCGAATAGTGACGTACGCTCAAGTTTCCCAACTTAAGTTACCTCTATCTCCGTCATAAAGAGATAGCGCCATAAGCTCTAGCTTCTTCAGTGACGCCCTCCGAATTGTCAAAATCTCAAGGATCCTAGACATCGTTCCTAACTATCTAGTGATGCTTGAACTACGATCAAGGCTTGATTCCTCCGGATACGTAGGTAGCCTTTTATAAAAGGTCCAGCCATTCGACCACTTTGGTCACCCCGTTTCTTTGTCACTCCTCGCTGATAAAGCGCCCTCATAAAAGTTCAAATATCCGACCACCCGGGTCACTCCTAGCATATCCCCAAAGAGGATCAATTGCTTGACCTCCTAGGTCATTTTCTCTTCTTTTCCCAAAGAAGAGACCGCTTTCTCTTCTTCCTTCCCTGACGATCCTAATTCCGAACTACGGCCCGGCTTGATTCCTCCGGATACGTAGGTAGCCTTCTCTCAAAAGGTTCAAATGCCACTCGACCGCCTTTTGTCTCCCAATCCGTCTCGGCATTCGCTGCATCGATCCTTTTCTATCGACAACCCCACTCGCCTTGCAAGTGACGTTGCCGAGGGGCTTCGTAAGTACCCAAATCTGCTCATGCCTTCCTAAGCTAATTTTCCCGACATTTCGGTAAGTTTCCAGAATTCCCTCTGATCTTCCTAGTGTTCCTGAATGTCTCCTAGAACCCCAAATTAAAATAAGGGCTGAAGGGAGCCTTCCTAATTAAGAAAACACGTTTTTCTTAATTAGGAGAAGCTTCTAGAATAATGCCACCTTGCATGGTTCTAGAATGCCGAGTCATAATGGATAAGACCGCACGGCCTCATTTGCAAAGGCCTCTAGCAGCCGCACCTGGCTTCATTAGCCTTATCCGCATCGCCTATAAATAGAGCCCTCCTCTACTCCATTTCAACACACACAATATATGGCAGAAAAATACACAATACACTCGAAATACGTGAAGAAACCGCTGGGAATTCAAGAAGAAGAAGAAGGAAGGCCAAGAAGCTACATCCCTCCTCCTCAAGACCAAAGATCGAACCTCTCCTCCTAGCTCCGTCCCGAGAAGCTAAAGGAAGTCATTTGTAACCTCGCACGCCCTATCCTTGCATTTTAATTGATATACTTGCTCATTGCATTCTTATATTGCTTGGGACTTGGTAGCTTAAAGATCACATCTTTATCATCCCCTTCCCTTTTTGGCATGCATTAAGACCTCATTTGTCATAAAAATGTAGTCTTTTTTCATAAAGGTGCATCCTTGCACCTAAAATCCCTATTTTCCAATAAAAATGTTATCTTTATGCATCATTTGCATATAAAGATCAAATCTTTTTCAATAAAAATGCATCCTCGCATCAAAACCCCTTTTCTAATGCATCATTTGCATAAAAATCCTATCTTTATGCATCATTTGCATAAAGATCATTTCTTTCAATCAAAAAGCATCATTTGCTAAAACCAAAATGTCATCTTTTCATTAAAGAGTCATTTTTCATCATGCATTTCCCCTTTCCTCCAAACCTTGGAACTGACTCGGTGTAAAAGTTCTCATCTTTGACATCGTTCCTTCCTATTAAAGGTTCAGTGATTTCTTTAGGAAAAGGATAACCTTGAACCCTATATCTCCGATTATCGCTTAAGAATGAGTATGAAGCCTCTATACCTTAGCTCGACCGCTCAGCCTAAAGCGTAGGATTGATGGGCTAAGGACATTCTTCCTGAAGAACCTCATCTTTGACCCAAAAGAGAGTTTCATTCTCTTCGATCACGCAAGTCCCGAGGGTCCCGAGGTTTAAAATGCGATGATCACAAGTCATAAGATGAGGACGGGATCATACATCCTGTAAATACATAAATTCCAAGAAATCCCGAGCGACAACCAACAAAATGGTTTCAGTACGTCCGGAAGACAACTTGGGGTAGACATTCTCCCCTTTTATTTTCAAACACATGCACACAAAGAAAGCACGTTGCAAGCAAACACGATTAATGAAATTCCTAGGGAGATCTTGCTCAAGTAAGGCACTTTGGGTGAACGCCAAACGTTCT